>JAPMUY010008356.1:0-342500 GCA_026901105.3 Galaxias olidus | reverse complement strand
TCCAACAATATTGGACTTTGTGTGCATGCGTTTGTTTGCAATCATGTGGGTGTCAGTTTCTTGCATTAACACCTGTGTGTGTGTGTGTGTGTGTGTGTGTGTGTGTGTGTGTGTGTGTGTGTGTGTGTGTGTGTGTGTGTGTGCAGGACCTGCGGTACTTTAAGTCGGAGAAGACCTCGCGGGGGATCCTCCAGGAGGGCTGGCGGGACACCACGGAGCCCATCATGTGCTCCTACAAGCTGGTCACCGTCAAGTTTGAGGTGTGGGGCCTGCAGACACGCGTGGAGCAGTTTGTGCATAAGGTGAGAGGACATCCGCCCTCCTGTGTTCACGGGGCTTTGCTCCTCCACGTCAAAGATCACTGACAGCGTCCGGGAATGTCGGATGCCTGCAATAAGTATAACATCTATATGTTTACAAGTGTACTCCTCCTCTGTCTATTTTACTATCAGTTGGGTTGTGGCTGTGTTGGTTCTGGGTTGTGTTGCGACTGTTGGTTCTGTGTTGGGTTACCACCGTGTTGGTTCCCTGTTGGTTCTATGATGGGTGGTGACCGTGCCTCTGTGCTGGGATTTGACCGTGTTGGTTGTGTGTTGGTTCTGTGCCGGCTGCAGGTGGTGCGGGACGTGCTGCTCCTGGGACACAGGCAGGCCTTCGCCTGGGTGGACGAGTGGATCGGTAGGTGTCAGGCGGGGTCTCGGGGGGCGGGGGTCTGTCAGCCCTTAGCTGAGCCACCGCCAGCCAACACAGTGTGTGTGGAGAGAGGAGGATCCTGCACTGGCGATTAGATGTAGTTTAGGGGAAATCAGGGTAGATCATGCCATCGTGTCTGTACAATCATAGACCCCACACTACCAATTTAAGTATGAGACTTATATGTGACTTATCTGTAATTTAGTTGAATCACTTTAGCAGGTCATGTAGTAGTAATGACATCTGTTTTTTTTATACTAAACTAGTGCTATACTGGCAGGACCACACAGATACAGATGTATTTATTGGTCAGGAATATTGTTAATATAAGTATATAGTAATAAGTCACTGTGCCACTTGATGATCAATGAAAGCATGTCCTCTCCTCAGCACTCCTCATTCCCCAACACTGCATCTAAGCCTTAGCACTGCTAACCCTACTAGGCCTTACGGTACACCGCATGGCTCTCAGCACCTCTTAGGACAAACCCCTCACAAGTGTTTGTGTCGGAACGGTCTACGGTTTCCTTTCATGTTTCCTTGGGACCGGTTTACAGTGCAGCCATCAGTGGGATGCATTGTATTGGCATCTTGAGCCATTGCCATGATGTAAATCTAAGATTTAGCCAAATTAGTTTGTAAAACAAATACATCTGAAAATCTACCAGAATGTGGATCTCTGGCATGTTACATACCAATAAAAAAAAAAATTTCGAATTGAATTTTGAAGTAATATATTTAATTGCTTTTAGTAAATGTATTTGAAAGAAAACACAAACCTGTGTATCATATAATATAATGTTCAATGAAACATGAAAGACTCATCTGTCTGTGACTTGATTTGTTCCAGACCATAGCACCTAGCAGTCTAATCGGACTCCCATCCCTACTCTTTGCCACTCTGGTTTTTCCATAGCTGCAGGGAGACGTAGATAAGAGTCCATTACCCCTGCACTGGAAAATGCTTACCACTTTCCTCTCTCCTGCCCTTTTCCCCTTGGAAAATACTCCCTTTCTCCCTCTCTCCTTTCCTCTTCCTTTGGAAATAGACACGACCACTCCCCCTTCCTCCGTGCCAGGCTGAACATCCTAGTGCCGTTTGGTGAACTTTGCCTGGGAATGCCATTCTCCTGCCTTTTCCGTGTGATGCTCCCCACCCTTCCAGTAATCCGACTTGTTGGGTTCGGATCATTTACTCTGGTTTTCCCTAATTTCACCTCTTCCTTTCCTCTCCTTTTCCCTAAACTGATTTGGGTTTGACTAGCTCTTTCCGGCCTTTGAATTGGGAAGCTAGCTCTGTATCGTCCCCTCTCTTTTGATTGTCCTTGAACTTACAACACTGACCTTTGAGCTTTCAAAGCACTAATCCCGTTTTCACCTGCGGTACGCTCCTCAGCACCAGTCTGCCCTCTCCTCCTTACCTTATTCTCACCGTAACGGAGAAGGCTTCTCAACGTTTCGACCTCCCCTTCCACCTTCTTCCAGATATGACTTTGGATGACGTGCGGGAATACGAGAAAAGAATGCATGAGAAAACCAACATTAAAGTTTGCCATGAGCAGCAAGAGAATTCCACACCAAACTCCCCTTCACTGGATGACATAGAGATCCATGACAAAGCAAGCGTATGTCTTTCCCCCCCTTTTTTCTCTTCTAGTCATATTTGAGATGTTTTTAGAATCTCCGCAACCCATCCAACTTCACATATGTAGTCATTCTGACAAGCATCCTCTGAGAAGAGGCATTGAAAACCTGTCATACGGGTAGATTGGAAATGTGTAAATAATTCAAGGTTGTATAAACTGTTGCCGAAACATTGGTTTGTTTGGGTTTTAGCCTCCTTCTACAAGCTCAATGGTAAGTAGCCACAAGGGAAACGCAAACTACCAACAACTATCCACTTTCCAAAAAAGTTGGTTTAAAATAAACGATGAACAATTGAAATATTTGAAAAAGTATTTGCATTTGTGCCTGTATTTACACAACATTAATCTACAGTATGTGGCGCATGACTTGAAGCTGAAGAGCATATACTGTACACAACATACCTTAATAGTTTGTCTGCCTCATTGTTTTGGTCTCTGCCTCTTTCTCTGAACCAGACATGACTATGGATGAAGTCAGAGAGTTTGAGCGCACCATCCAAGAGGCCACCAACGAGAAGATAGGGATATTCCCCCCGTCCATCTCCATCAGCGAGACGCCCCTGTCCTCCTGCGCCCTCACCGGGCCCGCCAGCGCCCCCTCCACCCCCATGTGCACCGACGCGCCCGAGTTCCTCTCCACCCCAAAAGACCGGCCCCGAAAGAAGTCCGCCCCTGAGACCCTCACCCTGCGGGACCCGGCCCCAACAGTGGCTCCTGTACCCACTCACTTCCCTGAACTCTCCTCCGACTCTCATCAAGCCGAGTTAGGGGAGAAATAAGGGGAGTGTGGGGGGGCTTGGGGATTTGTTTTGCTTTGCTTCCCTATTCGCGTTCCCCTTTTGTCTTAGTAGCCCAAAGACTGGCCCAACCTACTCACCCTAATGCCCAGGTGTCTTAGCCCTTAGCCATTCCCTACAACTCCAGACATCCACGTACTCAGCAAATGTCTCATGCAGGATCCAGCGTTGATCCACACTTTTTCCAGTTACCTACATCCTGCACAATCTTCAGGCAGCTGTGTGCTGGACCCTTCCTATGTTGTTGATCCTCTCTTCCTAGGATCTAGCCAGTCAGATATAAAATCAACAGCACCCATTATCTTCAATATTTGTAAAACAAACTTGTGTCCACTGATTTTTTTTTAAATTGATTTTCCCCCCGCCTTAATTAGGCTAGTAAGCCCGTTGTATAAAATAAACATTGTTGCCGTTACAACCTAAATTTAGAGAGCCAGTTCTTCAGACCATTTACAGTAAATAATATGTTTGCAAACAGCAAAAAATAAATGTGCACTATTATAAGGGGTGCAGGTAACATAGGCTAGACTAAAATTGTCAAAACAAAAGACAATCGAATTCCTTGAATCATCTACAGGT
The DNA here is from genome assembly GCA_026901105.3 of Galaxias olidus. Taxonomy (NCBI): domain Eukaryota; kingdom Metazoa; phylum Chordata; class Actinopteri; order Galaxiiformes; family Galaxiidae; genus Galaxias; species Galaxias olidus. The sequence goes on along the minus strand of JAPMUY010008356.1, from coordinate 338,785 downwards.
CATTTATAACTGATCTCAGACCTGTGTGTACACATGCTCTCCATGCTCAGATTAGAACAAATACTCCGCCTACTCAGGTCTGCGAAACTCTCACTGACTAACGTAACAGCCCAGGGAATTCACAGTATCCTTTGGCCCTGCGCTGTACTGTCCTCAAACCCTTTTATACATAGCTCAGATATATACAGTATCCATAGAGTCTATAATCACAAGCCATTGAATACGTGTTGTATCATAAGAAAGTAACATATATTTTTGCTGTTCTACACCTACAGTTGTTACATTGTAATTCCAGCATATGTTTGCAGTTACAGTATAATACAAATATTATTACTTACAACACCTAGTTAAGATAAACAGCAAAGAAACAACAGTTGTACCAAACTGTAAAGGTTTGTAATGCAATGTTACCAATTAGTTTGTATACAGAACTGATATGAGGAACATGGCCATATTGGGGCCCAGCCTAAACGTCATGAACATTCAGAGAGGTGAAGGTGTTTGGGAAGTCTTAGCTTATGACAAGGCACTTGCAATGGGCTGGTCTTAGGTTGTGCTTTGTTAGCTGTGCATCTTGAGCATTTTGTTTGTGGCATGCTGAAATTACTTGCCGGTGTGGGTATACTGAAGCAATTTTTGCTAGTCCCACTTCTGTGCGAGGTAAAGTGCTATTGGTCAAAAAAGGAGATGTGGGGGGTGGGGGCATCAATAGGAGGACATGAGACGTCTACTCCCATTGAATGTCCCTTTTTTTGTCATTCTAATCGTTTAAAGGGGGTCCCTATGTCGCATGGAATGTTCACAATGTGTGTATGCATATCATATAAGTATGTGTTATTGAATGGCAGAATAGTAATGATACTGCAACTATGTGGAGACAGCAGATTCCTTTTTCATAGGCTCTGTAGTTAGTAATGCAGAGTTGTAATGGAAACTGAGCATGTCCTGAGAGTATACTGTAGGCCTACATCTCTCTACTCAGTGCCTCTGCATGCAAAATGTATATTGTATTGTATGTACACCAACATTTCCTAACATTTTCTCCGAACTCTGAACAAAAGGCAGGTCAACCGTTTTTTTCATTATTATTATCATATTTCAGTTCTGGTTTTTGAAATGTTTTGATATTTAAAATACTATTTCATATAGTATACTGCTACTTGAATTCATTACATCAAGGAGCACTACCAAACACTCAGAGTAACACACACACACACACACACACACACACACACACACACATACTATAACTTGCAGGTATCAAACTATTTTATTTGGCACATAGTAGGCCTAGTCTAAAAGCTATTTCATATACGATTTATTAATCATATTTAATTGTGGACTACAATGAAACCTCTCTAATATACAATATCACAAAATAACTGTCCACATTTAAATATATGTCGGCATTTTTGCACTTTGTGTGAATTTTGCTTCTTAATTTGATAATAAAGAAACTAGTACAGTGCACTCAAATTCCTTTTTTTGGGTTTTGTTGGACCAAAGCTCTGAAGCATACTTTAGTGAGATGAGATTTGTTAATCCTTAACATTTTAACTCTCAAATTGTTCACGCTGTATAAAAGTTTTCATATGCTCTTATTTACAGACACAAACTTATAGTCTAATAATACAAATTTTATTTTGTCATTGCTGTTCAGATTTTTGGTGGAATAGCCTCCAGTTGTTGGATGATTTTGGTGATACCAATCTCTAATTGCAGAAACATAAAAATACAGGGACAGGGTTAGTTGACAGTTGGCTAGAAAAGCAATGCAAGCGATCCAGTGTAAATTAATATTCTGTTCATTATTTAAAAAAGGTTGATAAGGTAGCAGTCAGTTTTTTTAATTCAAGTTTCTTTAATTCAAGTTCAAGTACTTTAATGGATTTTCTGTTTCATTTCAAATTAAAAAGATATGACCATTGTGTGTCAAGCAATTTGAGTGGACTAAGAATTAAGGTCTGCTGTATATAACATCAACTTATGTCATTTAAAAAACAATGTGATTTAAAAACAATGTGATTTCTTTAAGATTTTGAGTTTTAATTTCTAATTGTTTTATCAGTTCCTCATAGTAGACAAGCAATTTGGAGTACATTTGCTTTTTGTAGATATTTTTGCAGGGCCTCATGGTTTTTGGTTTGTAAAACAATATCAAGCTTATTTTCAAGTCGGCTGGTAGCATAAAAAATGAAAAGTATATGTTATCTGAAGTTGGCCTTCTGTTTCTGTTTGTCCCCAGTACTTATGTAGTTTGATTTTGCCGTTGCCGTATTTCAAGATGGAGTCTATTTATTTTCCAGAATAAAGGACCAAGCTTTTGCTGTTCTCCCTTGATGCAGTTTGTGTAGCCATGGCTGTTGTGCTCTCTCCTGTTATCTGAAGTGCCATCCTTGTTCGGCTGCTGGAAGTCGCTCTGGGTTCTTCCACATACTATATTTGTTATATTTTTACTGCCCTTTGGGGTATATTTTGTTCTTTGTTATATTGTTTTAGTTTTTCTTAAATTTTGTGGTAAATAAAATACACTTGCTATTAAGATTCACACTGTCTTGACATTTGGTTATTCTTAATAATTTTAGCTCTATTCACCTATTGTGGAAACTCAATAATTAGCTATAATAACAACATAGATAATGCTTCACGTAAACGTCATGCAGTGTGCCTCGAAACCACACGGAGGAGCTGTCTAATTCACTAGAACTCTAATCTACATTGCTTTTTATTCTATGGTGGACAGTAAATATCGCGATTTTGGTCGTGTCGCCTGTCTTCATCCAGCATGGCTGCGCTGTATGAAGGATTCACGTTGTGCGGAATTCCGCAAGCTCAAAATGATGCAGATTCAGGAATTCAAGGAATTGAATTAGATGGGGACAGCGACCACGTTGTTGTGACTGATTCAACAAGATCTGTCACTCTGTTTAAGGTAACCCTTAACGCTGTCCTTACGCCTGCCAACACCGGGGCTGTTGACCAGCTGATGCGGCACAGAAATTTCTCGTGTTTCTCTGTGGCTACGTAGTTTATGTAAGCTAACGATACCCTGTATGTTTAAAAGAATAACCGGCTGGCAAATACAATGTGAACTGTGGTCTACTTGTAGGTGCTCTGTTCTATACCGCAACTGCAATGTAACGAAATTATCATTACTTTTTTTTGGCGCACGCATTTATTTGGTTGAATGTAAACATAGGTATCCCCACAAGGCCAGGGTATGCATTGGGGTCTCTATCGAAATACTCCCAAAATCCACAACAGGCCTCTACAGCACACAAATATTCGCACACGCCTGCTTTGAACACTACATATACGTCCCTCAAAAGGCTTTATAAACTATCTGCAGGTTTATTTACATTTTTATACCAAGAGCTCTGTCGAATAATCTGAAAATTCAGAATTGCTCCAGTTCAATGGTGGACTATTTATAATAGCGAAGTGGTATCTCATTCTGAGGAAGAAAGTGTGTTAAACCAGTGCACATTTGTAAGATATTCCTAAAGTTATCTTACTCTTTACCTAAACATGTGTACATGTCATTGCCAGGTTTCAGATCAGAAGCCACTGGGTTGCTGGACTGTAAAGCAAGGTCAAGTTCTTACCAGCCCTGCCGTTTTCAACTCACAGACAAAGGAGTTTGTGGCCGTTTCAGACAACAAGGTAAAACTCGCCTCATGGAATTGTGTGTTAGAAAGTATATGTGGTCAATCAACAAAGCTTGTCAAATACGTGGAATGTTTTATCACGTTCTTTTTAGGTTATCAGAGTTTGGAAGGAGGAAGAAATCAATTTAGACAAAGCGTTCAAAGCAACTGTAAGTACGTTTTGTTTCCCAGCTTACCAAGCACAGATGCGTACATCACATTCTTTGTACATTCCGTCATGTGAGTGTGATTATACAAGAAATGGATGAACAGGAAATTATGCACGTGACACCAGGCAGCATATCATAAACCGGCTTCACACTTAAACAGTTGCTAGGCCCGTAGCCGGTGGTAATACCCAGAGCAATCTGTTATTGTTTAAACCAGGGTACCATTTAAACAGAACCAAACGCAACCATGTTACTAAAGAACCCTACCGTTCACTCAATCTTATGTTTGGTTTAGTAAGGAGGGATGTTTGTTAGTCCTCAGCTCCTCTATTACACATTCATCAACGTGTTGCCTTGCCTGCCATGTTCTTCAGGTAACAGCAGACATATGGAGGGTGCACTCTTCGCCGGCGGCCGAGCCTGTGGTTCTGTTCCAGAGAGGAGCAGTCAGGCTTGTGGACGGCCTCCTCTCAGCTCCCCAGCAGCCTATAGAGGATGTCCTGGCAGAGGAGGAGGTCATCAGGTCAGAAACTCCCTTGACTCAATGCTGCGATTAGACTTCGTTGGAGTCTATGCATGGTCTAGTTGTTTGAAGTATTTGGGATTGCACAATGTCTTAGTCTTGTCCTTTGTTTGCATCGATAAAATATATTTTATTTGTTGATGTTGAGTTTTGCTTATTGCACTCAAAGCCTGTCCCTATATATCTTATGGGTCCAGTCAGAGGTCAGTAATGTTTGTATGGTGGCTTAGCAGGCTGTTGAATTTCTACATTGTTTTCCCCAGGTGGAGCACTAACATTGTGGCTGATTCACATTGTGTCATATTCACAACAGAACTGGTACGCACACGTTTACCAGCTAATTTTTGTGAATTTGAGATTTTCTATTGTCTGGACGTTCCATGATTTCTCCTGTTTTCCCCTTTTTCAGCGAGGTGAACACTTCATATATGTCCAACGGTTCATGCCTAACACCCTGCAAAAGTACAGACTTGAGCGAGAGGATCAGTCTCTCTCCCCACTGAGCGTCTCTGCTACACTCAGAGACAAACACATCAGCCTGCTATTTCTGTGTAAGTCAGACCGCTTCCCCGGACGTAGGTGAACCTTTAATAAGCCTATGTGGTATTACAAGTTTTGCCCTTTTTATTTCTTTTCTTCAGATCCAAATGGCTGTGTGTACCAAAGTGTTGTAGCCGTGCGTGGCCAGGTGGTGGAGGAAGGCATCCAGGCATTGCCCCGGAGCCTGCTCCTGAGGCTGCCGGTCGGGGAGGGGCCCCTGGGGGCTGCCTCGGCAGTGGCCCTGGATGAGGCCCACGTGGCTGTTGTTGGTGTCCCACACCCATCTGCAGGGCCTGGTAAAGGTACAGCACGAGCCCCTTATTTAGCATGAGAAAGGATGCCGTCATTATCGATCTTGGATGCGCACAGGTTTATTTATTTAAGTGATCGATGCAGTTAGAGAAGGTGTCCTGGTCTTAATACAATAGTTTTTATTTCTTGGTATTTTGATTCTTCCTTGTATGTTTTTGCTTGCCTTATGTAAGCACATTGAATTGCCTTTGTGTGTGAAATGTGCCATACAAATACATTTTATTTGATTATTCTAGTGTAATGTTTTTGTCTCCGCCTTATTTATCTACATAGCTTGGCTTTGTAAAGAAAGCGATAAACTGAAAATTGACTCACTATGAATTTGTACCGTCTTTCAATTAGGTTTGAATGTTTTCATCTGTTCTTATTTCCTCAGACTTCCTCTGCATCTGGAATACCAACTTCCAGACGCTCCAGGCAGGCAAAGAAATGTCAGGGAAAATTTATGGACAGGTAGGAATACTTTGGAAATGACATGGCCGGTGCAGTGGAAATAACAATTAGTCACTGGAATAAAAAATGCTCCACGGTCTCTCCCTTCTAGCTGTGGAATTATTCCGGGAAACTGTTCATTCGGCATGGGAAGGCCCTCTCTGTCGTTCCCTACGAGTGTCAGAGGTCTTCTTTGGCTGCTGCTCTGGGAAAACTACGCCAGGCCACCAGTGATGGTGAGTATTTGTTCTCTTCAGTGTCTCATGTGCCCATCCGTAGCACTTGGCAGCAGTAGAATTCCATCAGATCTTAATCCATTGTTTCATATCCTCCCTGCTCAGAATCCAAAGCCATGGCTTCGGTGCCCTCTTGGACCACCCTTCTCCAAGGAGACCAAGCCCAGTCTGCCAGAGTTGAAACTAGAAAGAGCGTACGTTTCCAGTTATTTAATAAAAACCCACTGGAGGAATACAGTGGTTAACTATAACTAGTCCTGTCCAAGGGTCTGCTATTTATTGTTTTTGAAGCATTATTAATGGTATGTGTTGAAGTTGTGATTACTTTTAGCCCTAATTTACTCAATCCAATGCTCTTTTCCATAAAGAAGATGACCCGCAAGAGTCAGTCTCAACTGGGCCTGTCAGTTGACCAAACAGTGGAGCTAATCAAGGTATCTTAACGCTGCAGCTATTTATTGGGCTGGCTTTCCACAAATACTTCAGTACATCACTGCATTACGTTTTATATAATTCAGAAGAGATACTAAACTGTTTATAGCTCTAATATATGTACATAAAAAGGGAGCTGCTTCTAGCTACCACTGTACATCCAGAGGTATTGCTTGACCAGTCATGTTGTTCCCCTATTTCCTAGACTGCCCCAGTGGAGGAGGTGCAGAAGGAGGTGGAGGCCCTCCTCATCAGAGGCGATGCCCAGGACTTGCAGTCCTCGGTGGGCACACTGGCTTGCCATCTGGTTGCCCGGTGCCAGGCAGAGCCAGCGTTCTACACCCCTGGCACTCTGGCCCAGCTGGTCCACACACTGTGCCTCAGTCACAGGTGAGTGTTAGCAAGACTGGAACGTCTGCCGGTTTGGTGGCAGACTTGTGGCATCGACAATCGGCATTACTTGCTTTACGCTTATAATACTTTGAGGAGTAACTGCTTTTAGCTGTGCTGCACCAAAGCTATGGAATCCCCTCTCTGCTAATTTCAGAGATTCTGAATCCACTGCTTTTAAGGTGCAAGCTAAAAATTTTCCTCTTCACTCAGGTCTTCCAATATAATTTTTTTTTATTCTGTGTGATTAGGCTCCTTTATGCTTTTTTCCTTATTTTATTCCTGTGTTTTACCTGTGATCATTTATACTGTCTTTGGGTATTTTGAAATGTGCTTTTAAATCAAATGTATTGCTGTTATTATTATAATACTATGGCAGTTACGCTTCATTCATCATTTTGGAGTTAAATTTAACATTGGTGTTCATCTGCAGTGTGTGCCCTGACCTCCTCCTGCTGGCCCTTGAGAAGAAAGACTATTTCCTGTGTCAGCTCTGCCTGCAGCTCTTCCCTGACGTTCCGGAGGCCATTACCTGCGCCTGCCTCAAGGCCTTCATCAGGTATCAGCCGGTCTTCCTATGCGGTCACGTTGGAAATATGTTTGTTGTTGTTGTTTCTTTAGTGGTCCTCAAGGTGTTGTGTCTGTGTATCTCTGTTCCTCTACCCAGCGTTCCAGACGGGGACGCTGAGATGGTGAGCCTGGAACCAGACAGCGTCTCCTTCATGGAGGCTTTAGTGGCCGGTGGGCGGGGCCAGGGAACCATCCAGAACGGCTTCAGTCCCGCCCCCTATGAGGAGGACAGTTGTGACGCTCACACACAGGACAAACTTGTGGAGAAGGAAAAACAGGACAAGACCCAGCCAGGGGACACCTGTCCCATTGGCCTGCACAAGGCTGTGCTGCTGTATCCTTTCACTGACCACTACTGTTCCATGTGAACCACTGATTATTTACATGTGGTTTGATTGCTTTGTTATTCAACGATAGAGGACCTATTTCACAAGGGAGTGCATGTTACCAACATTTGGGGAGGTATGTTGATGTAATTCTGTCTTGTCAAAATGGGATTTTAGTTTTTTATAGAATACCCATTGCCGGATTCATAGAGCAGACATTTCTTAATTTAAGAATAAAGAGAATACATTTTATTCTATAGTGATTGTATTTTACAATTGTTGTTTGGGGTATTTGGAGTCTTCAGCTTGTTTTGTTATAACTTAATAATAAATCTGTAGAAACGAGGTCCTTCAGACACCATATAGTGACAACTTCCTGCTACCACACCTTAAAGACCTCCCTGCTCAGCAAGTAATTGTGAGTTACAGCTACTGTACCCTTACATTTTCATAATGCTTATTGCAAATAGATTCAAATTATTTAAGTTGACTGTGAGTTAGAAATACTTACTATTAAATTATATCCCCTCTGTGTCCCCTAGCTCTTTCTTCAGTACTTGCAGTTTCTCTATGTTAAGTATTCCCAAGATGCCTACACGCAAATGCCTGGATTGAGATCTCCAACAATGACACAGGTTTGTTTATATTGCTCTACGTTTATTCAAATTACACGTATTATGAAATATTCAGTGTCCATGTGATGGTTTTAGATCATGGACTGGGTGTGTTTGTTGTTGGATGCCCACTTCACCGTCTTGGTAATGGCACCCGAGTCCAAAGGCTTGCTGTTAACTCTACACAGCTTTGTCAAGTCACAGGTAAATGTCTCTCATTAGATTCAATATTACCAGATTACCGTAGTTTGTTAAACTTTAGGCACACATTTTTGGCATTTTCACACTTTCATGTGACACAAGACTGTGGTACTGTGTCCGGTAGCCATTGTGTTTTAAATACATGCATTAATAGCTTCATTAGTAACCTAAAACAAAGTTTTTTTCTCCAGGTGAGGTTATACTCAGAATTAGGGAAGATTGAGGGCAGTCTTCAAGAACTCCATAAAATTAAATCATCAAAGGACATGGGGCAGTACTCCATCGAGGTCATTGAACTGTTTTAAAGAAATGTGTACAAATACTTTTTACATGGGCTTTAATGTCACCTGCAGTAATTGTATGACCGGATTCTCAATGGGATTAAATCAGGCACTGACATCTGCCACCAAAAATACAGATGTGTGAAGTCAATAATGTATGCTAATTGAGTGTCAACATTAGTGACACTGTTAACTGTGTTGTTGTTTTTTTACCTCATGTGACATTAGCATTTCTTAGAGTGCAAATATGAATTATGCACAAGTTGGCATTGTTACCATAAATCCATAAATAAGCAAAATCTGTTCATATTCTGTCAGTATTTTTTATTAAAAAAAATACCATTCATGTAAAAGGTATTCATATTTTTTCTCAATGATTGTGCCATATTCACATGTAGTTTAGAATGCTATAAATGCCGGTTGCTGCTTCACTTGATCTTAGATTTAGGCATATTGAAAAGTAGGCCTACTTACAGAATAATTGTCATAAATTAGCTCATTATTTGAACACTTGCAAGCACTTTAAAGACTCCAAATATATTGTACTCAACGATATAGAGTGTGACCTAATGTATTAGTATTAGAATTACTTAGCAATACTTTTGCTATAATATCACATAGGCCTACCGAAGACGCATAAGAAATAAGATAATTATTTATAACACTTGCGAGCAATTTGACCCCGACTGTTTCATAGCAAAATGTTGTCAACAAAATAAAATAGCCTCCCGCTATTGCATTAGGAATACTTAGTGGCGGGAAATTAGAAAATGAAAAATACAAAAACCTAACGTTGTCGGCAGGATTCGAACCTGCGCGGGAAGATCCCAATGGATTTCTAGTCCATCGCCTTAACCACTCGGCCACGACAACATATTATTTCAGATCTTAAGTGTCGACCAATTTATTAGGTAACAAAGGTATTAGGTAATATTTAGATGGTTGAGTTAGTTGAGTCATTGATAGTGTTTAAAATTGTTTCCTTACTTTGTGCCCTGGTTCAAACAGACTATTATTGAAGTGAAGTGGTGCCTAAACACGCCCGAGACTACCAATTCAGAAGGCGAAAAAATCATACGAGGAAACAAACTGGTTACAATGTTGAACCATAATGTTGCTTACTTGTCTCGCTACATTGTAACATAGTTCTTACATTGTGCTACTCCACAAAAGACAATTATTTCGCATGATTTCAGTTTTTATATTTGCGCAAGCCTCATAAGAATTTCCGATTCATACTGTTTAGAGTTAATAATAGGCCTAGTCTACTAACAGAATTATGAATAATGAAATTAAGAAAACGGCTAAATTCAAAGCTATAGCCATCACGTTTAAAGTCGTACAATCTTATAATTCATTATCTTATCTGAACATTAAGCCATTAAGAAAAAAATGTGGTTTGTGAAACTGTTCAATGTCGGACATAATGCTTATCTTCTTGCTTTGCTTGCGACAACACGACGACGACGTCAGCCTGAAAAATAAAATACATTTTACTCTTCCCTCGCCTCGCTAATCCTAAAACTACTAGACGTATAATCGTACTGACAAATGAACAACAATAAACTGAAGTGGGAGCATCACGTTTGCATGGATATCGAATTTTAAGAACTAACATGGCAATTGAATCTATTGTAGAGTAGTAGTCACGTGACCTCCATACAGGCCTACTGTCTGTTTTCAGTGGAGGGAGAGATGCGAAGAAAAATGGCGACTGCAGGCGACCCGAAGCGGGACACCGACCATTCGGTTTGAGCTTTCTACCTAAAATTGAGACCGGGGATTGGTGGGGCTTACTGAAACCACCGCAACGTTTGATAATCTCTCCAAGAATACTTATTTTTTGGAGACTGCGTGTGCTACTCTAGCGCCGAAATTGAACCCGAAAAGAATACATTCTTTCCTACAATGAGGGGAAGAAGAGGAAGGCCGCCCAAACAGGCACTGATGCGGGAAGGTTCCCCTGGGCCAGTTCGCGGCTCAAGAGGTGGCAGGAGAGGTATGCGTGGACGGGGAAGGGGTAGAGGACGCGGTCGGGGACGTGGTTCAGTTGATATCGATTCAGAAATCTCTAGTAGGGATAACTTTCAATCGTCCAGAGGCCGGAGGAAAGTTGGAGCAACGACGACATCTCGGGGCAGAGGAGGCAGAGGAAGAGGCAGGGGTTCAAGAGGTGGCCGAGGCAGCAGGGGTAGACGGCCGCAGACCAAGGTGGTCTATGACGATAATAGCGACGAAGAAGAAGATAATATTAGTTTGAGATCGGACGACGATGAACTTTTGCACGGAAATCGCTCATCAGATCTCGACGAGGAGGCCGTGGGTAACGAGTCCGATTTTCTGGAAGAATTGCCCGACGATGATGATGCTAGCTACTGTACGGAGAGCAGCTTTCGGAGCCATAGCACGCACGGTAGCACTCCAGGTACGTAGGTTTGCAAATGCCCATAGTTGAGAACCATGTTTTTGGGGAATGTTAATTGCAACGGAACGTGCTACCGGTAATATTTTCTCCATTTGGAAAGCAAGCTGCATTGTTCAAAATGGAGATTGCTCTCAGAAACAGGCCTTTGTTTACCGAGCTGCGGCTAGCTAGCAAGTGATCGCTTGCAGGTTTGTGCACAGTCCACCTGCATTGCAATTGCTTCGAATTTTGTCATTTTGATGCACCAGCACGTTTCATTAACGTTAATTTGATGGGAAAGTTCAAACCTCCTTAGAACATGACGTCCTGCATTTCAGTCTTACCATTTAACGTGTCACCCATATACAATTTGCCACCGCTGTTGACATATTCCATTCATTAATTTTAAGTTAGAAGTTTATTAAGAATAATCACATCTAAATACATTTTCATAATGCGATTGACAAATTGCTTGATCGTCTGTTTTGCCTTGTTTAGCACACGTTGCAAAGTGAAAGTTTAATTTTAACTCTATTGAAATGATTAAATAATTATATTGTCAAATTCGATTAATCACTTAATCAGTAAGAAACAAACATTATTTTCCACTTCCTCACAACTTGATAAAAATAAACGTATATACCACGAAATTGAAAAAAGAGCTTGGCAGGACCGCGCGCGGCCTTTGTTTTGAAAAGAGGCGCTCTAATTTCACCTGTTGCAAGCTCAACTCATTATAATATTACGTACCAAGTTGCACCGTTACCATAGCAATCCATCCTTTTTGTATCGAAATTTATTTATGGCTCACCTTGCTTTGTGCAAGTGAGATAAAACCAGGTTGCTTTTATAGTTAAAGTTATTCATCAGGTCTGTCTAATCAATTGCCATGTTTACATAATAGCATGACATAATTAGGCATGCATGTATTTTTAAAGTAAAAGATTGGGTCTATTTTACTTACAATTGACCTATATTCTGTATTTTCAGTATATGACACTGACTCTTATCCATATATTTTGTTATAAACATGCACAAATATGAAATGCTTGCTACATAAGTTTTATACTTTTCTTATTTGTATGGCGATGATTGAAATCATTTACACAGTCTTAGTCCCCATATTTAGTTCTAGACAAATTACACATTTAGCATAGCTCTTTTATTTGGTAAGACCTCATGCAGCTTGACATGTGAACATGGCAACATTCTGCAAGGGAATGGTTTTATGTGCCTTTCATATGACCTATAATCACAAACACACACACACAGCTCGTATAGCAACTGTTGGCAAGCATACTTACTTTATGCATCGTGCACTCTTCTTTTTTTTACCGCTCGCACACAGTCACACACGTGCACACAAACACACACACTTGAAAAGTCGACCTTTGGAGAATAACTTTATAATGGTATATAGATGCTTTCTGTCCTTTATAATTTCACAGAACTTCTGTTTTGTTCAATAAAAATAAACCGCATGTTGTTGCAAATGTCTCTGCTATGCCTTGTCTATAACAGTGTAAGGTGTAAACTTTATAGTAAGTGATTGCTTTATTTGGACATTGGGAGTCCATGCAGTGACATCAGGCATGGTGGGTTTGCCTACATGCTTAGGGTTTGAGCCATTATAATGCCTTGAATTTAGCACAGACCCTTTGCTTTCTATCCAGCCCGGTCTTTACACGTGTATTTTATTGTCATACAAGGTCTTGCTATTGTCATAGGACAGAGTTGTAATTAAATAATGTCTAGTAGTCTTAACTTTTACTACAGGTTCTTTTATTCATTTGTCCTTTTGTAATTCTCGAGACAAAGTTAGTATTATTTTTATTTTCTGATACTGTGGATTTTATAATATGTAATGAGAAGGTGTTGTGTAGAGGGTTAATTGACAAAAGATACACATATTATATTAGGGCTGCCCATACCAAAAGTGAACATCTAGGCTGTGTCTAAATCAGACTGAAGTCCAAGCATAAATTTCCATGCTAACTGGGTTTTAAGTTTTTCCTAAAAATGCATATGCCTTGTAGTTATGCAAACTGTTCACATCTCCCTACACATTGAGAGACTCAGTGAGACTCTTCGGTAGAAATGTCAGTTGGTTTTCCACAAACCCGTCTCTTTCCGCCCCTGTTCACCCCTGTGTTTTGCGCCTCCCCCAGGACGTAGGAGGAGCCGTGCCCTGCGGCCCCGCTCGCCCATTTTTGAGGCCAAGGACATCCCCCAGCTGGAGCTGCCCAAGTCCTCAGAGGACCTGCTGGTCCCCGCCGAGCAGCTCCTCAACGCCTCCGCCGTCTACGAGGTGCTGCGCAACTTTGGCTCGGTGCTGCGCCTGTCGCCCTTCCGCTTCGAGGACTTCTGTGCGGCCCTGGCGGGCCAGGAGCAGTGCACGCTGCTGGCTGAGACACACATCGCCCTCCTCAAGGCCATCCTGCGCGAGGAGGACACCTCCAACACCACCTTCGGCCCCGCCGACCTCAAGGACAGCGTCAACTCCACCCTATACTTTGTGGACGGCATGACGTGGCCCGAGGTGGTGCGGGCCTACTGCGAGAGCGACCCGGAGTACCACCACGTCCTGCCCCACCAGGAGGGCGAGGAGTACCCCTACGAGCCACTGGAGAGCAAGGTCAAGGTGCTGCAGTTCCTGGTGGACCAGTTCCTGGCCACCAACCTGGCGCGCGAGGAGCTGATGTCGGAGGGCGTGGTGGCGTACGACGACCACTGCCGCGTGTGCCACCGGCTGGGCGACCTGCTGTGCTGCGAGACCTGCTCGGCCGTCTACCACCTGGAGTGCGTGAAGCCGCCGCTCACCGAGGTGCCCGAGGACGAGTGGCAGTGCGAGGTGTGCGTGGCGCACAAGGTGCCCGGCGTGGTGGACTGCGTGCCCGAGGCGCAGAAGAGCCGGCCGTACATCCGCCAGCTGCCCATCGGCTACGACCGCCACCAGCGCAAGTACTGGTTCCTCAACCGCCGCATCGTGGTGTAAGTGCTGCCGTTCGTTTTCTACAGAAGTTTTGCTTGTATTTTTTTTTTTTTTTTTGAAACAGTTAATACGTTTTTGCTTCCCCATTAGCTGGCAAATGAGTAATTTTTGGTTGCATGGTCAGTTTGGAAATACCATGAGCACAGGGCCCATATGCACTCCTTAGTCTGTCGTTTCCTTGTTTCAAGCCCCCATATGCCTGACAGATCAAACTTTGGTGTGTGACACTAACCTTTGCAAAGCTAGTTATGTTCTTATGCAAAGCTCTACGGTTGGGAGATAGGTCATGCGGTGTTAGTGGTCTGTGTAGTAAATGTGCACAGAGGTATACTTTGTACTCCTAGCGGCATACATAGTGGAGGATGTGAGGCTGGCAGGCCCGCTATTGTGCAGCCCCAGATGGTGTGGTGGTGTGCTGCATCAGCACTAAGCAGCCTGCCACTGTAAAGCCCCTCCAGGATGGATCACCTGAGCAGTGTTAGCCCCGCTTTGTCTCTCCCGCTCTCCCGCTCTCGCTGCCTCCTCCAGTGCTATACAGCAGCCTCCAGCAGGTGCAGGGTGTAAACACTGGCGTTAGCTGGTCCCCTTGAATAGAAAAAAAAGACGAGAGAGACTGCGAGTGTGTTCTTTCTAAAGGGGGGGGGGGGGGGGGGGGGTGTGGGTGTGTGTGGGTGTGTCTATGTGCATGTGCTGTCTGAAAGAGATTGGTGTCTTTTAGAGCTCTTGTGATTGGATTATAAAGCGAGTGATCACTGTGCTCGTGTGTGTGTTTCACCGTGAGAGGTTCCTGCTAAATAGACAAACGTGTACGTTAGCTTTACCCACCCTGGCCTGGATCAGACCATGCAAAATGCTCTGAAATGCTCATTTGATCTCTGAGTGCCATGAAGACGCCCCCATACAGGATTTCCCCTGAGCAAACGTGTGTGTGTGTGTGTGTGTGTGTGTGTGTGTGTGTGTGTATATATATATGCATGCGGCGCTTACTCTGTAAAAACAAGGACAAACTCTTTTCAGGGGTAAAATCCCGTCGCAGCGTACAAGCAGTGCTAGGGATTGGTTTTACACTGATTATTGTTTTATTTTGGCCTTGATAACAGGGAAAACCCGGAAGGTATTCATGTAGCACACAAGATTCTCGTTTCCACTGTTTTGTGTGACACCAGAGTATTTAATTGGCAATGACACTTTCTGGTCATGTACCATGTGCTATTTCATGTTATAGCTGACTCTTTGTCTCTTTCTCACCTCTCCATCAACTTCTCTCTTCCTCCATCTGTCTATCCATCCCTCGGACCTCGTTCAAACCTCCCTCTCATTCCATCCATACCCCTCTCTTTTTCCTCTTTTTCCTCTTTTCCCCACCTCCAGCGAGGAGGAAGGTGAGCAGGAGGACAAGGCCATCTGGTACTACAGCACCAAGGTGCAGCTTGCTGAGTTGATTGACTGCCTGGACAAGACGTACTGGGAGGCGGACCTGTACGCCACGCTGGAGGAGATGAGGGAGGAGGTGCACACACACATGGACATCACGGAGGACCTGACCAGCAAGGCCCGCGGCAGCAACAAGTGCTTCCTCACCGCGGCCAACGGTGAGAGCTTCCGGTGCAATAGCTAGCTTTAGTGCCGTTGTAACTGTGAATAGGCCACATGTCATAGATAAGCTCTTAGCGGCCAACACCTCATTATTTAGAGCTTTATTTCCATTACCAGTCTAACAAGAGTCTTGTTAAATACACTGAGAGTAATAGGGTTTTTGTGGTTTTATTTTTGCTTAGACAATGCTGATTTAAATAGGAATAATTCTCATGAAATTCACTTTGGACTTTTAATTTTTTTTAAATATGAATGCGTCTTATGCGTTACGAGAGGCATGACTTGTCACCCATGTCATGATTTTTGTTTGCATTGATGGAATGCACGTGCATGATGGGATCAAGCTGAAAAAATGGTCCTCTGACAAATCTTCATACTATAAATAGATGAGCTAGAGGAAACTCTGCTTTTGCTTAATGGTTTATGTGTCTTCGTCATCGATCACGAACACAAAGACTTTTATTGCTTTTCCTTGGCATCTTTTCTTATTCTAATTCATTAGTGTTGCTTTTCTGACTGTGCTAGCACTCATTGTTGTATAACCCTAAGCTTGCGTGTGTGCTCCTTAGTCATACTTGTCTGTCCTCTACCCTGTGCTGCCTCCATCTGCATAAAAGTGCAGGTTACAGCAGGAGTCCTTTTTACACCACTTAGCTGTTTTTTGACTTTCCATGGAGTCCATGTGTGAACCAGTAAGGCATGGTCAGGAATGACTGGACCAGTGTCCATCTCCCCTCCTTGGTTGAATTGGTTTGGCTTGGCCCAGGTGGTGGTGGTGGGCTTTGGTTCCAACAGCCTGCTGCCTTGGCAGGGGGTGGCCCAGGCCACGATAGGGGACCCCAGTGCCTCCTCACTGCCAGAGAGGACCATGAACTGCCCGGGCTGGAGGAATGGATAATGGAGAATCTTTTCCAGGCTCAGCACTGACCTTTGGTGTTGTCCAACTCCACTGGGAACCTGGGCCCTCCTTGATTTTGAAAGAGCGCTACTTGTACTTGAGCACAAGCAACATTCCTTTTATTCCGTATAGCATAAAGAAGCACCTGTAAGCTGCAACGCTGCATCCATAGTATACTTATTGACTATCTCTGACCATTAGTGCAAGTGACATTGTTTTAAATGACATATGTGCTGCATTATAATTCAAAGTTGGGAAGAAACTTAACGTGTAAATCCGTTTTTAGAACCGTATCATGCGCTGTAGAATTTATAGAAGCAATTCTATGGATAGTCAGAAGTTTCTCATATCTGTTGTATAGGCCCTCTGCACATATAAGAAGTTCTAGGTTCCGTGTAGACTTTGTCATACAGTTTGTGGCATATGGCATCAATTACAGTCCACATTCAATTGTGGCTTGGTCTTACAAATGTCTGGAAAGATCCCTGCATCTCCACATCTGCAGAAATATTACCCTCCCACGTAGCTTTCCTATAACCACGGTTAGGCAAGAGTACTAAAACCCAGTGAGCAGTGTGCAACATGATCTATACACTTAATATGTCCAGACTTGAAGGTTTCAACGGATTATTTAAACAAACCTTTTTTTACGCTCAAGGAATTCACATGTGTTAGTGGCTGTAAATGAAAGCCTACCTATGTTTAAGTATCGGACCAGGGTGGTTTGCTATAAGCACGTCGTTTCACTCTCCCATGCGGGCATGGCAGGCAGAAGCGTGTCATTCGCTGCATGTGGAGAGGGTGGACAAAAATGGAGGAGGGAAATGCCCGTACCTAGAAAGCTTGTTTTCTGTGTGTGTGAGGTGACTTTGACTGGGCCGGGTAATCACTCGCGCCTGTTTAGTTTATTGGCAGTGTGAGTGCTGTGTGGTGCAGGACGTCTTTGTCATTTTGTCAGACTTTATTTGCCGTTGGCGACCCAAACAATCATATAGCTGGCAGTCGAAATGGAAGTGGAAAACCTTTGAGTGTACTTCGCAAAAAGTAAGATGAGCAAATACTTGGCAAAAGAAAAAGCAATTGCCACAGGGTGGATAAAATGGAAAGGCAGAGAAGACAAAGGAGGCGAGTAAACACCGGTGGGGTAAGAGAGCAGCGTAAGACGGCAAAGGGAAGAAAATCAAACCCCCGCTGAGAAACATTTATTGCTCTTTATGACCCTGCGCCTTTAGCACCCATGCCAATCAGTGGGCCTGAGCCAAAGCTTAGTTTTATCGGAAAATCTGAAGATTGTCTCTCTTTCTCTCTTGCCACCACAAAGAGCCACAGACCGCTAGGCCCCCCCCTTTCCCCTTCCCCCCTTTCTCTGTTCTCGTCATTGGCCTGTGGTGAATGGCCGCCAGTCATAGAGAGCAGAGTGCCACAGGAACCGGCCCAGCCATTACATAACCACGCTCCGGTCTGTTCCTGGCTTGGTTCCAGCAGCTCCTCTTCTCCCTTTTTTTCCCCTCCTCTTCCTGCTGTGGGACAACTGGCCTGGTGGACGCGTGTCCGTAACGTAAGCTAGGCTTCCTGTCGGCTGTCTAATGCCCGCGGCTTGGAGCTATGAGCGGCATGCCTGTGGACATCAGTGCTCGCTGAACGCGCTAGTGGGGTGCTGTTCACATGGTCTCCCTGGCACACCTGCTGACATCCTTCACACTCGCCTGCGCACACACACGCGACACGTTACACGCCACCCTAACGTAGCCACTTGTTAAGGCTGCTGCCATTCAGGCTTTGTCTACCACCCACTCACGCAACAATTTGCTCTTCAGCGGTGAATATCAGGGAGTATCACCAGCTCAAGTGTTCTTAAATCATTGTACTGACCACACACACACAAATAACCTTCCTCTATCAGCTGTCCATTTTCTGTTCCCCTCCCAGCCGTGAGCACACATGGAAGACTGTGGAGTGGCTGCCACAGTGCCACAGAACGCAGTAGATGAGTCACTTACTGACTGTATTTATTGATTTGCCTTGGTAAACAAATAGACCTGTAGATCTTTCTGCACCCTGGAGCTATTACTGCTGCTTTTCTTCCTTGCAATGGCCCAAGGCGTTTGATTCAGAACCGTATCAAGGTGCTCCTTTGAACCGTGGAAATGTATGATCGATTAGCTCTTTAGTGAAAGCTAACTGGCAGAGCAGGCGTTAATACCAACAGTGAGTGTTTTAGAGTAAGACGGGCGGTCACACTATGGTTTTAAAACAAGTTATTCAGGGATTGAATCCCAGTGTTACAAGTCATTCAGGGATTGAATCCCAGTGTAACAAGTCATTCAGGGATTGAATCCCAGTGTAACAAGTCATTCAGGGACTGAATCCCGGTGTGATGGTGTGGTTGCCAGATCTCCCCGTCATTCCTCCCTCTTTACTGACACCCCTTTTCCTGTCTGCCCCTTTCAGAGGAGATCCTCGATCGGCTGCGGTCCAAGCAGGAGGAGGAGCTGGAGGAGGTGAAGAAGCGGGCTGCGGAGGAGGCGCAGAAAGCTCGCATGGAGCAAGCGAAGGAAGAGGTGGATGTGGAGAAGGGCAACGAGAAGGAGGAGGAGAAGAAAGAGGTGAAGACCGAAGAGGACAAGCCTGAGCCCCGGGAGGTGAAGGAGGAGGTCATTACTACAGGTAAGAATCTACCACGGCCCATTCTCCTTATAATGGCCTTTTCTGGCATCTGAGGCAGATTACCGTTACGTTTACTGCATGAAGGGATAGGGGGACTTTTTGTCAATTGACCATCCTCTCTATTTACCAAGTCAAATTCATACATGGAATCTTTTATCAGTCTGTTAGATGTGCCAAATACCCAAAACACGCCATTATTACTTTTAATACACCCTTTTGAGGCTACCTCTTTGGAAAGGCAGAATGACCTATGGATGGAAAAATCAGTGCTGTTGGAGATTCTGAAGCGCCTATTGAATATCTGACTCTGGAGAGAAAGTGTTGTGTTGAACAGCGACACATCAACGAGTGTCAACCTTTTCCATTTACAAAAGCAATTATATCTGAACAATATCAGAATACATGTACCTTTTTAGATATGAATGGTTTGAACCTAAAGCCGTACTGTAATTGTATCATGGCTTTTGGATACTATATTGACTTTACACCCCCTGTCAGAAATGAAATAGAAACATTAGTAAGTAAGTGCGACTCAGACATCGTTAGTAACGGTGATGTCCACCTGTAGCCGGAGAGGCTCCCCCTGCTGGCAAGGAGGTCAGCAGCAGCACCTCAGACGAACATGAACCACCTCCCCAAGCCTCCGCGGCAGCCTGCCTCACCAACGAGACTCCCAGCCCGGCCCCGGGGGCCAAGGACAGCCCTCCTCTCACCGGAGAGACAGGGGGTGCAAAGCAGAGCGACATGGAAGTCACTGATGAGGCGGAAGGTACAAGCTGTCCCACAGCCATAACCCCCATCATCATCACGTTTACCCATAACCCTTCATGAGTCTTATCTTCTGATAGTCGGCCTGCTCCTATTGCCTGAACTCCCGCCCCTCCACCTCAATCCCATTGGCTGTCACAGCGACACCCAAGCCTTGAGTGATTGGCTTTGCGCTTGAGTCTTGCTCTTGCCTGTGCTTGTTTCTCTCCTTTCCTCTGCTTTGATTAGAGCTCGTGGCATCCACTGGCCGTCAATCAGAACGGCCCGGCGCCAATCCCATTGGCCGTCAGTCTTTGAAGCTGCCTGCTGCTTTGAACTCGGTGCATTTCTACTCGCCGTGTGCTTGTCTCTCGCGGCTTGCTTGTGATCCACACCGTCGGTGATTGCTGCGCTGGAAGCTGGTCGTGCCGTAGAGCAGACATCTCGATGTCTGACCCTCCTTGTTCTGTCTCCCCTATCACACCTGCGCGCTCTGTACAAGTCCCTCTCTTGTAGTGCTCTTTGTGTTACTTGCCCCGCGTCCTAATGTTTTTGTCCCGGCCTGTTTCCCCGTGAAGGACTGTGCCGTGTGCATATCTTATGTTGCTTGTGAACTGCTGCCCTGGCTTTTAATCGCCGTCCACGAACAGGTCTGTTTGTTTGTCTAGCCATACACTGCTTTCAATGGAGCCAGATTGTTTGACATGTGCTTAGTGCTATGTTTGTGGTGTGTGTTAAATGCTGCTGCGCACTAGGGGGAGCCGCGATCCTGTTTATTCAAACACGGCCCTCGGCCCTAAGCTAGCGCTTCGCTTATGCTGAAAACTCTGTGGTCTGTATCTCACCATGTAGCCCACAGAGCCGTGTCCGAGTCTGTGTCGCCCAGCGGGGAGGGGGTCCCCAGCCTGAGCCAGCCCCCGCAGGCCGCTGAGGAGAACAGCAACAGCAGCAGCAACGGGGTCCCCAGGGGTCCGGAGCCTCCCGACCTGGCCGACAAGTCCTCCCAGTCTTCCCTGGCCAGCCAGGACGACCAAGGTCAGACCCGGCCCCGGCTTCGGAGTCGAGACCTTCTCCCTCAAATACATTCAAATGGTGTTGTAGACATTGTAGGATTCCAATGGGAGAGCAAACTTAAGGCAAACCAATGCACTGCTGACTGAGTGTTCTAACGGTGTGTCACCGTGTTTCCAGGGGAAGGCAAAGCCAACGGCGAGGCGGCGGGCGCTGGCGGCAAAGGCTCGCGGGCCACGCGCATGGTGACGCGCCTGCGTAACCCCGAGAGCAAGCTGAGCCAGCTGAAGAGCCAGCAGGTAGCCGCCGCCGTGCACGAGGCCAACAGGGGCTTCAAGGAGGGCAAGGAGGTGAGCTCTGGGCCTGGTCTCCTAGACGTTCTCCTGGGGGGGAAGCCTTGATGACATAGCTCTAATTAACTCCCCCCCTGATCGAAAATAACACAAAAAATCGATTTGACCACCAAACTGACCATAATTTGGACTCAAACTATTGACCACTCATATCACAAAATGCCCCCGGCTCACGTTGATAGCAGGCCGCGCTTTAGGAGGCATCCTCGTTCTAGCCATGTTGCGACGGCCTCACCTTCTCTTGCTTGCCCCTCCCCAGGTGCTGGTGGTGACGCCCCAGGGCGAGGTGACCCGCGTCAGCACGCGTGGCTCCAAGGAGGTGGTGATGAAGGGCACGCTCAGCCACTTCTTCAAGCTGGGCCAGGAGGGCAAGTACCGCGTCTACCACAACCAGTACAGCGGCAACACGCTGGCCCTCAACAAGCACCAGCACCGCGAGGACCACGACAAGCGCCGCCACCTGGCCCACAAGTTCTGCATGACGCCAGCAGGCGACTTCAAGTGGAACGGCGCCATCCACGGCTCCAAGGCGCTGACCATCTCCACGCTGCGCCTCACCATCATCCAGCTGGAGAACAACGTCCCCGCGCCCTTCATGCACCCCAACTGGGCCTCGCACCGGTAAGGAGGAGCCGGGGGGGGGGGGGGGGTCACAGGGGGATTGGGTTGTGTAGGTTGTTACTGCAGAGTTACTGACTGGTTGTGTTATGGAATTCCAATGTTCTAAAGCTAGCCATCTATGTCTGTAATGAAAAAATATTTCTGCTCCAAGTATTGAATCGGTCATGTTACGGTAAACAAAGGCGCTCATTGTTGTATTCCTATGCAATTCCTTTTATGTCGAGGACGGCTGTTCTTATTCTCTTTTGTTAGCAAAGCTCACACTCCTCACCAGAGCTTGTTGGCTTGTTCCAGGACCAACTGGATCAAGGCGGTTCAGATGTGCAGTAAGGCCCGGGAGTTTGCCCTGGCCATGGCCATCCTGGAGTGTGCCATCAAACCTGTGGCCATGCTGCCAATCTGGAAGGACTCCCTGGGACACACCAGGTCAGCCATTCAGTTTCCTACATATTATCACCGCTCTTTACAATGTGTTTTTCTTAAGCGGCAACTTGTCTTGTCCTCTGTATCAAAGTTGGTTGGAACGTTTCCAAAGGTTTTTCCCGGTTTTGAGACTCTGTTTTGGAATAGCGTATTGATCATGCCATCCTCCCGTTATGAAGCTGTCTCTTGCCAGCCTGTGTAGTTTGATTTGACTCGCTGACTCTCACTAAGCAGCACTATCAGCAGCCCTAACACAGGCTAAGGACCAGGATGTTTACCTGGGCCGGTTTACCCAGAGGTGATCAGCACAGTGGATCAAATGGCCCACCCCTTGCGTCTAGCATAATATTTAGACTTGAGAGCCCTGCTACCAGCGCTACTACTTAAGGGGGGAGGGGGGGCACCCCATCGCTCCCCATTTTAAAGCTGCGTTTCTGCTTAGAGGGTGTGTGGGTGGGTGTGTGTGCATGTGGGTTCTTTCCACGTGCCCTAGTTGGTGCCTGGAGTTGTGTTTCCTGGCGTCTTGCCTAGAGCAACTGGGGAGTTACCTCCGTGTGCCGTTTGATCTGCGCCGACCCTGCCGTTTCCCCAGCCCGCTGAATGGCTGTGTGTCTGGCCCGCTCCTTACGCTGCGCTTTCTCCTGAACTCCTCCAGGCTACACCGCATGACGGCCTTTGAGCGGGAGGAGAAGGAGAAGGTCAAGAAGCGAGAAAAGAAGCTGGAGGACGAGGAGACGTTGCAGCAGGCCACCTGGGTCAAATATACCTTCCCCATCAAGCACCAGGTACTACACACACACACACACTCTGGAGTTTGATCGTGTTTACACATGTGGCCTTCTTCAAGGCTCAGCCTTCCACCCTCAGGACTAATCACCAGGACATGTTTAATTGCCCCTTCCTTCCCCCTGAACACTCTGGGTCAAGGACCCTTTTCATAGTTCCTGTGTGTCCAAGCTCCTGCGCCAAAGTTGTTTTTTCGCCCACCTAAACACCTCTAACCCACTGGCCTCTCTCTGCCTCCTCGGCTCTCTCTCCGGGGGATAGGTGTGGAAGCAGAAGGGAGAGGAGTACCGTGTCACCGGCTACGGAGGCTGGAGCTGGATCAGTAAAACCCACGTCCATCACTTTGTCCCCAAACTGCCCGGGAACACCAACCCCAACTACCGCAAGGAGCTGGAAGGTCAGCATGGCTCTCATCTGCCTCTTGTCACCTTGACGATGTCTTGTTGTTACATCTGCTAGTTTTCTTTCTGGAGTACATCGATAAATAAAAACATAAACAGGCTCAGCACTGCCACCAAAAATCTGCCCACTGCCACTAAAGAGAATGAGTGGTGGCGGTGCTGCCACTTGACTTTTGTTGGTGTTTTTATTTATTTATTTATTTATTTTTATTAAAATTCTAAAGTCATATTTTATTATCCTTATTAATTATCCTCCTTTGAATTTTTGAACGCTGCCAGTGGGTAGGTCAAATGGCTTGGCAGAAAATTCCTTTTAGAGATTGAAGCAATGCTCTTTGAGGTTAGAGTTCATTGACGATGTTGTTTTCCTGTTCTTGTAGCTGCCAAGCTTGGCCAGAAATGTACTCTGCTGGACTTGAGTAGGCCGCACGGCGTAGCTCCCCCGGCCCCGATCGCAAACAGTACTGTGGAGAAAGAAACTTCTGAGACGCCACCCTCAGGGGACCTCCTGTCAGAGGAGAAGGCCGAGCAAAAGAAGTCACAGGAAGACCCGAAGATAGAGACGGATGAGCAAGGCGGGAGTGAGGAGGCTCCCACAAAGGAGGCTGACGAGGAGATGGAGGTGGATTTGGGACGAGATGACCATAAAGGTTAGTCCTGGCCCCAAATGAAAAATCCATAACATTGTTCATCGGCTCCGGTGCTTCTCTCTAGGTTTTTCTTTTCTGTGTTTTGGTTCGTGTTCACGTTCAGTGCACCACACATTTATTACCAAGGATTTCAGAAAGCACTACAGTCTCACAGCTGTCTCATGATTCAGCAGCAGACCCATTCCCCTGTTAAATTTGCAGCAAACACTATCCTCTCAATCTCAATCCTAGCAACATGCTGGCTATGTGCAGTATGAGTAATTCTCTCTACTGTGTGTGTGTGTGTGTGTGTGTGTGTGTGTGTGTGTGTGTCTTCCAGGGGCCATCAGCCCTGACCGCGAGGAGCCCATGAAGCTAGAAGCCACCGACGACCCCCTGAGGCCCTTCAACTACGACGTGGTGGACGTCAGCAAGGGCTTCCTGACGCGCATCGCCTACAAGAAGGTGGTGAAGACCTCCAAGCTGGACGGCCTGCTGGAGCGCCGGGTCAAGCAGCATTCCCTGGAGGAGAGGCAGAGGCAGCAGCAGGGGCCCCTGGTCAAACCGGCTCCAGCCCCAGCGCTGGCCACGCCAGCCAGGCCCAAGGTCACACTCCAGCCCCAGGCTCTGCTGGCCCACACGCCCGCCACGCCAGGTGCCACCGTGAAAGCGGAGGACAAGCCTTCCGTGACGCCCGCGGTGGCACCTGGCGTCGAGATCAAGGCCGAGACTCAGGCTCCTCCGGTTGGCACTCCCGTCACAGACTCTTCCTCCTCCCAACCAAACCAAATGAACGCCCTAGAAAGGACTATGAGGCCCCCTGGGGAAAGTTCAGGCCAGGTAGGCCTACCGTCACCTAGTGGTGTCACAGAGGCACTGTCCCGGCTGAGTTCTGGGGAAAGCCTTACGGATCTAGCCCAGGCTTCACCCACTGAGGAAGCCGCCTCCAAACAGGATTCTACTACAACACTTACTAGCACTTATAACCAGATGGGTGGCTGGAATTCCACCCCCAATCCCACCCAGCAGAACTCCCAGCCTCCTGCAGCTGAGGGCAATGGCACGGGACACGAAGAGAATCAGGGACACCAGCAGAGCGCCGTCAACTCTGACCTCCAACCCCTCCCCGTTCCCCAGCTCAACGGGAAAGACGACTCCGAGAGCAAAGCCTTGACCAACTCTCTTACCAAGGCTGAAGGAGAGGGCCCGGTGGTCTCCATGAAGGACAACGCGCCAAAGACCTTAGTTAATGGAGATGTTCTCCCTGTGTTCGCTAAAACAGCGGCTGATAGCTCCGAGTCCAGCCTGGCTCCCAGGGCAGAGGCGGAGAGGAAGGTAACCCTGTCGGCGCAGGACTGCCAGCCGCCTGTGAAGGTGGCCCGACTGGAGAACAACGTGGAGGCCCTGGGGTCACCGCCGCACCACAGCACCGCCGTCGCCGCCAAGCCCAACGCCATGGCGCCGTCACCGGTCCTCTCGGCCGAAGAGTCCAGCCTCAGCAACGACTTCCCGGAGGAGAGCAGCAGCAGCAACGGCGGGCCGGGACCAAAGACGGTCATCACCCAGGTGACCAGCACCACGGTGACCACCACCACCACCACCACCGTGTCCCGGGTAGCCCAGCCGGCGTCCAAGGCGCCCGTGGTGTCGGCGTCGGAAAGCAGCGCCGTGTCCACCCTCACCACCATGACCAAAACCACCGTGACCAAAGTGCGCTCGCCCACGCCCGACAGCCTGTCGGAGGACAGCCAGAGCGAGGTTGTGACCCGGGAGCACAAGAGCACGCTGGTGGCTGCCGTCGCCAAGTCGTCCACGGGGCCCGCCGGCTCCTCCTCCTCCCTGTCGGCCGTCGCCGTGAGCCAGGAGCTCTCCTCGTCCTCCACCAAAGGCCGCGTCCGCCTCCTCAAGTTCTCCCGCACCAAGAAGAACCGCTCCGACACGGCCCTGCCCTCCTACCGCAAGTTTGTCACCAAGAGCAGCCGCAAGAGCATCTTCGTGCTGCCCAACGACGACCTGAAGTCGCTGGCCAGGCGGGGAGGCATCCGCGAGGTGGCCATCTTCAGCTACAACGCCAAGCCCGCTCACGACATCTGGCCCTACCCTTCCCCACGGCCCACATATGGCATTACATGGAGGTAAAGGGCCGAGAAAAGGGCATTTAAACGTCAACGTAAACATCTTGGTAGCAATCGATTGCAAACATGTTGATGGCAGCTTTTCCATATCTTCCATTCTATCTAGCAAAGCTGCATACACGTTGTAAATAGTCACGTTCGTTATCATGACAACGAGCTGAGAAGTAAGGTTAGGAAGGGCATGCACACTTTTCCAGACATCGCACTTTTCCAGACGGCACTATTTATTCAGGTAGTACTATTTATTCACTTAGTACTATTTATTCAGTTAGTTCTGTTTATTCAGATACTGTCCACTCAGTCATGTTGTGTTTCTCTCTGGCTCCACATTGTACATACACAGCTGTTGAAATAGGGTTACTGTTTGTAGTGTGATATGGTTGGAGAAACAGTGTCGTTTCCCTTATTGCTCCAGGTACCGCCTCCAGACCGTCAAGTCCCTAGCCGGGGTGAGTCTGATGCTGAGGCTGCTGTGGGCCTGCCTAAGGTGGGACGACATGGCGGTCAAACCCTCTGCTGCAGTGGGGACCACACGCACAGGTAGACCCACCTCAGCCCATTAACATCAAGCTACCGTGCCCTTACATTTTACTACTGCGTTATTATTTATGAGGAGTGATTTTCTTGGGAAGTATGTGGCATCGTACAAAACCTGATTGTAGCAATGGGATTGGTGTTCTCCTCAATGAAAGGTATTGCAGGTTTTAGAGACCAGGGTATATTCTCACTGTTAGAAGACAATGTGTGAATGGAATCTCCTCTTCCTCCTCCCTCCTCCTCCTCATCCCATACCATCCCATACCAACCCAGCCCTATCCCCACTCATTGCCACAGAAACGTCCGAGACGGAGATCACCACCACGGAGATCATCAAGCGGCGCGACGTGGGGCCTTACGGCATCCGCTCCGAGTACTGCATCCGCAAGATCATCTGCCCCCTAGGGGTGCCCGAGACCCCCAAAGGTACACACTCTCCACCTGCCCCCAGCCTTTCGGACCCAGTCCATCACAACCGCCATTTGTGTGTTCATCTCTGCCGTCGTTTGACTCCTCTTTTCTCCCCTTCCACTGTCCCTTTTCCCACGTGTGCTCCCGGTGGTCCCAGAGACCCACACGCCGCAGAGGAAGGGCCTGCGCTCCAGCGCCCTGCGGCCCAAGAAGCCCGAGCCAACGAAGCAGACGGGCCCCGTGGTGATCGAGACCTGGGTGGCCGAGGAGGAGCTGGACCTGTGGGAGATCCGGGCCTTCTCCGAGAGGTTAGAGAGAACGTGGGTCACAGGGCAGGGAAGAGGAACACATCCTACGTAGGCCCTAAAATATTTAGGATGAGCCATCTTATTTCCGTGACTATTCTATTGAGTTATTGTTGGTCAATGAATTCAATAAAGTTGCTTGACAACCATAATATAAAAGGGAATGTGAACTCTTCTTGATCTTTTCCTTGTTGTCCTTGTTCAGAGTGGAGAAGGAGAAGGCCCAGGCCGCAGAGCAGGCCAAGGTGAGTGTAAACTCTTGTCCCCCTCCGTCATGAAAAACACTGAGGTCATTTTGGTGTGAGGGTTTATTTAAATGTGGCCCCACGTTTGTTCCAGAAGCGTCTGGAACTGAAGCAGGGCTCGGCCACAGTCACTCCCACGGGCAGCCCCGCCACGCCGGCCTCCACGCCCAAGGTCATCGTCAGCTCCCTGGGCGGCCAGGTCACCTCAGGCACCAAGGTGGTGCTCGCCACCAAAATGGGCACACCCGTAACGTTCCAGCAGAACAAGAACTTCCACCAGACGTTTGCTTCTTGGGTCAAGCAGGGCCAGACGAGTCAAGGTGCGTCAACGGGAAGGTTCCCCTCGCGTGTTTACCCCTCGTGTGTGTGTGTGTCCTAATTGAGAGTGCGCTTTATTATTCAATTCGTGACGCTGGATGTTTCCCCTTTCTGAGCATCAAAACATCCCTGGCAGCGCTGCTTGTTTACGTAGACCGTTGATTTGCCGGTCAGCTCACGCCCGCGTTCCCTCCCTAACAGGGCCGGCGGGCACGGTCACCACGGTGGCCACAGCGGGCGGCCAGACCTTCCAGATCACCGGCACCTCGGTGGGGGGCAAGGTGCTCACCGCCAAGCTGCCGCTGCCCGCCAACAGCAAGATCGTCACGGTCAACGTGCCGACCACGCAAGGAGGTAGGGATAACACTCGCCCCGCCCTGCGCCGGTCACAGGGCCCAGCTGGAAACGTCTGGTCAAACAGACAGGCTCAGCGTCTTTATTCCTCTCCCACTTTAAAGCCAGGTCTGTTCACATTGGGGACAGCATTAGGGGCGGTGGGATCCCCTCCTGTGCTCCACTTTTGTCTCGACTTCATCTAATATAAATTTATGGAAACATCATATAATTACAATCAATGTGAAAGGTTGCGAGTTAATAAGAATGTATTGACAGTTTAATGCTAGCACTTGGACTTTTATAGGCATACCAACTGGACAGCCGTTTTTTATGTTTAGGACTGGACTATAAAACATAACATGGTCGTTTTTAAAGTGCAGTCTGCAGTGCTCCATCTCTCACCTCAAAACCATTGGGGTTAGGCCTCAGACTACACAAGTCTACCATCCCGTCCAGCCCAAACAGATGAGCTACTAGGTTACCACGGCGATGGGGCACCGCGGTACCCCACTTCAAACCGAGCCGCTAACTGAAAGGCTAGCGCCCTCAGCACGGGAGCACCACAATGGGTTTGGCATGCAAGTTACCCCCCAATCCGTCTTCTAGAATGTGAAAGGTGCTGTGTCTGAACGTTAGTAGTGCAAACCAAATTGGTATTATAGATTTCTTGCTTTCCCCGAAGGATATCGTGTATATGCATTTAAAGAAGTAGTAGTAAAAAACACTAATTAACGTTGAGCGTGATTGAGCAAACAAACAGTGCCTGTGTCTAGTAGTGACACCCATGTTTTTGGCCAGAGAGAGGAAGGTATTCATGGACAGCCTTATGTATCCAGTCTGTTCATCTCCGTTGGTTTTGGACCCCGCTAAGTAAGCTAAGCAGGAAAACAAGTTTATCCTTTGGTCTGCCTCCCCAGACAGCTAACCCTCTATGGAGGCAATTCATTTTTGAGTTTTTCCCCCCCTTCAATAAAAGCGTGTCACTACTCCTGAACTCTCCAAACAGCGAGTTCATAGAGTGGGGCTGTTTGATGTGTGGCCCAGGGCCTGCCGTTTGCCAGGCCCCTTACAACTCGCTCAAGCTTCCCTTTTTGAAAAGGGAAGTCCTTGATGTGTAGGTTTACCTGCTTGGTCGTGGGCAGCGAAACCACAGAGAGTGGCGTACAGCAAAAAAAAAAAAAAAAAGACAGCCATTTGCAGGTTAAAAGCTTTCAAGGTATGCACTCTTATTAAAGCCGACCCGAAATAACAAAATATGAAATGCGTTCTTTGTTAAAACTAGGAGTCTGAATTCATGCATAATTTATGAATGGGGTCGCATATGAAGAAATCGCGTCGGCGCAGCTTTTTAGTCACGCTTTGAAGAGTGGCGCTCCCGCTTGACTAATATTTACTGTGGTTCATATCAAAGGTTGACGGCTGGAAAGGAACCCACAACTAACGTATTAGGTGTTATCAATACTGTGCCAGCGTTGCTCTGTCAAACATCTGCTTATATTGTTTTATTTTACACTTTTATACATGAGGTATGTTAGTTAATTTATCGTGAGAGTACAATGTTAGAATGCTGTGTTTTTCATTATGAAGGACATGTGTCCTACATCTGTTCTTGGCACAGTGTTTTTGACTGTCTGTCTGTTCTCTGTCTCTAGGTGTGATCCAGCAGAAGGTCCTTGGCATCATTCCATCAGGGACCACAGGCGGAGCGCAGACCTTCACCACCTTCCAGCCGCGCAGCACCACCCTCAACATCAGACCCAACACCCCCGGCTCCCCGCACCAGGTGAGACCACACCTAACCTGTGCTCTCTAGTGAAGCTGGAGCAACTGTTTACTTTATAATCAGGCCATGTTCTGTGAACGGTTCACCGGCTTCCTGCAAGGGTCTTTCCTTTAGCCTTTAGTATTGTTAGTGACCTTTCCAAATGATTCCTTTCCCTATGAAGGTGCTGGCAGCTGGAGGCCAGATCCGCCCAGGGATGACCGTGATCCGGACCCCCATCCAGCAGGCTGGCACCCTGGGGAAGACCATTCTGCGGACCCCCCTGGTGATGCAGCAAGGTACACACCCCAGTTCAGTTTCTAAAAGGGGACAAGGAAGGGTTAATTTCTTTGAGATGAGCTGGAGATTGTGTGTGTGTGTGTGTGTGTGTGTGTGTGTGTGTTGGGGTCATCATGGTTGATGTTCTCTGTCCCACTCCCCAGGTCAGGCGGGCCAGCAGGTGGTGACCCAGATCATCCGGGGCCAGCCCGTCTCCACGGCCATGGCGGGCACCAGCACGGTGAGCAGCCAGAGGGTGGGCAGCCCCGCCACCCCAGGCCAGCCCACCACGGGCCAGACGCCGCAGGGCGCTCGCGCCCAGCAGAGCCAGAACCAGGTCAAGCTCACCCTGGCCCAGCTCACACAGCTCACCCAGGTGGGCCCTGCAGGCAGAGCCTTCATAGGGTTCAGAAACCCCACTGTCCCATTGTTTGAATTTCATTGTGATCGTCAAAAGCACATTTTGTACCAACCGGAGTAACATTCTCCAATTCTCTCCATCCCCCTCTTCTCCACCTCTCCCTCCCCCAGAAGCAGCAAGGTGCGTCGGTGGAGCGTCAAGCGGCCAGCGGGGGCGGCGGGGCCCCGGGCCTGACGGTGATGGTGCAGGGCCAGGGCCAGACCACGGGCCAGCTGCAGGTCATCCCCCAGGGCGTCACCGTCATCCCCGGGCCCGGACAGCAGCTCATGCAGGCGGCGCTGCCCAACGGACAGATGCAGCGCTTCCTCTTCACCCCCGTGGTGTCTGCCGCCACGCCTACCTCCACCACGGGTAAGACACAGACACACACAGACACACACAGACACAGTCAGAAACCTACATGACCATGTTGGGGAAGATTGGAATGGATTTGACACTGGGTTTATAGTATCGTTGTAATGGAGGACTGAGAAAGTTAATCAGCTTGTAATGTGCTGTTCTAACTGGTTATAACCTCCTACATGAAAACCAGACCGGCACAACAACAACCAGCCCAGGCTCTATGAGACAGAGTAGAGACTGTGTTGTGTTTGTCTACACAAAGTACTCCTCTAACTAAGATCATCCTAAAGTGCTATCGATATAATTGATGTGTACAGCGGAAATCCATTATCCCATTGTTTTGCTTTGTCAACGTTAAGTTCCTAAAACAAAATCCCATTGAACGCCAGCTGTGGAGCCTTTGGACTTTGTCCTATTAAAAGCTTTCCTACCTTGTGTGTTGGTCTGCAGAAAAAGAAGTCTAGTCGTTTTCAGGGTAGATAGGTTGGTCATGATGGTGACTGGATAACTGCTGGAACTAACTCCTTCTTCTTCCTCTGTTCAGCCACTACGGTGCCCGGCCAACCCCACCCCTCCACCACCAAGACCCCCGCCCAGCCCGCCCAGCAGGCGGCCGCCCCTGTCCAGGCAGGAGGAGGCGCCCCGCTGGCCACCAGCACCCCGCCCACCCCGCAGGGACAGCTGCCCCCCCAGACCCAGGCGCACATGCCCATCCAGTCGCCCACGCCCCTCCAGGTGAAGGCCCAGGCCGGGTTGGCCGGGCGGGCCCAGCTCCAGCTGCAGCAGCCCCCCCAGCTGATCAGCGTGCCGGGGCTCCAGCAGCAGGTGCAGGTGCTGGCCCAGCTGCAGGCCCAGCAGGGGCCCGGCGGGGCGGGGGGCCTGCCCCAGCAGATCAAGCTGCAGCTGCCCATCCAGATCCAGCAGCAGGCCAGCGCCGCGGGCGCTCAGGGAGGACAGGTACGAGCTATCCTCTGATACCTGTGGATCAGGTGTCCAAGCAGATGTGGGGCCTAGCTTGGCTCTGTCTATACAACCGATGTCCTCGTTTGCAGCTTTAGCTCTGAGCAGTGTTGTTGATGTTCCATCATTTTCAGGGCAAAAACAGTTGGCTTGTGGTATGACACAAAGACGATTAAATAGGGCGATCATAAACGCATAACCAGCCAAATGTTTTTGTCATTTTAAAGCATTTATTTGGCACATGAACCTTTCATAGTGGCTATAAAAAGAAAGACACTCACTTAATTGGGCTAAGTAGATAACTGTGGTGCTTAGCCGCTGTGAAAGTCTTTCCTTTGCACTGGTAAAACCCAGCATGGAGTATGCAGTATAATCCCTTTCAGCTTTATGAAGTACTATACCTCTGCATGGTTCTACATTGTGTCTATATGAGTGAAACATGGAGTTATTGCAGATGGGCAACGTGGTGACCATTCAGACGGCTAGTGTCCAGGAGCAGCTCCAGAGGATCCAGCAACTCCGGGAGCAGCAGCAGAAGAAGAAGAAGCTGGCGGCCGAGGCTCGCCGAGAGCAGGCCCTGGCTGCAGCTAGTCAGAGCGACATCATCCAGAAACAGGTGTGCGTGCGTGCGTGCGTGCTTCATGCATTAAGAAGAATAATATGCTGGTGAAAGTGTCCACCCCTACATATTTTAAAGGTCGTGTTGCAGTGTTCAATTACGATTCCTCCATTTTTTCACCTTAGCTTTTCAGGTGTGTCGTGGTTTCTATATTTACCACGTTGACCTTTTCTTCTTCTCTGACTGTAGGTGGTGATGAAGCACAACGCTGTGATCGAGCACCTCAAGCAGAAGAAGACCATGTCCCCTGCCGAGAGAGAGGAGAACCAGAGGTCTGTTCACACCTCTCCCTGCACACGGGGTCAACACGTGTGTGTGCGTGTGTGCGTGCGTGCGTGCGTGCGTGCGTGCGTGCGTGCGTGCGTGCGTGCGTGCGACAAACCTTCTCCAGTTACAGCTGTCCCACCTGTGCATTGCCCTTTAAATCTAGGTGTGAGGTGTGATCTGTTGCCTTTCTATGGGGGACCTATACAGGCATGTGTTTAGCTGGTCTGGGTTAGTGCACAGTATGGGAACTAAGGATGACCCAGGTGTGTGTGTGTGTGTGTGTGTGTGTGTGTGTGTGTGTGTGTGTGTGTGTGTGTGTGTGTGTGTGTGTGTGTGTGTGTGTGTGTGTGTGTGTGTGTGTGTGTGTGTGTGTGTGTGTGTGTGTGTGTGTGTGTGTGTGTGTGTGTGTGTGTGTGTGTGTGTGTGTGTGTGTGTGACGGTGCGCATGGCCCTGCTAAACCCAAATAAACGCAGACAATAAAAACACTTAACATCTGCCAGACCACACCGCAAAGACTCGTCAGCTAAATAGTACTGGATCAGAGTTTGGGGGGTCATACATTTTGGACACACTGAATTAACATTCTACTCTAGAATTGTGACACACTTTACTTTCTAAGAACATGTTTGGTGAGAATGTTGGAGCAGCAGCTGCATGGCTTTTCCAAATTCCCTTTGACTTGATTGGATAAAGCAAAGAAGACCCCCCCCCACCATTATTTGACTTTGTGAATTAACCGAGTCCCCTACTACATCCGTGTCCATGTGCAGGATGATCGTCTGCAACCAGGTGATGAAGTGCCTCCTGGACAAGATCGACAAGGACGAGAAGCAGGCGGCCAAGCGCCGGAAGAAGGAGGAGGTGGTGGAGCAGAAGCGCCGCACGGCCACCGCCACCAAGCTCTCCTCGCTGCTCTACCGCCACAAGGAGGTGCTCAAGACGGAGATCCTCAAGAAGAGAGCGCTGCTGGACAAGGAGCTGCAGCTGGAGGCCCAGGTCAGCACCTCCCCAGACCCCAGAGAGAGCGCTAAGCCATAGGACTCCCTGTCTGAGTGAAACAGCTTAAAGGTGTTATGTAGGCTCCTGGTGGCATGAACGTGGGTCTGTTTGACTGTTAATAAGGCTCTTTGTAAAGTAACTGGCTTCGTTTGGGAACGCCCCTACATGGTGCTAATAGCAAAGACGTAGCATCTTCACGGCCCCGCTCCAGTGTGTTTGCTGTAAACCCCATTGCTGTGCTGTGCCCTTTCAGGAGGAGCTGAAGAAGGACCTGCTGCGGCTGCGGAGGGAGAAGGAGCGCGCCCAGGCCGTGGCCCACCAGGCCGCCCAGGCCCAAGCCCACAGCCAGCGGGGCCTGGGACACGCCACCGCCGCCGCCCACGCCCACCACCTCCCCCCGCCCGGCTCCGCCCACGCCACCGCCACGGCCGCCGCCCACAAGCGCAAGCGGGAGGAGGAGCGCGAGGCCGCCTCGACGGCCAAGGCCAAGAAGAAGAAGATGATCTCCACCACCACCTCCAAGGACCACCGCAAGGACGCCAAGCTCTACTGCGTTTGCAAGACGCCCTACGACGAGACCAAGTACGACATCCCGGACCCCCCGCCAAATGTTTAGCCAGTCCTGCTCCGTCTGCTTTAGAGGGAGCTCCAACTGCTCAGGACAGACACTGAGATACAGTGTTTTAATATACGGAGAGATATTCTGTGATACCTTCTTAACTTAAAGTAGTAAAGTATTGGTGCCATTACTTGCGTCTATCAGAATTACACGATACAAGGTTCTTTGAAAATGGCGTCACTGTTAGACCAATACCCCACCATTAGACTATTCGTACCAACAGCAATGCTTACCAGCCCTATTTTGCAGGTTCTACATTGGCTGTGACCTGTGCACCAACTGGTACCACGGCGAGTGTGTGGGCATCACCGAGAAGGAGGCCAAGAAGATGGACGACTACATCTGTAGTGAGTGCAAGCGGGCCCAGGAGGGCAACACCGAGGAGCTGTTCTGCATCTGCCGGACTCCATACGACGAGTCTCAGTAAGTATCTCACGCTGTGTGTGTGTGTGTGTGTGTGTGTGTGTGTGTGTGTGTGTGTGTGTGTGTGTGTGTCTGTGTGTGTGTCTGTGTGTGTCTGCGTGTACGTGGTGTGTACGTGTGTGTGCTTTGTA
This sequence comes from Galaxias olidus, assembly GCA_026901105.3. Taxonomy (NCBI): domain Eukaryota; kingdom Metazoa; phylum Chordata; class Actinopteri; order Galaxiiformes; family Galaxiidae; genus Galaxias; species Galaxias olidus. The sequence continues at coordinate 303,473 of JAPMUY010008356.1, read as the reverse complement.
TCCAGTGGCTCCATCGTAGCATTAGATGGCTGACTGTGTAGTAGGTTTAACATGTCGTTTGCATACTGTCTGTCAAAACCATAGGGGTAATGGTGACGTCATGCCACACCCAAGGATCTGGCCTCTGCACGTCGTTTGAAGCCGTTGTCTGGTGCGCTCTGCCGAGGCACTCTAACCCTGTGGCTCCCCCTCCTCTCCCAGGTTCTACATTGGCTGCGACCGCTGCCAGAACTGGTACCACGGCCGCTGCGTGGGCATCCTGCAGAGCGAGGCCAGCCACATCGACGAGTACGTGTGTCCGCAGTGCCAGTCCACGGAGGACGCCATGACGGTGCTGACGCCGCTCACCGACAAGGACAACGAGGGCCTGCGGCGGATCCTGCGCTCCCTGCAGGTAGTCAGCCTGACGTAGCCCCAGGAGAGGACAAAGGCCCCTCTGTGCCTCCCCTCCGCTTCGCTCCCTCCTATCTGATGTCTTCTCCTCTCTGGGGAAGCTACCGGGACAGCTGCCCTCGGCTGCAAAGCTGCTTTTCCCCCTCCTCTCCTCCTTTCCTTCTCACCATGTTGGGTTGTTTTGCTTCATGTCTTTGTTAGCGACGGGCACATGTGGAGGAGGGCCCGTGTTGACTCACCGGCTTCCAGCTCTCTTTCGTTTTTTTCTTTTTTAGACCGTTGACGATCTGTTGGTTTTTGTACGTCTGTATCAGCTCTCTCAAATGTTTTTTTTTTTGTTTTTGCATCTCTGTCTCTCTTTCTCTTTCTCTCTCTTTCTAACGTCCAGGCACACAAAATGGCATGGCCCTTCTTGGAGCCGGTCGACACAAACGACGCCCCAGATTACTACAGAGTAATCAAGGAACCAATGGGTGAGTCAAGCGTTGAATGTAACCCGAAACAAATCAATTACATTTCACACACGTATACAGAAGTACGTACATACGCAAACACCCCATGCCATTTCCATATTTAAACTGCGGTCAGAAAGGGAGCCGTCTTTTGCGAGTGACATTCGATCCGTCACATTGGTACAAACACACACAAACACACACGCCAGTCTCGGGGAGGAAGGGCTTCGCACGGATCAAACCGGCCATGTAAGCGGTGACCTGCGTCAACAGGGGCCTTTTTGAACTTCCACACAAACAAACGGTTAAGGAGGCCCAGTGGAAAGGGCCTGGGGAAACGGGTAGCTTTCCCCAGCACCTCCTGGAAACTTTGCTCTGCCTCCCAGAGAAGAAAAAAAAGACCTTGTTTAGGGAAATGAAAAAAAGAGGTGCCCAGCAAGTAGCTTTAGCTTGGTTTGATGAAATCTGATGACCCAGAAGAAAGCCGCCTTTCATATCGGTCTTTAAGGGTGGCCAGCTGAGAGGGGGGGGAGAGCGACGGACGTTAAGAAAACGGATGTGTTTGCCTGGAATGGAGCACCAGCCACCGAGCTTGAGAAAACCACTTGTAGGGATATGAAGTTAGCTGGTTTCCCCTTAAGCAGACATATTTTATTTGAAAGAACCCACAAACCTTCAAAGATTCAGTTATCGGGTCGGTGCTCTTCCTGGGTGAGTGACAGTCGGTCACGTCTTTTGTAGTCGTTTCGGAAGCCTGAGCCGATGGAGGTTGCAGCTGCCGTCGGATGTACATTTCTCCTCCGACGCACTTGTTTTGATTTAACTTGAGCAGCTGATCCACAGATGAATGTCCGTCAAGCACGCACCACAATAACTGTAATTACTGCGCATCGTCGGTGAAAGCAACCAGTGACCCGTTTTGTTTTCTTATCTAACCCCTCCTCTAGACCTTTCCACAATGGAGGAACGGTTGCAGAAGCGCTACTACATCAAGCTGACGGAGTTTGTGGCAGACATGACCAAAATCTTTGACAACTGCCGCTACTACAACCCCAGCGACTCGCCCTTCTACCAATGCGCCGAGGTTCTCGAGAACTTCTTTGTCCAGAAGCTCAAAGGGTTCAAAGCCAGCAGGTAGAGTGTCACCTCTGACCCAGCCTTTTGTCTAGTGCTGTTCCTCCATCCAACGGGACAGGCGCTGATCTTTTCTGTCTCTCTCCATTTTCTTCTCATCCGGCTTGCTTGAATTCCAGTAGTTTGAAGTTACATTGACCTGTTTGTAGTGCCTCACCTCCCCTCTAAAAACACCTGTTAAAGTTTATAACCACCTTTTGCCCTTTCATTTTTGCGGACTTGCATTTTGCCTAATGGTTTTTACTCCAACTCTTATTTACCAGCAATTATCCTGTCCTTCTGCCTTGGTCATCACGTAGCTGGTGCTTTGCCTCTTTACCTTTCATTGCCCTCTTTGTAATGTGTTCTCTTTGTGTGCTTTTGGTCATGTGATTCACCCGCATGTATTTATGCCATCCATTCTCTCTCCCTCTCTTGCAGATTGTGATGTCATAAGTCTGAGAGCTGGGTGCCGGGGTCACTCTAAAAATTAGACTGTCCTGGACCTTGCTGTTTTTATTTCTTTAAAACAGCGTTAAAATTTGTAAGGAATTGCATATATTACGACACACAGTAGGTGTGATTTGTTTTGTATTTTAGAAGGAAAACGACTTCGAAAATAAACATTTCATGTTTGATAATAGCAGCCATGTTGGTAACAAAAATAGAAATCAAGGGAGAAAGATTTTATTTTCGTACACTTATAACAAACAAAAAGCTGATATTTTGTTTATATTTCAATCTGGTGTTGGCGCATTTTCAAGTTTTGAATAGGTTAGTTCACTGCCTCATCTTGATTGCGAGTTGGGGATGTAAGTATGATATTCCATTTGACTCCAACATGCAGATAACTTATCATTTAATTTAACAGAACTACGTTCATTGTACTCGTAACATGCTGAACTTTTACCTCCTCTTAGTCGACAGTTTTAAAAAGCTTGCAAAATTATTAGTTTCTCCTATCAGATTTTTAATCTATAATGTTATTATTTTATGTGCATATTATATCCTTTTGTGAAGGACTATTTTATGTTCTAGCAGAAATAATGGTAGGTCACAGGGAAGCCTAGTAGCTTCACAGTTGAGCTTGAGAGTCCCGTGTTGTACAATCTATTATCTGTAAATACAATGCTGAGCTAACGTTGTGCCAACACTTAGCTTTCATGACACCAACATGGCTGCTGGTCTCTTCTCAAAACGTCTGACCCCACTGGCATCCGATCTGTGGTTTTGTTTTGTATTTCCTAGTGCATATTTTTGTCATATGTCAAGCTTTTAATAAAAAAAACAACAACAACAAACAAGTTATCCAATTGTTTCCTCTCTTTGCATTCCATAGGTCGCATAACAACAAGCTACAGTCGACAGCTTCTTAGATCACTCCTAAAAACTAACTGTCAAAATGGCACCAATATGCTTTCTTCTGAACTTTGGTGAAGCCAGGCTGCACCAGAACCAATCCACAAAAACACCCCTTTTTGGAAGAGGTTCAAAATCCAATAAGAAAAACCAGCATGTTAGGCCTTCTGGCGTCAACTTTACCAAACAGCACATGCACAAAACTGGACACAAGAAACTGCCAACTTTGTTGCAAGAGATAAAGGAAGAAACTCATTGGACAGCCTTTGTCAAAGCCTATTGTGTAAATGGACAATAACCACATCCACTAAGAAGTAAGGGAAGAATTGATTTGGAGTCATTTTTGCATCCAGATTTTTCTCTCACTGAAACATCTACCAGTGCGCCAAGCCTGGAAGCTGAAGGTCTGGCTGAGCTAATTACAAGAAAGCAGTAGACTCCCAAATGAGGTTTTTTTTCTTCTGTAGTTAAGCACTATTTTTTGTATCTCTCATGTCAGCGTTTTCTTCCCACACCTTGTGAACTTTTCATATGGACGCTTACCAGCTGTCTTACTTCCTTGTCTTCAGATTGAAGGCAGAAAAAAACACACACACCTCTCATCGCCACCTTCTCCCCCAGTAGGTTGGACTGTTTTGGAATGAGGTGATCGTAGTTCTGTTAGAACACACCTAGTAGCGGAAATTGAATGTTTCACTACATTGGAGCTGCCACGAACCATCAATGTTCGATGACGAAGAACAACAGTTAATGTTCCCCATGTGTCAACTTATTTTTGCAAGTGAAGTTTATTGTTATCTACAGAATTGACTGTTAATCTGTTTGAAACACGTTGAACTGAGTGCTCACCCTCATTATGTATTGGCTTCTCAAATACTTCTTGAAGATATTTATCTTGAGATTAGAGAAAAAACTTTCCTCAAGTCTTCCCTCAGGACAGCTGAATTGTTAGGGGGTGGACTTTGAAAACGAGATCTGTAAAGGCCCTTTTAGTGTACCAACCAACCCCGTCACATGCTAGAACTCACACTTTCCCTACAAACCATTTCTGGCGAGCTGCTTATTTTGGTTGTAGAGGGGTGGTTCAGAGGCATCTCTCAACTCAGTAACTCAGCCTTCAAAGTCCAATAAGCATAGTACAATATTTTACTTTGTCAAGTAAATAAGGACGTGGTCAGTGACGCTAAATCTGAGAGGAAACTGGTTGGGAATTGGGGAATCTTTATACTGTGGGTTTGTATGAAGATTTTATAGACATTTTTATCATACATTTTCTAATCTGTTTATCAAAATTTGTGTTTTTTGAGAAAATCAATTATGTGCTTGATGCATGTGTTCACATAAAATAAACAAAAAATCTTCATAAAAATTGAAGGGGCCGTTTCCGTTTGAATCATCAATGGGTTGTTTTAAGAGGACTGAGTTGAGAGATGGCTGGAACAGTGTCAGTTTGTTATCCCAATTCACTTCCTTGTGTGCAGTTCATTAAATAATCCCCCACTTTGTGCTGTAAAATGTTGTGTACGTCGTCAAATATCTGTTCTCCATATTGTATATTATGACTGTCCATATATAAAGAGATTAAAGATTTTTTAGAATGTTAGTACTTTTAATTTTTTTACCATATTAACCAGCAACTAAGCCTACCTTTTTCATTTGAATGGGGTAAACTCTAAAATTACAGGTACATTTGCCTTCTATAATGAAAGTGCTGCATATTGTGTGCAAAACGGTTTCTAACAGGGTGGGGAACGTCACTTAACTCTAATACAGAGTTACAACCAATTCTACCCATCTTCCGTATTGACAACATACAATCTGTATTATTTATTCATATCAATGAAAAACTTAATTTTGAAGTAGTGTTGAGAAAACGGAGGAAAATATAGAAACTATGTTTTTAACAAATTGTTGCAACTTTAAAGAGGTCTTTTTTTTGTACTTGATAGGACATTTCATCCTAGATAATAAAGTAATGTTTTTGACATCAGTTGTGCAAAGTACTGTTGTCTTAAGGTTTCCTTACTTCTGTCTCTGCTGATGTGTTCCTGTGTGTAAAGCCTCTAACTGTTTTTAAGTTTATTGAATACCACCAATTTGAGAACTACCTTATATTTGTAAATGTGGAGTATTAGCTGTGTTAGCATCGGGGAAGCACCACACCCACAAAGCTCAGTCGTTATCTAGGTTGGGTGCCTGAGGGCAGATAACCTTTGTGAGTGTTGAGGACAAGGCCATGACATTTACATTCTCATGTTCAGTGTTTCAAATTAGCAGTTGGACACACGCCACCTCTGTCGTTGACCCCCTTTCTTATTACATCCCTTTTATAAATTCCTTTTGTCAAACCTCTAAATGAAACCAGAAGCTTCCAATGATAACCGACAACCCCTACGTTCTAGTGATTTCCATCCCTCCCTCCCTTCTTACTTTGTGGCTTGGGGGCTTGTCACACACAGGAAGCAACTTGGACAAATTCCCACCCCCTCCCTCCTTCCTTCCCACTCTACCCCTCCTTGATCCCTCTCTCTCCAAGAGGAATGTCCACCCTCTGCGATGGTAGCTGAGATGGGAGTAAGCGCTCGCGCTCTGCCTTCCAGCAATGGTCTTCTCCGGCTCTAATCCCAGATAGAGATTTCCTTCGGACATCAGACTCGTGAACTTGTGACCCATGAACGTTGTGCATATCCTTTCAAGTCCATACAGAGTGCAGGCTGATTATGGCCTAATTAGAGACCTATACTAATTATGGAACATACTTCTTTGGGGAAGTTGAGGCTCTGATGTTATCATACGGATTGATCTTTATTAACAGGGTCCATGTGGAACAAAGCACAATTGGCACTCAGTGCAAACTCTTTACTAGTTTACTTGGGTTGCGCCCCACCCCTCTTCAGCCATTCGAATGGCTTCTGTTTTGACAAGTGTGTTAATGCGCTTGTGAGAAACCAATGGACAGAGGTGTCCTAGAAGCTAAGCGGCCCTAACGTTTTTTCACTTGTGCGTTCAGGGAGTCAGATTCCCCCCATTACATTTACAGCTTGCACCCTACAAAGCGCCTCCTTTTCCGTTATCAACAGGACACTTTTTAAGTCCCGGTTTTTTGAAAGACATTTTATGGTGCACATATAATTAAAACTAGCCAAATGAGCTGCTCTCACGACAAACAAATGTTCTTTTCCCAGTGTTGTTTTCTAGTTAATGTCCTTAGGGGTTGTTAGTACTACTTCATTCCATCCCCTCTGTCCTTGTTACAATAATAGTGCATTTCCTGCCTTCTGGTGATAGGCACACATTTACTAACTTAGTCTAAAGCAACTTTATACAGTCAGATACATTTGTTGTCAGATGTACAAAAGCCAATTAAAAGCTTTTTTACTCTGGTTTCTTGCCAGATTGGCACCTTTTTTGACTTTGCTTTTTGGTGAGAATCAGTGTGCTACCATCAAGGGACAAAGTCTTAGCCTTGAGTGAGGCCGGTGTTTCTGTGTGTATGTGTCATTGCTGCTCAAATGACGCTGAAACTGGCAATCTTCCCTTCTCAGGACAAATATGGTTTGGCTTTATTGGCACCTGGCCAAATCAAACACTGTGACAATTCATGTGACTTCAAGAGACCCAATAAAATATCCTTGCCCTTATTAATTAAATGTTCAGGTCATATTAAATAATTCTCTTTGTGGGATCCTAATTATTGAAACCAATTTACAGTCTCCAAACTCCAGACATGAATTAAATGCATTCAAAGCATAAAATTACTAGCATTTCAGTGTTAGAGAACCGTACTAACAATGTATAAAGAAGACAGAGTGTTAAGTTGGCATACTTGATTGATGCTTCAGACAGTTTTACAACAAAACATTCAAGACTCTACCATTGTCTCATAAAAAACACAGGGTCATAAAAAAGTCACAATAAAAAAAAGGTCAAACTGAAAATGTATACATACTCTAAACATTGCTCCAAACGGAAAGTCCCTTGTAGTTTTTTTGTTATAAAACTGTTAAGTTAGTAATAGATTAATTTATACCACTGGCTGCAATGTCTCTTTCCTCTCAACAGAGGAGGGTAGCTTGTATCTGATTCACCTGCACCTGGACCGGGTGGCTTCCTGAGTTTTCTGGTGCCTTTTTTTGTTGAACCTCTTTGCATAGTTGTTGCTTCGCAGAACACCATCCCCAGGCTTTAATTTCCCTCCAAGAAGTGTGAGAAGATCGTTGGGAAGATGACGTTTCCGGTGGTAGATCTGGCCCATAATAATGTATCTGCTTCCTACGAGTTAGAAGAGAACGAATGTTAGCATAGCCTTTTTAAGTAACCGCGCGCCAACATTCTTCTGCCCCATTCAACCTTCTTTCTTGAGGTCCAGGAACCACTCAATACAGTAAAGTGGGAGACTAATTAAATAGATAGACAGGGTGACAAAATGCTTCCTTCTTAAAGAAACCTACCAAGTTTAAGATCAGGGCAAGGCTTGCTACACTTGTAGGTGTCCAGCACCAAGAGGCCCACTCTGAAGAAGAAGCTGTCGGGTGTCATGTAGAGACGACTCATCTTGTAGAAGCCGTCACTGCTCACCATCAAAGTGACGAGACGAATTCCTTTGCGCACCACCTCTATGTCATGGACAATCCCGTTGACAGCTATTTCACAGAACAAATGTAGGACAAATACATGTTGCTTTTACACAAGAGTTACACAAAATAATGGAGATATGCAAAACATTCATATGGCTGCTTTTGTGGAGACTGCAGGGTGGATATGAAGAGGGGTATGGTTAGAAAGTTACCAAATTCACTGTAGCAGTAGTGCTCTCTTTCCTCCTTCTCCTTCCGGCACTCACTCATGCAGACAGTTTCATGTGTGAAGTCAGACTCTGGTAGGAACAAGAGAGAAGGGGCTGAGGCTGCATGGCGGGGGGAATAGAGTGAGTGGTTGTGCCAGTGTGGAGCCCGCCTCTCATCCCAGTGACATTAGAAGAGGTTTGGCAAACCCCGACATGGCATTCCTCCTTTAGGGAACCTCTAATTCATTCTAGCCCCTCAATTACTGTATTATAACCCATCTCCCTTAGATATATGAAGCATTTTGATCATAACCTCTAACTCCACAAAACTCATCATAAAGTGAGACACTCACAACCAGGTTTGTGACAGAAGAAGTTATATGTTGCAATATGTGTGATTGAATTGACTACCAGACATCCTGGTGGCCTTTTCCCGTCCTGTCACAACTCGCCCATGTACTGTGTGACAAGTGAGCAGGGAAGCAAATCATTCTGTACCTTTTCTCAGGATGTCGAATTGGTAGAGCAGGCTGGAGGAGCGGCGGTTGTGGAGTATGGACTGGCGACTGTTGTTTCGGCTGATGCCAATGCCAGACTGGTACAGACTGGATTTTCCAGGGCGATTCTCTTCGGGGTCCAGCTTGCGGGTAGAGTGTTCCCTGTGTGGAGAGAGGACCAGGTGCGGGTGTGTTTGGGGTTGGCCCCTCGGCCGGGAGTTAGGGTGGCTGTCCAGGTCACTCTGCAGAGGGTTGTTGGAGTGAGGGTCTGAGATGACTTTCTGGGTTCGGTTGAAGATAACCACGGGTGTTTTGGGAAGCAGGCCAGGCTCATGTCGGGTTTTCTCACTGTTGTGCTCAGTCAGACGGTCGCTCTTTGGTGCTTTCTTGCTTTTGTTGTGTGGCCCATGGGTGCGAGAAATGGGGATCAGGTGATCAGAGTGTTTGGGCCAGCTACCAGGGGGTACTGGGTGTATGGAGTATTTGGGGTCCCCTGATTTGCTGCTCTTCTCCAGGAGCTCATTGATGGGGAGGGTGGACTCTTTTGTTCCCAGCCTGCTCTGGTTGTGGACTGGGTCTGCTAAGCCACTCTGGCCCTTCTCAACAGGGGTGAATAGCTCTGAGTAGCAGGAAAAATACAGTTAAATTCTGAGCAATACAATCTTACCTTTAATTTCTATTTAAACAATTTGTTACTTTTGATTTTATTTTTCACTTTTTACAAAAATGCACCACCATACAAAACACTGAACAATTCGGGATAAAAAAAAGTCAACCTACTCTGTGAGTTATTGTTGCTAACATGGCAATTTGTAAACATAATTTGATTTCCAAATCAAAGAAAGTGATCAACAAGGATTGGAATTCAGATTTAACAGTAAGAACATGAAATAGTAAGTTCATAGTCCAACTGTTAACAGTATCAATGCTTCATTTTCCAAAAGGAACTTTACTTTGCACTCTACTTTGTCTGTTTATTTTTTTTATTTTTTTTTTACTTTGTCTGAGTATTACAATATTGAAAACAGTGAAGAATACAGTATTTTGGTTATTAATAACTACAGGGAAGAATACAGCATTTTGGTTATTAATAACTGTCCATAATCATTTCCACCTTGTTAAACATAAATCAAGTAGAATACAGACAAAAGAGCAGATCACATCTGCTTATTCCACTAAAGTTTAAACTATCATTCACTCACCACTCATCATTATTGAATTTTGTATTTTCAAATTTAGGTTGAATCAAATGATACAGAAAATGAACCGAACTCACCATTTAAAACATGGTCATCTGCCTTAGAGACTGTAAATATAAGCCACAAGAGTAACATAATCCCTGCCATTATGGAAAGTTCCGTGAAGACACGCTTTTAAGTCTGCTAGAGTGTCGGGATTCCTGGGAATTTTATATGACCCCCGGTTAGGAACGGGAGGCGGTCGTCCCAATGTGCAAGTAAATAGTGACATCAGAGCCTCTGCACTGTTTTCATCCATACAATTCCATTGAGAAGTCACATTTGTTGCTGTAAATGTCAAAGGAATCATAAGCCTTTCTCCTTTTATAATGAGGAATTACTCATTTTAGATTTGTTTCAGCTGATACAGTTGTGGTGTGGAATATTTATCCTCTGAATCTTCTCAATTATTTTAACTGGATTTTTATAATACTATTGATGTTTAGAATGTCACTTTTAATCTTAGGTTATTCACTAATTCAACAAATAAGTAGGAAAGCTAGTGCAAGATGGCTAGACAGAAAATGAAAGCCTTCCAAAAGTAAGAATCTTTGTGTGGACTAGACTATGATATTTAACAAAATCAAGACACACTATTTGGGTTGAAATATGTAAACCTGTAAGTAAACATAGATTAAAGGTAATGTTTGGGAAAATCTAAATAAGCCAATATTTTTCACTTACAATGTAATAAAAAAGGACAATTTTAGGGAGAGTGAAAAGTATACACTTAAGGCACACTACAGGATTATGAGTTCATGTCTTTGGAGCAAGAAGTAATCCACTGTACTTTGACCAGTCATATACCACTGCCCTCTTCTGGCCTAAAGTGCCAAAGGTATAATAATATATCATTTTTCTATAAAATACAGACGACACAATCAAATGCAGAACCTAGTATAAAAAAAATAAGCAGACCTAAACTGATTTATGTGAAATGCAATGTAAGCACTTTGAAATTACAGAGTTTGGTGACGAAGGTATCCGGAGAGGAAGCACAAAGGACAAAGACTATTTCTTCAACCACGGTTCCCATTTCCTTCTGTGTAAAATGGTAACTAAATACGACCCAGATGGGACTCGAACCCACAATCCCCAGCTCCGGAGGCTGATGCCTTATCCATTAGGCCACTGGGTCATCACGTTACCACTACACGTCATCATAGATTATAAATCATGAAGTCAAGTGACATCGTTATGCCTCATACTAGTTTTAAGTTGAATTATATGCATTGCCAACATTCTTATTTAAAGTCCATCTGATTCAAAACAATAATGAAACAGAATAATACAGTAACTCTACAAGCAGTACAAAAACATCTCAACGCCTCTCGCGAGAAAAATAATCAGTTGCTCTGGTAACGGTTTAGTATGGATATCTTTTTTCAAATTCTAACCAATAGGGTTGCGCTTTCACTCGAAGTAGCCAATCGAATTGCTCAAATATCGGGACTAGTTAGGGCGGTATCCAGACTACGTCACTACAATCGAGATTTCGATATTGGTGAGTGTAAGCCACATGCTTAGCTAAGAAAATTACGTTTTATATGTTAAAACAGCAATAATGTCACAGAGTGTCAGTATTAATCGTAATCATAACTTGTATAATCTTTCAATGCCGATTTTGTTGTAATCAACAGCTTTACTTCGATATTCATGTCAGTTTTAGGTTCACTGGGCCACATGGACCGGTGTTAATCATGTGAAGCTAGCTTAGCTCATCTTTGCTGCTGTAGCCGGGTCTTATTTAGATATTTTATTTAGAATTACTAAACCTTAATATGTTTTTAAATTGACTGTCTATTTTGCGTTTTGATCAGGTCATCGTCGTCTTGAATCAGACTCGACAGAGTAAAACATGTCAACGGCCGACGATAGCGGAGCTCGTCTCACTCAATTCAAGAACAAGGGGAAAGATGCCAACGTAAGTGAGATGTTACAGTATTTTCTTTGATTTCGGTACTGGCCATGTAACGTAAAAAGTAATCAGTCGGTTTTCTAGATCGCAAGTGTCATTACAAAGACTCACGAGTCCCTCTATTGTTTTTCTGTAGGAATTGCGGCGCAGAAGAGTGGAGGTCAACGTTGAACTTCGGAAAGCAAAAAAAGATGAACAGATCCTGAAAAGAAGAAACGTGAACATCTCTTTAGACGAACCTACCTCTCCACTCCAAGAAAAAGACCAAAATGCGCAAGTAATAATTAAAGAAACAAAAATGGCCAGACTTCACCAACCTTTAGTAATTTTGAGTCACATTAAAGTCAGACATGTAGGCCTAAGTCACCACTAATGTTCTTTGTTTGTTCCCAAAGCCTGCTCCGCATTGGACTGTGGAGGAGATCATTACAGGAGTAAATAGCCAGAGCCTAGATCATCAGCTACAGGCCACTCAAGCTGCCAGGTAAGTCAATTAAGGCTTTTGAGTTCTTGAGCAGCAACTGGCAGGGTTCCAAGTTCTTCTGTTCCACAGCTGGTATTTTGTCCAATGTCACAGAACCCCTCCATCACCCCTCCTTAACATTGTATAAAATGTTCCTGAGCAACAACTGTCCCATTGCCCCTACAGAAAGCTGTTGTCCAGAGAGAAGCACCCTCCCATCGACAGCATCATCAACGCTGGACTCATCCCTCGTTTTGTCAGCTTTCTAAGTTTAGCTGACTGCCCTCCAATCCAGTTTGAGGCAGCATGGGCCCTTACTAACATTGCCTCAGGCTCTTCTGAACAGACGACTGCTGTAGTGGAAGGGGGAGCCATTCCGGCCTTCATTAGCCTAGTGACCTCCCCACACCCTCACATCAGTGAGCAGGCCATCTGGGCCCTAGGAAACATTGCCGGTATGTTTTTGTGATGTTGATGGGGAAATAAATGTTAATGCCCCCCCTCCCCCCGAGACACACACACACACTTAATCAAATCAGTGACAATGTATTAAAAAGTAAGTTTCTCTACCCCAGGTGATGGCTCCAACTTCAGAGACCAGGTGATCAAACATGGAGGTATTGAGCCTCTCCAGGCTCAGCTGGCAGTGCCTGACCTGTCCCTGTTTCCGGTAAGCTCCCCCTTTCTACTGGCTAATTATTGTTTAATAAAAAGCACACTGCCAGTGCAAGCCTGCCTTAAGATGCAATTAGTCGATATTTCTACATCATAGACCATTTGTTGCTTATCAAAACCTCTAATTTGACTACTTGTCATTGGAAGAGGCTTGATTCCCAGCCTCTGTTTGTTGGCCAACTTTCCAGCAAAATCACTGTAACACTGTTTTTACAGACCCTCAGAACAACTTAAGTGTTCAAATATTGAAATTATAAGTATTATTAGAAATCTCTAACTTTAAAGTTGTAGGCCTAATAACATTTAGCAAAACCATACAGACTGACGTTGAAATCCTTGATGTTTCAAGTGTCACCCTTTTTCAATGCTGATTTATTAATGCAATTTGGAGTTCTCTTATAGAAATTACGCAGTGTAACCATGAGCATTCATGCTGGCGACAGTCTTTGCGTTGATATTTGGAAATTTAACGTTGTATGTCTTACTTCTACAAAGTAAGTAGAATGCATTCCTATCTTGTGCTAGGGACATAAAAGGCTCCTTCCACCACTAAATGCTGCTAATAGTCTAAGTCACTTCTCTGTTGGGAAAGAACTTGTTTCGTTGTCAATACCGTCAGCTTCTGAATTAGGCTGAATTGCAGCCTAATCAGGCGATGCCAATAATGGGGCTGACATTCCTTTTGAAATTGAAATGTGAAATTGCTTCCCATAAATGTGTATGCCCAACTAAATATTTGTGTAGTTCCCCATATATTCCAAATGTCTTGCGTTTACTTTTTTATGTTACTTTTTTTATTTTGTGTGTGCTGCATATAACCTAAATACTTATTTTAGATGATTCTTGTCACCTTGTCGGTTAACAAAATAAAATTGTGTAACTTTATAAGCCATCTCCTCATAACACAGCAGACCGTTTGCAACCATAATCCACAATATTGCATTCCGTTAAAGTTCTAAACGTATGTGTGACTTGCACTGGGATACCGGCTAGAAAATCCACCTACGGTTAAAAAGCGCTAGAGTGGCCCTTGTAACATCCATCGTCCAATCCTTTGGTTCCAGTCGGGTTACCTCCGAAACATCACCTGGACGTTGTCCAACCTGTGCCGGAACAAGAACCCGGCACCCCCGATGGAGGCCATTCAGCAGATTCTCCCCACGCTAGTGCGTCTGCTGCACTCGGACGACCGGGAGGTTCTGGCAGACACTTGTTGGGCTGTGTCCTACCTGACGGACGGCCCCAATGAGCGGATCGAGGTGGTCGTGCAGTCTGGCTTGGTGCAGCGCCTGGTCCAGTTGCTTGGCTGTGGAGAGTTGTCTGTCGTGGTAAGTACTAGAAATTAGAACTCCATATCCCGAAGTTTTAGCACTCTACGCTATGGTTTAATTGTTTTTTTAATACAAATAATTGTGCTGTAAACCATACACTTTGTCACAATATTCAAATGAGACATTGAAACTAAATGATTACTTCCTTTCCCAGACTCCATCTCTGAGGTCGTTGGGCAATATTGTTACGGGTACTGATGAACAGACCCAGAGCGTGCTCAATGCAGGTGCGCTGACAATGTTCCCATGCCTTCTGCGTCACCACAAGGCCAACATCCAAAAGGAGGCAGCCTGGACGCTGTCCAACATAACCGCGGGCAAAGACACGCAGATACAGGAGGTCATCAACGCTGGTCTGGTGCCTTTGCTGGTGGAGGTGCTCCAACAGGTATCACTTGCTGGGCGGTTTAACAGACTGCAGCCGTATGTCCTACCCTCTGGAACAGTTAAAAAAAAACCCGAAGCAGATTCAGTGAATATCTTTAAGAAGCTGTTAATAACTCACTTGTTTCGTAAGCACTTTGTTTAGTAATGTGTGTTTTAGCCTTTTACCTTCTGTGCAGTTTTAAATGTCCTTTGATTGTTTTATGTTGTACAGCACCTTGCAACTCTGTTTTTGAAAGGCGCCTTATAAGTAAAATGTAGTGAGTGGGCTATTAGCTAAAGCTCAGAAAATAAGAAAGTAGTGGTTTTTGTCCTTTCCTAACATGACCTCCTTTTTTTCTTCTTCGACCAGGGAGACTATAAGACTCAGAAAGAAGCGGTGTGGGCAATCACCAACTACACCAGTGGTGGAACTGTTCAGCAGGTGGTGTACTTGGTCCAGTGCAATGTTATGGAGCCCTTGCTCAACCTGCTGTCTGCCAAGGACAGCAAGATAATCCTGGTCATTCTAGATGCCATCACCAACATCTTCCTGGTGAGTTGGTACCCTTGCCATCAGTGAAACATTTCAATGCTGTGTGGATCTAGATACAGCTGGATTCAAGGTGGACATATTAGCTCAATAGGTTTTTGTTATACTACTACTACAATTCAAATTAAACAGGGTTTTGCCAAGTTATAATATGAATGTGGTTTTTTTTTATGGTAGGATCGAAGACACAATTACGAATGATTTATGTCACGCTAGATTGGCCCTTGTGTGGCCAACCTAAAAGAAGTATGTTTTCTCAGGCAGGAGACAGGATGGGTGAGACTGACAAGCTCAGCTTGATGATCGAAGAGTGTGGGGGCTTGGATAAGATTGAAGCCCTGCAGTCCCATGAAAACGAGGCAGTCTATAAGGCTTCACTCAACCTGATTGAGAAATACTTCTCAGGAGATGTAAGTCTTTCACTCTGCGTTGTGTTCGTTTCTTTTTCATTTGTAAAATTATTGCTGACACAAATTGGGATGAGTTCTCTTCAGCGCCCTGGGCTTGCACATTGTTTTATATTGAACATTTCCAATTTTTAGGCATCTGTTTTCAAGTTGTAAGTAGTGAGTACCTGTTTTCCAAAATGCGTGCATTTTATGGTTTGAACAAAATAGAACCATATTCAAAGTAAATGTGAAACTCTTCATCTGATTGAATTCAGAGGCATTTGAATTCAAAGTTCTTGAATATTTATAGTTGGCAGACTGTAGGGAAAACATTCTAACACCGTCATTTGTTGTGCCTGACAGGGTGAGGAGGATGAGTCTGTGGCACCAGAGACCACCACAGACGGCTATGCTTTCCAGATACCTGAGAACCAAAGCACTTTCAACTTTTAACACATTCATCGTCTCCTGTTTTCGTCCTTTTTCTTTTTGTTTAGCAGTCCACTTCTTACATAGCTGTACAAAGTCTGTACAAATATTGATGTTTTAATGCAAGCTGTAAATAAAAATGTGTTCGGAAATGTTGTCACTGTTTTGAAGTTGAACAAAAATCATACCATATCATTAGGTATGTCGCAGTAACAAAGCATTAATATTTAGGTTGAGTACATGTGACTGCATTACATATGGTGGCAAAACGTAATTAAGGAGCATGTAATGCTGATATAAAGACAACCTGAGAATGATTTGCTGCGCTGGATGCGTCATAATGCGCCAAGATGGCCACTAGATGTAGCTCTAGACTGTATGGTGCCATGCAAGAGCAAGTCAGACGGCTTCAAAGTTTCCGTTGTATACAGGGAAGCTTGAAAGTTTTCCAAGCAAATGGTTTGCAACAGTGGTGTCTTTGTAGATCATGTGTTAAGACTTTTGTGGTCCTACATTATCAAGCACAATAGGCCAGGATAATGAGTAACTGTCCTGAAATGTTCCCGTTTCTGATTAAATAGTTAAAACTACATCATGTGGGTTGTGAAGGAGTGAGTCTCAATTCGAAATTGAGGTTTACCTGGTTTTTTTTCTGGAGATTTTAAAACGAACATAACTAGTATTCAGTATATGTAAAAGTGTCTGCTAAAATACGTAACTAATCCAATTTCTCAAAATATGATCAAACTTTGTAACTTGCATCATATTTATGAACTTGTCCATATTAAAACAATGCTCTTTCAATACAGAGACATTTAGAAACGAAGTTACAAAAAAATGTCTAGAAGTGCATTTTATTTATTCATTTTAACTGTCTTTGAATTAAGAAATCTAATTGCAGTGTGTAGGAAATATTTCCATGGGCCTTTCTCAAACCACCCTGGCCTGCACTCTCTGTACCCACTTCCACTCTGTTTGAGTGTTCACGTGGTGGGTTTGCCATATTAAAGGGCCCATAACGTAGTTCGACGTTACTTATACTAGCCTAAGTCTGTGATTGGTCAATTACATGGTCAATTTTCTACCTCACAACAGGCCGCTATTCAGAACGACTTATAAAATAGGTGTTGTCAGAGGTGAACTAGAGAAAATGCACAAAGCACAGATTTAACTTTTTCATGTTGTTGGTACAATCTCTCTGAGTGATAAAACAATGCTAGACAAAGAAATATTCCAAATATGACATTATAGGCCCTTTAACTGTCATCCCAAACCAATTAGGGTGGAGTGGAAGTGGGTTAGAACACCCTCCACAGCTAGTCTGCTTTGATGAGGACTCACTGACCACGTGCAACATCGTATTGTGTCACAGAAGATGCTTCATAAAAACACAAGGTTCTGTGCAAGCCGTACAAACATCTAATCAAACTATACATTTAATATTGTCATACAGATGTTTACCATGTAAAGGTTATATTGCATTTAGGATCAAGTATATACCCTTATCTAGTCTCAGCGTAACGCGAACACGTGAGTCCCCCTGGCCTGCAAAGGTATACTTTACGACCCTGTCTAGTCTTGAAAATGATACTGTTAATTTGATAATGTTGTAGCTGTATTTACAGGGACTGTTGCAAAAACAACAACAGCTGATTAAAGGTAATAAAGGTAACTTTTTTGTATTAAAGTCGACTATAGGCCTACGCAATTCATTTCATCTGATTGCACATTGTAATGTCTATGGGAGAAAAAAAATGTATGTCGTCTTCACGACAGTTAGGGAAAATAAATACACCAAGCAAACGGTAGGGGGCGTCAAAATCCCCTCCTACAGAAAGTTACCTACAGTGACTTTAAATGACCATGCTTACCTGCATTGGCTGTGTGCATGTAGAATAAGACTGTATGAGCGTTTCACGTTTGTTAACCTCCATGAGGCTTTCTAGTTTGTGTGACGACTGTAATTCTTTTGTTTTAACTTTCGACCCTTGGGTGGCAAAAGCAACTCCGATTAGCCAGAGATACGGACCCCATGACCTTTGCAATAAAAGTTATTGTGCTTTAAATTAATTACTGTCTTGCACCTCAGTGTAATCACAGTTATCAACACGTTATATTTATCTTGTGTGTCTGTTTACTCATTACGATGTAGGGATAGACATCTCTAAGTAGAAAAACAGACATACCCAAAGCAAATTTAAAACATGTATTTAACCTTTGACTTCATGTGTTGCACATATATCATAACATATATTTGGAATAGTTTTTTTAATAGCTAGTTCTAACTAGGAAGAAGTTAGAATTTCCTTCATAGTTAACTTGTTTAAGTCGGAGGCCGAATATTACCTATACTTCCCAGTTGAAATGAAGGCAGGGTTTGTAAGTGGGGCTGCAATACAGACAGACATCATCATCATCCACAACTTGCTAAAAAGCCAGCAGCCATAAATGCTGGTCTAAACTAAAGACCAGTCATTTCTTTCGGGGCTGAGATATTATCAGACTTTATTAATACTTCATGTCGGGATGGAATGCAATATAGGAAATTTTACTTATCTTTTGTATTTTTCACAAATTATGGACTCGAGCTTAGTATTGGCGTACTGTGACACCTTTCTTCTCCAGCCAGTGTGCTAGCTTTCTAGCCGTTACGAGTGGCCAGAGTCGAGGACGAGGTGTCACGGATTTGATTTGGCAAGCAATTGCCTGACACATTTTTCAAATATATATTTTCATAAACCTTTATCAAGCTGGAACGTAAAAGGGCATGTCTAACCAAGGAGTAAGGAGAAATGGCCCAGTAAAGCTGCGGTTGACAGGTAACGTTGAGAATTTAAACCCCCTCACTCAGACTGACTGAGTGGTTTAGCAATGCTAACTAGCCAGCTAGCTAGCAAGCTTAGCAAAACTGGTTAGCGAATGTAATCGAGATTTGAGTAGCGTTTAACAAACAATACAGTTCGAACTAAAACAAACAGTTAACGAACAGTTAGATCGCCATTTGCTTTAAAGTTCCGGGCAAATTGTCTATGACAGGCTTTAATTTTGTAGCTAAAGTAACAGTTTGACCAACGTTAGCGTTTGCGTTAACTAACGACGTTAGCTTTTTTGATAACTAACGTTCGAGCTCGCCAGGTAGCTAGCTTAGTAGTAACCACTAGTATTACTACTAGCTATGTACTAAGAACGACTCAACACGGTGTTTTAATAACACCAACGCAGCAATTAAAGGCAACATACTAACTTGGCTACTATGCAAATAAAAAGTTTAACTTTGTCAGAAAAATGCTATATTGAATGCCATATTTTGACCGATTTAAGTTGATCATCTCATGATCTGGAAGAAATATCGCTCCAACTCTAATGCCGGAATTTGACCTGCAATTACGACTATGATTTTAATTGTGACACAGTGATTAATATGATCACAGCTACTACTTGGTTGTGTGTACACTACTACAGACTGACACCTTTGCAAATATTGGAGGATAAGTATACTGCATGTTATATTGGCTGACAAAGCTAAATTAATCTGGTGCCTTGAGATGGAAAACAAACCACTGGTTTGTGATCTGGGGTTTCAAATGTGCTATTGTAAAAATAATAATTTTCATTCCGACTGTTTCTTCACTTCAACTTTGTTTTATACTCATCATTTAGAGAAAACGTTCTAGAGATGTAGGTTTGTGTGCCAGTTATGTAGAAACATCCTGTACATTATTTTGAAGATGTCTTCAGCTGCAAGTATAAATAGTACTGGGCCTTGAAAATCTTGGGGACCATTTATTTAGCTGTCGAGGATATAGTCCTAAACTTAAGCCCAACACTTGTGTGTAATTCAAATATTTGCTGGTTTAAGGGACATAGCCTAGTGTTTGTTTTCTGAGGATAAGACGGAAGTGAATTACAGACACTAACAATCTTATAGGACAGGTCGATTTAAACCAATCATAATGTGAATCAATACTATGGCTTGTAAAATATATTATCGATTTACACGTGACTTTTTCTTATGGTATCTGGGTTGTACTACATTGCTATGAAAACGATTTGTTGTGGAATTTACTCACAAATGGCAGTAATGAAGATATAATGTTCGTGTAGAACAGCTGCACTGCTGAGAGAAATAAGCTAAGCCATCTTTCCCAAACCCAAGAACAATTTATTTCTACATATGGGAAATGGCTTTAAACCGACTGCCACAGTCTTCAGCCGGCATCCCAGGAATGTGAAACCTCCAAGAGGAAATGGGAGTCTCCCCAGATTATAGGAACATCCTCTGTCTCCTTCACTCTAGAGAGGTGGGGGCGGCTGAAATCACAGCACTAGACTGTGCGTGTGCGTGCGTGCGTGCATGCGTGCGTGCGTGCGCGTGTGTGTGTGTGTGTGTTTTAAACATGCTGACAGGGTTCATTCTGTCTTCTCTGTCTGTGGACTTCATCAAAAAGTGCAGCACTACGTATTTTAGCAGAGACCCCTATGTTTTTTCACTAGAGTTCTTGTTAGAGACAACATGGGGAAAGCTGGGATCAATTATTTTCTCTCCCCTTAAGTCTGAAATACCCATATGACCTGATTCTTTCTCACAGACCAGGCTGCATCCTAGTCTAATCACAATGCCAGCACCAGTAAGTCTTACTGTCTGCCACTAGTTATGGCTTGGGGGCAGTCACTGGGAATTGGGGAGACTTCGTCTGCGTGCTTGCCATTCAGATTGTATTCAAACTGTCTCAGTTTGTCTGCAATTTATTAAACATTTCCTCTCTGATGCAGTTTAGTTAAAAGCACATTACTAGCTTAGCGTCCCTGGCCCACTGTTGGGCTTCATTCCTCAGCCATCTGAAATCAGCATAGCTTTTTTCCTTTTCAGTTTTCCACTGCTGTGGCCTGAATCACTGCTACTAGATTGGCAGATTGATGGGGTGATTTTAAGTGTCAATGTACTGTTATTGTTTGCCCACCAGGCTTGCCGCCTCTGCAATGGAGTTTGAAAATTGGCGGATCACAGTGGCGCCCCCACAGCTCTGCCAAGTCATAAAAATGGGGGCAATCTGGGCTTTAAGCAAGCTGCTATTTCTAACACTGCAGGGAGGTGACAATTGCTGGTGTTCTCCCAATTTCTCTCCCTCTCATAGCTAGCTGAATTGCTGTGCCATCCATTCGCTGCTTCAACTCCAGTTTTTACAGCCGTCATGCTGAGAAATTGTTGAATTGTTTTGCTGTGCCGTCAGGTTTTAGTGTAGGGGTCCACATTAATGTTTCACCTACAAACAAATAGCTGTGTCCGTGACTGTCCCCTTTTCTTGCTTTTTACTTAAGTCAGTCCTGGTGGAGCTCTGTGTGTGTGTTTAGGGAAACGCCAGGAAGCTGGTGATTAAGATTAAGACCCCAGTCTATGCCCTGGACCCTGGCATTAGCGCCAGAGCAGAATGCGTTTTAGGGAAGTTTGCTGGGCCACAGGCCTCATCGCTCACTGTCAGCGATCAGAAAATAGCGCTTGCTGCACTGTGTGACTCCAACTGCCTCAAAGGGGAACATGCACACTTCCACGGGATATCTAGTCAACATGCAATGCAAGGCTAAATTGAGAGATTTGCACTTAAGACGCACAGAAACTCATGTGAGCCCATTGTAAAATTATGTGGATAGTTCAAGGAAATAAACAATGCTATCAGACTTGAAACAGTTTTTCTCCACCCCCATTTCACCTCATCCTCCCAGACTTAAATGTTGTTTGTTTAGTGCTGGTTGATAACTTCACTCTCCTCCCCAGATGTTTCTGTTAAAGGCACATTACAGACAGACATTTTGCTCATAACCTACCCGTGATGAGATGTCAGTGGTGGCTGGAACTTAGACAGGCATGTGTGTTGGTGTTGTCATTTGACTTGGCCAGTTCCACTGTAGTGTTGAATGTTGATTTTATCTAGGGAGGCTAAGTCAACTTCAACTTTATAGCGGGTCCAAACCGAATAAGCAAGGTTAGTACACACGTTTCATTATAAATGACAGGGCTCCAGACTAACATTTTACACTGGTCGCAGTGCTGCCACTACATTTTTCATTTAGTGGCAGTTGCACCAAAACTGGTGGCAGTTTTTTTTTTTGAGGTGCAGTATATGAAATCAACGTTCTATTTTTTATGGTAATACAGTATTGCGCAAGTGACAAAAATTCTGCCAGTGGGTGGGAGGATAATAATCAAAAGAAAATCGGACAACTGTTTTACTAAAATATGACTTTTGGATTTTAATAATAAAGAAAAAACACACAGCACTACCACCAATAATATGTTTAAGTGACAGTGGGCAGATTTTTGGTGGCAGTCTGGAGCCCTGAATGAACATTGTTTATCGACAGCCAGGATTAGAGCTTCATCCATGCATTGATGTACTGTAGTCTCAGTCTGGACTTCAGCTTTATTTGGGCCAAACCAGCCAGCCATCTTTTAAGCCAAGCAGCTGCACTTAGAAGCTGGCAGGTTGACCCACTTAAGAGCAATCAATAGTCAAGGCTTTATCCAGAAATTAAACTCTTGCTGTTCTTGAGTTTCCCTCTTGCTGCTACCCCACAATGAGCCTTTTAGACAATTACCCCTTGACACCTCCAGACAAAATGCTAGACTAATCTGAAAGGGCCAGTAATCAGGATAGATCAGTGTAGACACTGAATGTTCCCTGCAAAGATCACCTTTTGGAGATGTCCTGTAGCAGTTTGCCCAAGAACAAGATGCAGGAACCACATACATTTCTACAGGGATTGTGTTCTTTATTTTTTATTTTTTATTTTTACCAAACACTTTCTGGCCTTCCAAATATCAAGTTCCATAATTTTAACCGATAAATACAGAACTGATTACCCCAAATAAGATGCAATTTGTAACATTATGTATAGAGGAAATTAGCGATAGCGTTTCACACTTGACGTGCTGACTTGGAAGCAGCCCATCTGGGAGAGACGTGTGCTGCATCTGGTATTCTTTTTTCATTCCCTTCCTTTTCCCGTCAATTCTCCCCTCCTTCAAGGTTGTCTCCTGTCTTATGAATGCCACAAAATAACTACCTCTAACTCAAAAATAGTACAGTGGGTGCAATGAGTTGAATGTATTTCTGCACAGAAAGGTGGCCTGGGAAGGTGAACATGGTTCGTCTGGGCTTTGACCTTCGCAGTAGGCTCCATCTGCGCTGACAGCGTTATTGAAGGGTAATGAAATGGCTCACTCAATTACTACAACGAGGATACCAGTGCTCATTACCAGTTGTGTTAAAACCCCACAGGGGCTGTTGAACTGTCGTTATGCAAGACCTGGAACATGCCTTTGTTATTTAATCTAGCCCATGTCAGAGTGCCATAGGTTTGGTCTATGCTTGACTCTGCCTGGCCTAAATTGAATAGTATAGTGTGTGCAGTCACAGTATTAAAATATCGCCCAGTGTAAATGGTGTGGCTTAGTCTGTGTCTATGGGAGCAAAGCTTTGTTTGTAGGAGCAAAATGGACGTCTGTGTGAATGTATAGGTTTCAGGCTTAAATGGTTACTGTCAGCAGGCCCCTCGTCATCTAGATCCAGTTGCAGGTCTCAATGAGTTGCATTCTCCTTGTTAGAGTAGTGATGTCGCTGTATGAGGGGGGTCTCTGTGTGGTGGCCAGGTGCTGCGCTGTGTACCACCAGACTTCCTCTAACCTCTGTTTAGTCTGCCGTTCAACTCCAGATGACTGGGACCAGGCGCAGAGTTTTGCCAAGGGGCCCCTAGTTAGTACAGTCAGTCAGATTGTTCACGTGGCGTCTTTCTCACATGGAAACAGTTTGGGTCCTCTCTGTAGCTACCTAGCTTTGTCTGCCCACCAAGTATTCACCAATACAGAAACATGAATGCTTGTGGACTTGCATGTTCAAGCTAAACATCACATTCAGCAAATACATTTATCATCATGCCAGGCAATTCATTTTTCAAACCTGTAACCTATACAACTGTCAGAATTCTTTCCAGCCGCTTGCAGATTGGAAAATGTATAATGATATGGCTGCTGATGAATCACGCAGAATCAGCCCGCCCTCCCTCCCTTTTCAACAGATAGTTTTGAAACATCTCTAGACCTGATCTGTTTCGTCTGGACCATTTAGATGTATATCGAATGCCCCATTGCTAAACTTAATCTTTTCTCGTTATGATATAGATAAGGTTTTGAGAAACCATGTTGGGAGTTTTGTCATCTTAAAAAAAGTCTGTTTGCAGCACAGATTGATGTTTGGTGGTGACCAGCAGTTTGATTAGATATCCGTCCTGCTTCTTCCAGCAACTGCAAAGCTTTCGACTGTGGTTAGGGTGAAAAATCTGGAACTGGTCGGGGGTTTGAAAGCTTGATTGGTTCACCTTGTTCTTAAAGTTGTGCTGTGTCTTTGGAAATGTAGTCTGGCTCTTAACATAGCTGTCTGACTGTTTAACCACCAAAGTTCAGTAAACCTATTCTGCACCTTCCACCTCTGGTGCCGGCTCTCTTTCAAAACCACTGGAATCGTTTCGGTGATTCAAGTTCTGCAATAGCCCTAAAATGTTTCTGTCAGATTATCCCGGCAGCTGCAAGATGTTTCTGTGTCTAGACAACAAGTGATCATTTTGTTGTGAGGATTTAAATTCCCCAATCTCCCCCCAGATGGGCTGATTTGGTAGGTTCTCACGTTGCCCTGTGTTGTGGCCCTTGCATGCTCTGCCCTGAAACATGGGGCCGGGAGTTATTCAGGTGAATTCCTTCACGGTGTGTTTTTGTTGCTACTAGGGTTGCACGATTTACCGGAACCACCGCAGTGCCACGTTACCAAGACAAGGCCCCCCCCGCCCCGCAATACTCATCATACCATGTTGCACAAGAAACGGTAGTATCGTAGCTTACGGTCTGTGCAGTAGCGCATGTACGCGAATCTAGGCCTATGTTGAAAGGCTAGAAACGTAATTGTTTTTCTCAAAATAGCCGGCTAATGTTAACCTGTTGGTTCAACGTTCTAAAATAAAACATTTGTTTTAGTGATAAAGAAAAATCTGATTTATTTGCAGTGGTATTGTGATTCTACTTGGTATCATGATACCTTTGCTGGTACCTGTATAGTATCGTAGGGATGTTTTGGTATCGTGACAACCCTAGTTGCTACATTTGTTTTCATGTTAAAAGTAGATCTCTACTGAGTCTAGTCCACGACCAGACATGGAACATTGCTCTGCAGAGCAAACGTGGGTGACTGCAGTTGCATAAGATGGATGCCCTTGGTATCCACCGTTTGAGGTATTACAGATCAACTGAAAGAATTGAGAGGTATTACAGTTACATTTAGCTATGCCAGTTCAAGTGATTTAGGGAAGAAAAAATGTATTGACTTGTTTCAAGGCATGACTATGTGAACTACTCTGCCTGAGGTTTAGTACACCATTTAAAGTTGACCAGTAAAACAACCTTGATAACGTAAGTAGACACAAGTGAGGAGCATTGCGAAACCTCATATGGACCCTGTTGGCTGTTAGACATTAAGCTTTCCTGAACCAAAAGAAGTCCCTGGCTCTGATCAGCAATGTTTGACCAACGCCCAGGGTCCAGAGAACCTCCAGCAGCAGCAAAGAGCGGGCTTAGTTTTGCGATTCATCAGTTTTTCTCAGGCTGTGGAGAGCTCTTTCTGCTGTCTCAATCAGTCATCTCTGTAGCATCGGTGTGTTCTATAGAGACGGATAATGGAAAGACTGCTCACTTCTTGATTGCGTAACAGTATTCAACTGCAGCAGTGGGGGATTTCTGGAGGTGTGCTCAAAGACCACGTACTCTAAACCCATTTAACAGTCCTGAAGTTCATCACAAGGATTTTCTATACCAGTTTTGTATTTCCTGCATCTTTGGATACACAAAGAAAGCCTCAACCATTTTTAAGTTTGGTTTGAAAACCGCTTTACGCTTTCCTGGCCTTAATCTTGGTAGCCTTAACTCTTTTTTTTTTTTAACCTGTATTACACAAGTAGTTCATTAAAGCTGCAAGTAATTAGTGGAAGTCCCAGCAAATGTCTCTAATGCAAACCGATAAACAGGGTTCGACGTTAACAACCGTTATGCTCCAAATAGCATTTTCTCTGTGTGGAAAACCACAAAGTGCTGCTCTGTTTAAAGCTTTTGTATGTAATGTTTAGCTTATTGAAGCATTAAACAATTGTTTGGTCTGTCAATTCACATTTTTGTTTCTCCAAAGACACCATGAAAAAAGTATCTTGTCCAGTCTGCCGTGGTTGCATCACTCACTCAGGCAGACAGACAGACACTAAGTAGCCTACACATAAACCATAGTACAATGACAATGTTGGTAGTCTAGCACCTCTAGTGACTGTGGACATGCTTGTCTGCAAACCCAATTACTATTAATTTTCAGAGGACAGCCAGCTAGACATGTGACTTGCACTTCGACCTTTACCAGAAAAACCCTTTGTCATTCAGCTTGCCCTGAGACAGCCACTACACCTCCTCTCTGAACTGTGCGTCAGCTCCAAAGCTGGCCCAGACGAATGACCGCTCCTGCGCTAGATTTCTTTTATATAAGCTTCTGACTACCAGTTCTCTTCCTGGCCTGTGTTCCTACAACCCTATCACTGCCATGTAACACACTAAAGTAGAGTAGATCCGCCACACTCTTTTAAAACTGTCAATCCCTGTAATATGACCATGGTTAATTTGAGTGCTGTTGTCTCTAGATTTATGCTAAAATATGACAAGTTTGTTACTTCGATTTCCATTCGAATTCTTTGCAGTTTGCTTTGGAATACAGAAAAGATGTGTAGCATCTTATAACTAAAGAACTGTAACTGGCTTCGTTTTAATATGGACTTAAAGATGATGGCCTGTGTTAATTCCATGCTGTTTGGAGTGCCTGAAGTCCAAAGCCATTGTAAGAAAAGAGAGCAGACTGTATCACTCTTCTGTGACAGTCCTGGTGCTACATTTCTGCACTCTGACTGCCCACCCCAGTGTCTGTTAGAACATTCTGCTCTAAATCCTTCTCCACACACACACAGACACACACACACACACACACACACACACACACTTTGTTTCCAGTAGCATCCCCCCTCTGCGGTTCTGGACGGTGTGGGGGAGGATAGAAAGGTGGATCTTAGTATTCAATCACTCATTTGAAGATCATGATGCTGTTGGGATCATGTCTGTTTGCCATTGTCATGCTATCACATACATCAACGTTTTTCATTCATCCTTCTGGAACTGTTATGTCCACCATGAAACAGTTCGGCTGTTTTCTTTCCGTTTGCTAGGACAGTTTTGCATAGGTAGGAAGTCGTTCTCTAAAAGCCAGTCACTATCATCAGGGAAGTTTTCCTTGATACGAACCCTTCATAAAATAAGCGTAGTTGTGTACAACACAAACTTTTTGATAGCTTAATGCTGGACAAGCAAGTAAAGCCATCGCTACGGTATCATTGCTCCTGTCCTTCCCCTGTAGCTCAAGACAGTGGATCCAAAACCGATGAGTTCAGAAGACACTGTTACTGTTTTCCTTTTGTACCGCGGTGAGGTGACATGCACTCGCGTGCACATGCAGGGCAGACTAGAGAGGAAATCACTGAGACAGTCGAGGAGGGAAAACATGACACAGTGTTCCTTCTCTCCCTGCGCCATTTTCTCTCTAACTCTTCTTTCTATCTGGCCTTCTCTTCGTCTCCTCCTGCAGCACTGACTTGCTTTCCGTCCCCTCATTCTTTTGATGAAATCCTCCTATCGCTCTCTGTGCTCGTAGAGTAGTTAACTCATTTGACAGGCCTGCTCCACTAGTGGCTATTCTAGACCTAGGCTCTAGGGCAGCAAAACCCACTAGACGGACTTGAAAACAATAGCGGTTTTATCAAATTACTGCACTAAGCTGCTGCAGGGGGGGGGGGGAAACTCGAAGCAGTGCCTGCTGGCGCTACCCCAGATTAACACATTAGAGAGTTATAACTAATTGCTGTATGCCTAACTCGGAGGATGGCGGCCCCTCAAGTCACATCAGCTGCCCATGCATTTCCCTTAGCAGTGCGCTAGTTGAAAATTTACTTTTTCATTGGTCACACGTAGTAGGTTCTTACACACACTGCATTCCAAAGCAGGTCATGGGCTATGTGAATCGCAAGTACAACAATGGCTGATTTGGCTCCAGCTCTTCTCATGTTGGCACCGGTTTCATTTCATCAGATGAGCGGATAAGCAGGCAAAAATAAGCACTGGGCCCGCTACAAGGAACATTGCACCACATACGATTGACATGAAACGTTTTATCACAACAATGCCACCCAATTGAAAGGTGTTATACTGACCACAACTTCTAGTTTTTGCTAGTTCCCTTCCCTATAATGATTTTCACTCACTTGAACTGTCATGAAACCCAAGTCCTTTATAAATATATTTTCTTATGAGTTTATTTGACCTCTTTCCTCTCCTTTTAGAAATACTCGAGACTCTGTAGGTCTTAAATATACACAAGACTTAGTCATGGAGTTTAGGACAGGCATTTGCTAGACTAACTACCTTGATACTTTCTCATCTATCTTCTCTCTCCCTCCCTCCTTCGTTCTGCAGACCCTCCTCCTCCTCCTCCTTCTTTCCCAGTGTTGTCAGTCTCATGGCTGTTGGCTACGTTCCACTTGGGCCCTGTGCTACACATTCCTGATTCCAGATTAGCCCAGCGTCTATGGCTGGCTGAGTGGCGGCACTAAACAAGGGGGTGTGTCAGCCCCCCAGTCCACAGTGCTGCCACGGCTTTTTGTGCAATGACATAATTGGCATCCTGAGAATTCACACGAGAGCTCTTGGGGAGGGAGGCTAATGGAGAAAGATAGCTGGGTTGAGTAATCAATGGGTGGTTGTTGCAGGAAGTGCGATACAGCTTAGAATCCTGGTTTAAGGACCCTTGCCAGTGTGTGTGTGTGTGTGTGTGCTTGGCATATTCATTTAATGTTTTTCAAGGTAAAGGGATTAACTAGAGGTCAGACACTAAACTCATAGCCTTGTCTACTTCCTTTTTGACTACAGTGTTTCAAGCCAGCCAGCCGTCAGAGAGGCGTGACGAGGGGAAGAGGAAGCCTTTTGTTTTAGCGGTGGAACAATGCTGTGAATGAGACTGCGTGGAGCTGACCCCGGAGTCATAACAGGGCCGGGGCGAGGCACTGGTCTACCTGCCGGCACTGGGAGCTGATGGGATAGGAAGGGTGTGGAATGGAGGATGGAGGGGTGGCTGGTTCTAACAGCTAAGCATGGCCGGGGTCATGGCACAAGGCCCACAGCTTGCGCAAAGTGGAGGGAGATGTGTGTGGGTTGTGTTGGAATTTCGCAGTCTAGGGGAAGTAGCCAATTACAAACAGAGTTTTGTGCTCAGCTATGAGTTTTGGCTAGACGTTTTGTCATTGCTTTATTTTTCTTTCCTTCACTTTTTTCTCAGTCACCCACCTTCCCGATTTAGAGTTCATAGTCTACTTTAGCCTGATGCTGTCATTGATCATTCCCCCATGTTTTGGTCATACAGAAAATGCTTGGCGTAGTTTACAGGTTTAAGGCCAGCCCTTTGCCATAGGGAAGAGGCTAATCTAATCGTCGTTATAATCCTAGCGTACGGTTGTTGAAGATGAACCGAGTTCATTGACAGGGTGTGATGATCATGTAAGAACGAAGCACTAAACGTTAGGCTAATTGTTCTTTGTATGGTCCGAGCCAACTTGGCCAATAGCTGTAGGCGCTAATGGCTTATAGAATGAAATAACCTCAACAAAACTCTAAGGTCGTAAGATTAACCTTTTTAGGTAGTCACGTTTCACATGGTTTGTGTTGGGTTTTTATGTCTTCCTGCCGCCTCTTTATGTTTCATTTATTGTGTTCTTCAGGCAATGAGTCAGTCACTGGTTGGGGGTACTGGCTCTCATGCTATTGAACCCCTTTTGTTGGCTAATGACTACTTGCTTGGTCACAGAGGCAGAATTGTATGAACTTAGGCTATATCTTGTCTTTTAGAAAAATATCTTCAAACTAGAAAGAGAATTTTTTTTCTATCGGCTCCCTTTAGTTCAACCATAAGAACCATTGTTTTAATGTGACCATGTCTAAAGTCCAGGCCTGTATTTTCTTGTCCTGAAACTATTCCACGTCAATCTGATACTCCCTCTGTATTTTATTTCGAACCCGGAATCTCTTGTCATTTAGTTGTTCGCCAGTTTCTGTGTCTATCTTTGTGTCAGCCCTTGGTAGAAAATACACGCCGCCCTGCTAGCATTTCACAATCTGACTGAAGGGGGGTGGGGGGTGGGGGGGGTGGGGGTGGGGGGGGGAATGTTATTGATAGACTAGACTGCTACTTGAGGCTTGCTGATCTGAACAGCATGTAGACAAACTAGACATAAAGATCCCCCCGTGGAAATCGCCCCAGTACAAGCCCCTACCCTACATGACCTATATAGTAAATCTAAGCACTTCGCCACCGCTTATGTTGACTGGCTGTTAAATGTAGCCTTCTTGTAGTTACATCAAGGAATTGATGATGAATACCCCCATCCGAAACTTATTTTTACCATAGTTAAATGTCGAGTCCCTTCAGATTACACTGTTGGCTCAAAGCGGACTGACTGCACTGTAATCGCCCAGTCCCTTTAGGGAGCCATGAACAAATGGACCAGAAAATGGCCCTAGTTACAGTGAAGTCCATGATGCACATTCACGCTATGCTCCTGGGCCTGTCTTCCAAGCCATTGTTCAAAGTCACCGGGCCTAGGTTTATTTCAGTTCAGCAGCCACTGTAGACCAAGTGGGACAAAAAACGACAAGGACTTTATAGACCATCATCTAGATTTTAATTGATTACAAAATGGCAGTCTGTTGTGAAAAGAAGTAGAATTTTTGCGAAATGGGTGTGCACTGTTTTTCTTCACCCCCAGAATTGCAACGAGTGGGAGGTTGTCAGAGACTGCTTCTTGACAAAACAGCCTACCTCACTGACCCCTGTGTCTGCTTTACAACCACTCACCTCCTGACCAGAACTAACATGAACATTCAGCCTGAACTTCTGCCTTCTGTTTGAGACAACCATGCTAGTTTATACAACCCCATCCAACTGCAACCAATCCTCTGGGCATCCATTGACAAGGCCTTCTGCTGTCAACCCTGTATTCTGGCCCTAAATCAGGCAGAATGGTCACAGGCCTGGGAGGAGGAGGATGACATACTGTCTGGGTCCCCAAATGGTCCTTTTCCGTCTCTCAGCTAGCTAGCAGTCGATGGGATCAAGTTTCCTGCTGTGCTTTGGTTGAATAAATACGAAATCTTCATAGTTATTATAAATCAATTGTACCCTGTGATGTTGAGATTGATTTATGTGTCAGCTTTTGCTCTTGTTGTTTTATAATTAAGTCCATTGTGTTAGTTTGAGTGTTTTAAAGGTTGTCTCAGAGACGTTTTCTAGAGAATGGGATGCAAAGCCATCACTTCTCCACAGGCTTCAGGATGAGCTGCTTTGGCTGAAAGCTGAGTCCATCTTGGGAGAATCCCCCCTCAAGGTGCTTGTGAGCCATCCGTGCTGCTCAATCCGACAGCTATCGTCACTTGTTACTGGTCCACACGCTGTACCCATTAAGCCCTAGTGCCGCTGAGTCCTGACCCCTTGTTGGCATGACCATTAGTTTGGCCCTCTGCCAAGGGTTTGCCACAGCTTGGCTGATTGTGAACCTCACTTGGCGGGAGTTCAGCAAACATTATCTTGAACCCCCTTGGAGCAGAGCTTTGGGTTGTATCTTTAGCCTTAAATAGCAAAGTTCATATTTACAAACGTTGGACTGACAGGGGTTATTGAGCACAGGTTGAACCTGAGTTGCTGCTATTCAAACCACACTCTGGTCTCTGAATAGTCACAGGTTGTGGCTGTTCACAAAAGACTTGTGTCTACCAATTATTTTCACTGCTGAACAGTGTAGTGCTAAGTAGATTTCCCCTTGTCGATTTTCCCTTGTCCACTGCTGGTTTAATTCTCCATTGCAGTTTGTTCCTCTTAGGTGTGTGTGTTTCCTAGGTGTACTACTGGTGTAATGTGTTTTCCTTGTAATTGCTATTCAGCTCATACTAGTGCACCTCCAATCCTTACCATTGAACTCCAGTTACGTGATTGAACTACTTTTTAATTCGGCAGCTGAACCGGTTGTGTTGACCAGGGAAGCAGACCGGACATTCAAAAGACAGTGTTGACCCTTTCACACCAACAGCAGACACAGGTTCTTGCCGTGCCATTGTATCAAAGTGAAATTAACTGACTCGCCTTGCAAACATGCAAACTAGCAATGTATCCATCATTGAAGCTTTTTAGTTAAATTTAAGGCCTGACTAAATCACCTAGTGTTTAGGATGGAGTGTTTATTGAACCAGCAGACTCCCTTTCCTGGGTGATGGGATTTTATGGCTTTCCAGGGTGACGAGTTTATAAGTGGATCAATAGCGCAGGCTTTTGATGTGTGGAAGGTCGCAACTGTCATTCATGGAGAAAGCCAGTGTTGAATTGAGAGTGGGGGGCTTTTTCTCCCCCCTCTGTCTGACCTGGCAGGAGGGTGGGCGGTCGTGGTGGGGAGGTAGGGCTGTGTGGTGTGGTGGGTGGCCTAATCCATGTTGGGGTCATCTGGAGTTTGTGACCAGCTCTCGTGATCAGTGGAGTTTTTACCATCTGCTATAAAATGTTGTGTGTGTGTGTGTGTGTGTGTGTGTGTGTGTGCGCGCTTCTGTTAAGTTGGAGAGTTTCTTCCAGCTTAACAGTGTCCCTCATTTACTGCCTTAGCCCACCAACCCCCATGCCTGCTCAGCGGGGGGCCAGCCGTTTGGAGGCAGAGCACGGCTCCATGGGAAACACTTCTCTATTGTCACGGCGCTTGACCACTTTTAGCGTGTTAAAGCACCTCCATTTTGCAGTCTTATTTTTTTTTATATTTAACATTACTGACGACTTTATTCCATTCATTGTTTCTTATTCCTTTGAAGCTCACCTCCACTCGGTGGCCTATCCGTTAAATTAAGCTGTGCCAGGTCATTGATATGATGAAAAGAGGCTTTACCTCCAAAGAAGCAGGGCTAGACACTGAAGGACAGACACACACACACACACACACACACACACTCTCTCACACACTCGTTAATCCCTTAATCCCCATTAGGGTTTGATAACTTTAGAGCCACTTGTAACTGTAGCCTAGCCCCCTCCTGCTGTAACTCTCATCTAACCTTACCAGCACACTACCAGGGGGTATTGGAGAGCTGCTGGAGCCTTTCAACGATTATGTTACCATGGCTACGACCTCCCTCTGAGGGCTATGGTGCCCAACCCAACTCTGAATTGACCAGTGTGA
The DNA here is from genome assembly GCA_026901105.3 of Galaxias olidus. Taxonomy (NCBI): domain Eukaryota; kingdom Metazoa; phylum Chordata; class Actinopteri; order Galaxiiformes; family Galaxiidae; genus Galaxias; species Galaxias olidus. The sequence goes on along the minus strand of JAPMUY010008356.1, from coordinate 270,132 downwards.
CTTGGGTATAAAAAACTACAAGTCCATGCAAGCCTAGGTTTATCAATGTTAGCTTGTGGATAGTCTAAATTAAATTGCATTCGTTTCATCCCTTCGGGATTGTCCAATGATATGCAATTCTATTCAGCTTGATCATTGAGCTGCTGTTTTTGCTTCTACTCCAATGGGGACCATATGTCTGACTCCAGAAGTAATCTGGAACATTCTCTCCTTCTCTTTCTGCCTAGCAGCCACAGCCAAAACTTGAATCCCCCAGTGACAGCATTTTTTCCCTGGGCTCCTGACATTCTGGTGTCTGTTTTGTCCCATGGGAGGCTGACTGCCTGACTGCCTGGCTCGCATACTTGGCTAGGGCAATAACTGTCAGCTTAGGCATTTGTACTTTCAACTTGACACATTGATTGTCACTTATCTCCCCCAGTCACTTTAGTTGTGCTGTTGTAATAGTCAGGGTTAAATTGTTGATATTTTGAATGTCTGGTTTAAGGCTGTGGTGGCGGAGCTTGCTTCCCTGGTCGCCAAAATGATCAGGTCCTAGTTGGCGCCGTGCCACATCGTGGCTTAACTTCCTTGGCTTTTGGATCCAAGTCATTTCAGCGCTAGTGTTGGTTGGTCAGATTTAGAAAGTGTGCTCACTGTCATATCGGTGTGTGGTCTAATCATGTTTTCCATGTTGCCTGATGCCTCCTTGAATCGCAACATGCACATGAGATGCCTGTCAAAAACAACGCTTTGCAACTACGCTAAACATGTTTCAACTCCTCAAAGTCACATGAAAGACTGACTTCAACAGCCCTCGACCTCATTCAAGTTTTGCATGTACATTCCACCGCACACAATGGCGTTTCCTCCGTGTGTGTGTGTGTGTGCGCGCGTCGTTAATGCTCTGCGAAAGCAGACCGATGGCATACCAAAAGGCGAGGCGACTCCGTCTATGTTATGGCTATAGGCAGCGGGCCGAGCTCGCACTGCCCTCTCTGTCCGCCTGGCTGTGTGTTGAGAGAGGCCAGGGTGGGGGTCAGGCTAGGGAGCTGTGGGAATGGAAAAAAAAGACCCATCACCTGCTCCCCACACTTCAGCCTGCATGAATAATGACCGGGGGGTGGGGGGTGGGTGGTCTGTGGCGTGTCTTAAGCGTGTGTGTGTGTGTGTGTGTGTGTAAAGTGAGCACTGTGTACGCCTGTCTGTCTGTCTGTCTGTGCATGGGTTGTATTTCTGAGCGTGCCTGCCCGTACCTCCACGTCCCACAGCTCTGTCAGAGGGAGGGAGCGTACGAGGTGGGGTGGGGGGGGGGCTTTGATTAATGACGGGGTCTTTGGGAGATGTGTGCGCTCCAAGGGCTTAGCTAGCTAATGGATTTCCTTCTCCCGCTCCCCCATCTCTTCCTCTGTCTATCTAGTCCCTCTCCTCCGGCTTGCTCTGGGAATCCTCATCCCTGTCACTTGGTGTGTAATGTGGATATTAGTTATTTTGCTGCACTACAAGGCCTGGTGCTAAACTGGTTTAAAGGGATGCTGTGTCGGTTGAAGAGCACTTCGGCAGCATAAATCATATTATTTTGGGTGTTTCTAACGTTCTAGTGGTTCAGGTGGGTGTTTTGGAGAGATCCTGATAGAATTGCAAAGCAAGGGATTTCAAGTTGAATCAAGGTGTCTCTCCACACATCTTTTCCCAGTTGCCTGCACTGACTACTTGATCCCTTGAACTTTTATATATGGAAGACTCTGAACAGACACACACACACACTTGTATTCACACACTCCTGCAGGCTCAAAGTTAGAGGTCAGTGAGGTCAGACGTCTAGTCGGTGACCACACCTTAGTAACCCCACTGCATCATCCCCCTCCTTTCTCTCCCTGTTTGATTCTCCATCCTGCGCTCCCACCTCCATCTAATCCTCTATGGCCTCCAGATCCTCCCCCTCTTTACCCCCCCCCCATGTCTTCCCATCAGCACAGAGATGCAGACGGTGTGTGTGTGTGTGTGTGTGATTCATCTTGCTCCACAAACATGGAGTTTGTGACTGCGAGCCAGTGGAGGTGCTTACGCAAGTCCTTCACTGTGTGTGTGGGAGAGCAGTGCATATCTAAGTGAGGCTGAGCGCGGTTGAGGCATGTGCCTCTCCATATTTGGAGTGTTATAGTATATTGGGCTCGCAGCAGGTAGGCGCACACTCATTCGTCTCTTTATGTGAACTCCACACACAGTTTGCAGAGGCTTTCTTCTACAGTTTAGAAATGTGCCGCCTTTATGCTGAATCAAAGTTTTATTTATTTATTTTTGCCCACGTCAGCCCGCCCAGACCATCTCATTCCATCAGGAAAGTGGCACGCAGACACGGCGAGCGAGAGAAAAGAATCGGGTCAGAAAGATGGCTAGCAGACAGTGTGTCGAGATCCCTCCGCTAATCTCAGCTGAAAGCCATTGTGCGTTGGCGAGCGCGGCGGACTGGCCTCATACAGGAAAGAATGCTCGTCTGCTCAATATTTTACAAGGAGAGCCTATTAAAGCCCATCTGCTCCCCGCCTTCCCTAGCCCGTAATGGAGGGACAAGAATGGGCAGAGAGGCGGCTGGTGGACACCATTTAGGTCACCCAGGGAGAATGTGGAGTCAAAAGCCTACCGCCGAAGCCCAACATTTACACGTGTTTGAGGCGCTACAACTGTAGCGTGGCACCACCCAAGAGTATATCCAGAATCTCTTTAGTTTTGTCCCAAGTAATATGTAATATTATGGATTGGAAACTGCATACAGATTTGTGTTTGAATTTACCGAATTAAACTGTATCACAAGATCAGCATTTTACCCAGAGATATTTAAGCATGTTTTATGCATTTGGTGCAACACACCATTGTCCTTTGTTTGATCAACTGTGGTGTCGATGTAATATTCAGAGCATGTTTTGAACTGGGCATGGCGCTGAATCTATTGACTGTAAACAGTATTTGGACAGTTGATGTCAGGTTCCCATATTTTTGCTATGACCTACATTATGATTGCAATGCAGCATGTACTCTCATCAAAGCAACTGGTGTTAAGGGACCCTGATTCTGCTTCTAACATCTCTCTCTCTCTCTCTCCTTTCTTACAGTCTTGTGTGCAAAGAATCTGTCAAAGAAAGACTTCTTCCGTGAGTATTCCCCCATTTCTAAAGCGTTAGTCTATTTTGGAGCCTGTCTCCTCTCCAGTGTGTTAGAGTTGGGGGGGTTGTCTAACGCTGGCTTTTGAAGCGTAGCTTCCTAAATGAAGTCCCCCGGGAGCTGTCTGTGACGCCACGGCCTGACCTGTGAGGGACATGATGCACTCTGATAGTCAGTCCCCAGTGGTCTACGCTACTGAACCACGGAGGCTAGACTTATACCATGGGCTCAATAACACATTTATATGTTTAGTACTCGTTTAAACAGAGGAAATCATGCTCAATTTGGCCCTCAATACGTCAAATTTATACGTGAACAATGACAAAGTACAGATAAAGCAGACACATTAGGGGTTGGCGTGTGAAGATGCGCCTCCGTTCAACCGTGCTGCAGTTGCTAATGCCTTCTTGAGTTTCGCCGACGAGGCCCTGCTCACAGTGGAAGGCCTAAAGTGGCCCACACCCTGCACCATTACTCACAGGGTTAGGGTTTTGATAAAGAGATGAAATGACAACAATAGCTACTGCATTGTCTGGAGGCTTAGTGCTCATCAGTCTCGAAGCCATGTATTCAATTTGAAGGGATGAGAGGGGGGTTAAGGTGCAGCTTCCTGTAAGTGATAGAGACAGAGCGGCGAACACACACACACACACACACACACACACACACACATACAAACACACGCACACACGTATGAGGGAAATCCCGGCACAGCATACGGGTGAATGTGACTCGACAGGTTCAACCTGCGCAAGGTATCGGTGCCCAGAGGAACGCGCTCTGCACGCAAACCCGTTCAGCGCTGGTGAAGCATGCCATTACTATGAAGCACAGCCTCCAATAGGAGTCCCTTATCAGGTTTCACTCCTGAAGGAGATAGCAAGGAAAGACATGCCTTGGAGCGGCTGGCTGGCCACATATCTAAACACACACATATCGCTTCCTCCCCCGTGGGAAACGCAGTGACTCACTCTTTTTAAATCGAGTTCTGTTTGTAGGTCATCTTGTGCTGCTTGCCCAGAGAACCACGGGATTGAATGTGTCTGTCTCCTCCTCCTCCTCCTCCTCCTCCTCAGGACTGCCGGACCCCTTTGCCAAAGTGGTGGTGGACGGCTCAGGGCAATGCCACTCCACGGACACTGTGAAGAACACGCTGGACCCCAAGTGGAACCAACACTACGACCTGTAAGTCCCCACTGGTCCCTGTGCCGTCGCCGTTTGACTTTCCTCCCCCCAGTGCTGCTGCTATGATCAGCGTGCCAGGAATGCAGCGTTGGCCCCCCTCTCTCTCTCTCTCTCTCTCTCTCTCTCTCTCTTTCCTGTGTTAGTGAGCAGGAACACCCAAGCCATAAACCTTTTTTAGACCGTTTTACACAAAGAGCAGCGCCTCTCCCCTTCATTACCATCCTCTCCTCTCCTTTCCTCTGCCTCCCTCCCTCCCTCCATCCTCTCGTCTGCGTAAGCTGTGGGACTGTTTTCCCAGAGCCGTGTGTTCGCGGCGCTGCCCCTGTTTAGCCGCGTGTCGACAGGGTGTTCCAGGGAGCAAACGCCGCTGGACCCTAAGGACCCGCTGGATATAAACTTACGCCTGAGAGGAAGATGGAGAGGGGGAGAGGGAAGGGGGTTGCGGAGTGGAAGACTATAGGAGAGTGAGTTTAAGAGGGAAGGAGAGAAGGAGAGAAGGAGGGAGTATGGCGGGAGGGTGAGGGGTAGTGTTACAAAGCAAAGCATGGGGGAACTACATGCGGTGGGGGGGGAGGGTTGGAACCGCGCCACAGAGAGCAGGTTGACTAAAATGGAGAATGTGGGCTAGGTATTCTGGAGAGAAAAGAACTAGCTCGGTGGGCCGGGGGTGAGCGTGGGAGTGCGTCTTCTCGTCCTGTCTCTGCCTTGCCACCTGCGTTCTGCCTAGCCGCCCATTAGGCCGCACACCTGTCTCCCCCCGCGGTGCTGGTCTCCTCCCGCCCACGCTTCCCCCCCCCCCCCAGGCCCTGTCCGTCACTAACCCCTCTCCCCAGGCTCTGCAGCAGGAAGTGGCCGACATGCCTCCGAGAGCAGCTGGTTGAAAGCTCTCCGCCTCCTCAGGCTCCTTTTGATACCTGCTGAAATACGCCGCACAAAGGCTGTTCTCTCCACACTTCTGGCAACCCGTCAAACTGGGAAGCATGTCACCCTACCCCGACCTGGCAACGCTGCTACCCCTATAGGACTAATCACACAGTGTTAATATAACTCTAATGAACACCCCTCTTCATCACAGAATGTTGGCTAAAAAGCTCAGATATCTGGCACTCGTCCTTCCGCGCCGTTGTTGAGGCTCTCCATTCAGAGACAGGGCAGTAAACAGACAGGGAGACGGTTCTGGAGCCTCCACATGCTCTCCTGGTCCTGTCTTCTGAAATGACAGTTAACTGACACTGGCAGGAATGGACTTGAGCCCTATGTCAATGCTTCCAAAAAGAGTGCGCTTGTCCCCCTGTCAAAATGTCTCAAAGTTTTGTTGTCAATTAGTATGGCTACAAGTCTATATCTGGCCCCATTACAAACTTCACTGTGCGTGCGTGCGTGTGCGTGAGCGAGCGTGTCAGTCACTCAACCCACTTTCAACGGCTAGACAGAGCACCAACTGCTATTTCTTGACGTCGTACGGTCTTACCAGCCCAGACACTGTTGGAGGTTTCCTGCTTGCGTCTTTGCCCTCGCTGTCTCGCTCCACCTCCTCCTCCTCCTCCATTATGTAAGCTGAGGTGTAATCGCCGGCCCTGCCTGCTAAGCTAAGCCAGAGAGCGCGGCGAGTGTCTCTTCCGTTTACTCGTTTTGAGTGAGGAAGTTGTTTGTCTGTCTCCAAAGCCCCCAGAATCCCAGATGTTCCCTCCTTTATTTTCCTTATTTTCCTAAGACTGAGACGGGTATTTCACTCAACAGCGTGACACACGCATCAGCAGCAGCTTCTCAGTACGTACCTTTTACGGAGAGAGGGAGGAAGCCGTTCCAATTCGAAGAGGTTTCTACGGAGTATGATCAGTTTAATCCAACATCTACCGGGATTCAAGATGAACCCTTTTGTTTTGGAGCTAGACCAATACTGTGTGACAGCCTAGTTGTGAATCGTCATGTTTTCGCCCCTCGCTCTGTGGGGATTCCCCCTTTTGCCCGGTGATTGTTTGGTGACCTTTTCAAACAGGTTCTGTTAGAATGGCTAACCCGTAGCAGCTCCTTAGTGCCTTCACCTGTCATACAGCAGCCAGTCGTTTTTTAATGGGAGCAGTGCAGGGAAACCCCGTCTGCTTTCACAGCTGATGATATACCCCACCAGCCAGTGCTGGGCCAGCCTGCTGGGAAGGCTGTCATTAGTGTGTGTGTGTGTGTGTGTGTGTGTGTGTGTGTGTGTGTGTGTGTGTGTGTGTGTGTGTGTGTGTGTGTGTGTGTGTGTGTGTGTGTGTGTTGTCCCTTGTTCCAGCGTGTTTAGAGTAAGTGGTGTCTGGCTGGGAGACGGTGGTGATGCAGGAGGAACAGAGCCGTTAGGGGACTTCCTCTGGGCTCCAGCGTCACCACCAAACTCTGACTTCAGCCAGACTCCACATGCCGGCTAAACGTCTGCACCGCAGCCTGTCTGCCTGCCTGCCTGCCTGCCTCCCAGCCGGCTCCTTAATGTGGCGTGGTCAAGGTGGAGAAATATGGCTAGATCTGCGTGGTGTGTTGGACAAGTCAGCGATCTTTTTCATACATGTCACATAGATTCCTCTCAGCCCTTCACTTGGGTTGTGAGCCACGACTCGAAGACTGCCATGTTGAGACGAATGAACGTCTCCTTCTCACAATCTCAGTGAGCACCTTTGAGCTCTATACAGCCCACTGTCACGTCCTGATCAAGCCTTTCTCTGTCTTCTCTCTTTCTCTCCCTTTTGTTTTCCTTCTTTCCTTCTCTCTTTCTTCTCCCAGGTACATTGGCAAATCAGACTCCATCACCATCAGTGTCTGGAACCACAAGAAGATCCACAAGAAGCAGGGTGCTGGCTTCCTAGGCTGTGTCCGCTTGCTCTCCAACGCCATCAACCGCCTCAAAGACACAGGCTGTGAGTACTCTGTGTAGGAGGGAGAGTGGAGAGCAAATATACGTGTGTGTGTGTGTGTGTGTGTGAGTGAGTGACCATGTTTCAGAAGTTTACTGTGAGCCAATTCCCCAAAACCCATTTCACAGATCAATCACTCTGACTTTAACACACAACAAACTGATACACACACACACACACACACACACACACACACACACACACACACACACACACACACACACACAGGCACTCCCTCCCCTTTCTCTATTCCTCATCACATTTGTCCCATTACTCAGCAGCGCCGCTGAAATATAGGCCACGTCTCTCCTCCATTAAAGCCCTATTGTTTGAGGGCCTTACAGGGGCCTGTGTCTGGGGGCGGTCTACCCAGGCTTTGTGGGCTGGTGTCTAGGTATCCCCCTTACAGACTTCCCCCAGAGCTCAGGTGCCAGTCTGGCTGGGTTTTACCCAAACCTTGGCAGCTCTCCCCGTCCCCCAAAGAGACTGGGCACCTATGACGCTCACGCAGACAAGGGGGTTTCTGGCTCTGCCATCTTAAGCTCACACACACACACTGTCCGCTGGTTCTTTATTTTCAAGTGTGTAGGGAAAGATATTGCGCCAACGCCTGCGCTTCACCTACACACACACACGGCGTGCGCGCTCATGCACGCACCGCTGCCTCCTCCAAAACAGTGGAACGGTGTGCATGAACTAGACTCACTGTCTCCAGCAACAGACAGATGGGCCAGTGTTTCCAGGCATAAAGACACTGTCTCTGCCCTTCTCTGTGCCTTCCCTTCTGTCCTAGCTGACTGCAGGCCAACTGCTCTTTCCCAGTCAGACAGTATAGAGGAGCCAGCCGGCCCCCACAAAGGACCAGTTCACTTGCCGTGGCCTCCGTGCTGGAAGGTCAGGGAGGGCCCAGGACCGGCGAGCCAGACACACATCCATCACACACACACACACACACACGCTCATCGTATATCATAAGGCTCTGACCGTCCCAGTACAAACACACACTCTCTGTCACAGTGCACCACCTCACCTCGTGTTGCCTTTGGCCCCTGCCTGTGTCCGTGGCGCTCTCTTCTCCACTGCCACTCATACATCAGCTTTGCTTGCCACACGAACATCCTATGTGCTCTCACACACACACTCACACGCGCGCACACACACACACCGCAGCCTGGGGCCTCCTGGGCTGCTTGGGTTCCTAGAAGTCTGTCTGGCGGTGCGCTTCGCCCCCGCTTCCTGTAGCATCCCAGACTCTCAGCCCCAGAGCTCTTCATCCCTCCGCCTCCTCCAGAGCCCAGGCCTGTGTGAGCCCCACCAAACCACACGCTCCTATGCACCTATTTATACGCCGCCGTGGGAGTGGAGGGTACGGCCCGGCGCGGCCCTGACTCGGTCTACATGTGTGGAGCGTCAGGGTGGTGTGCTGTGGGGAAGTGGAGGAATGTGGTGGTGGTGGTGGTGGTGATGATGATGATGATGATGATGATGATGATACCGTGCTTACATGAAATGGTGGAAGTGTAGGGTGGGAGGTGTCTCTGTGGTTTCTGCACCGTGTTCTCAGCCTCTCTTTCTCTCTGTCTGTCTGTCTGTCTGTCTGTCTGTGTGTCTCAGACGGAGGCTTTGGCTGATATGGTTCCCCTCAGATGCGTGCGGGGATACAGTTTCATCTAATCTGTTAACTGTCTGTGTCTGTCTCTCTCTCTCTCTCTCTGTTTCTCTGTCCTGCTTATTATTCCAGTCGCGTAAGGCTTAGGCTGCTCCTGTTTAGTCTAGACACGTTGCCCTGCACACACACACACACACACACACACACACACACAAGTACTATTTTTCTATGCCTTTTAGACATCAATTTGAGAGAGAGAGAGCGTGCGTGCGTGACAGTGTAACTCACTGTTGTCTTGGCTGACAGTGAGAAAGTGTGTGTCTTGCTCCTGTGAACCCCCCCAGCAGGACTCCCCTCCTGTGTGTCTTTGTGTCTTGTTTACGATGCCTGCTCTGTTTGATGGTGGCGCAGACTGTATCACTTGTCTGGATCTAACCACAGTCTACCTGGTTCTTGTTTCACTACTGCCAGCCAAAGTCTGGCTGGCTCGCTCTGCTTTCTCTTTCCTTTAATCGCTACATCTCTGTGGCAACGGGGTTTTGGGGGGTTTAAAAGGAACTCTGTTACAAGACTAGCAGTCGTGTAAGCCAATATTGTATCCTCCTATGACTAATTACTATTGTTAATGAATACGTTAGTTTGTAGTAATAGGATTAATCAGCTTTATCAGTCAAGATCAACACTTTGTCAGCAAACTGTGTAAGTGCTGTTTAACAAACTATTCTCTCTCTCTCTACCCTACAGACCAGAGACTAGACCTCAATAAGCTGGGCCCCAATGACAATGATACTGTGAGAGGACAGATAGTCGGTGAGTAAAGCTGTCGACGCATGCAGACACACACAAACACACACACACACACACACACACACAGTTAACCGGACAAAAATCCCATTGGAACACACACAGCGGAACCCCTATAACCGCAGTAGGCACTTATCCGTGTGTGTGTGTGTGTGTGTGTGTGTGTACAAACTGTATACCCAAACCACTGTGTCTGTCTGACTGTTTCGCCACTTTCAAACGGTTTCTCAGTAAAAACCCGCACTGACCTCCACCTTCTGTCTCTCAGTTTGCACAACCAGGGGATCTCATGTGGCTCAAGACTCCATTAGCAGTCTCTGCTCCATCTAACCTTTGTACATGAGGCAATGTCCGTAGGCTTGTTTAAATAGCGCCGTGCTCATCCAGACCTCAGACATTCAAACTGTCGGCCTCGAGCAGAGCTGATCTAAACCAGCTGCACTGTAAAAAAAACACTTGGATCCTTTTTCATATGTGTTGTCAAATTAGAACTGACCTGAAAGCTTATTTGACGCTTCTGATGTTGCATGTTGTTTCTCGGAGCTGTCTGGCGTGGCAGCTTTGGATTTCAAAATCCCAATGCTTTGGTAATGTTGCATTTGGCTTTAAAGTTACAGCATGCTAGTAGTTCAGATGGCCCGCTCCCCAAACCCGTCATTGATGTCATCTGAATCGGTCCCAAGGAACAACATGTTAACCCAGCCCCCTCTTGTCTGCTCCTGTGTCCAGTGAGCCTCCAGTCCAGGGACCGTATCGGAGCAGGAGGCCCGGTGGTGGACTGCAGTCGCCTGTTTGACAACGACTTACCGGACGGGTCAGCCTGGCTCCACACCGCACCATCCTTCACCGTCCTTTAACCTGTGTGTGTGTGTCTGAACGGAGTGTGTTCACTCTGTTGGTCTGTGCTTTCTCCAAACAGCTGGGAGGAGCGGAGGACGGCGTCCGGTCGCATCCAGTACCTGAACCACATCACGCGCACCACACAATGGGAGAGGCCTACACGGTGAGTCACTGCACCCAGACAGGCCTACACCTACCCAACCACCCTTGGCTAGCATAGATAACCTATGGGAACTGTTAGCTACCCTTAGTTAGCGATGCGCTATATAGAGTGACATACCTGCTATCCCACTTGCCTAGGGATGAATCTCTATGCATTTTAATCTTTACTCCCAAACACTTACTATACTTCATATAATACATTTGAAAGGCAACCTATCTATATTTGCAGTTTGGATGTCACCATACAAACAAAGTAGAAGTAATTATAGAAAGTTAGTGTTTCCCCTAATGTCAGAAAAAGTACATTTACTTTTCAAAAAAAGTAATTGCTTTAGTTAGGGAAGTTTAACTACGCATTTTCTTTTCTCAAAAAATGTGTTCCTCTCTACTAAAGCCCCACTCAAAACTAAAACAGCCCGTCAGTAATGAGAGAGTTCCTATCAATTTCCTGAGCCCCCCACCCCCTCCACCCCACCCCCACTCCACTCCGCGCTGAGCCAGCCAGTCTGTCGGCTATGGTTTGGCCCGCGCTCCTGCCTGGAACTACTGTCGCCTTCCTCCCAGACCCTTATCAGCCCGGGCGAAAGGGAAGTAAGCAAACAAATAAACGAACCTCAGCCTCCCCCATAGCCCCAAGCTGCTGCCGCTGCTTACTGTATATGGGAGGAGGAGGAGGGGGGCTGTTGGATGAGATAACGAGGCGTCAGTGACTCCGCGAGGAGACTGAGTGGTCCGACACAAACACAGCCGTGCGTGCAACACACCGCTCACAGGAGAGTGTGTCCGTCAGTCTCACTGCCCGCACTCTGTCTGTCCTCCTCTGCTTTTCTCCTCTACGCTTGTAACGTTGAACGTCCTGCCCGCCTGAATCGGCATCTCCTTGTGTGTGTGTGTGTGTGTGTCCCCCCCCCCCCCCCCCCCAGGCCGGCGTCCGAGTACTCGAGTCCGTCCGGCCGGCCCCTCAGCTGCGTGGTGGACGAGAACACGCCGGTGATGACCCCCGTCAACGGCGCGGCCAGCGGGCCCCCAGGGGAGCCCCGGCAGCAGGAGAGGAGGGTGCGCTCGCAGCGCCACCGCAACTACATGAGCCGCACGCACCTGCACACGCCCCCCGACCTGCCCGAGGGATACGGTGAGAGAGCTGTGGCTCTGACCAGCAGAAACGCACACGCCACTCGCCTGCCCGAGTCCTGCCACTCAAAGCACGGGCACACGCGGTGGGGGGGGGGTCACCCCACCTGACCCACCCTGGATGCTGCTGTAAGCACAGGAACGTCACGTGTGGTCTTACAGGACCTGAGCCGTGATGTGTCAGTCACACACACCCACACACACACACCCACACCCACCCAGCACACACACCCTACATCTTGTATGAGGGTGCTCCATGTTCCAGTGCGGAGAGGGTTATGTTGACTGTCTTTCTTTAGGCCCAGGAGAACCCTCACCTCGTTTCTCACTCTCTTTCTTCATCTTAGTCACAGTTAAAGGACTAGACGTTACACCGCTGGGCAACCTGCTTGTAGACTATAGAAATACTGTTTGGGTGAACGAGACCTGCATTCCCTTAAGTTAGCATGCGCAGGAATCTTTGAGACGCAAGGGATGACCTCAGCCTAGGTCCACCCTAGCCCCCCACCATCCCTTCTGTTTGAAAAAGGTATCTGCTCACCGTAGTGTTCCCTGCACTGCGGAGGGATGTCCCCATCAGAGAAGGGAGAGAGTGAGGAGAGCTTTGTATACTCACACCTAGTGTACTACAGATTGAGGCGTATATTGTGCCAAGCAAGGATTGTATTGGGTCAACCATAGAGGTAGTGATAGTTCTGAGTGGACACAGCAGATGTTTTGGGGTCTATCAGGTGGTCATCTGTGTTTCACACCTTTCTTTTTTTTCCACTTGTGTTTTGTAATATATATTTTGCATTATCCCCCCCCCCCCACCCAACCCCCCTGCAGAACAGAGAACCACGCAGCAGGGCCAGGTGTACTTCCTCCACACACAGACAGGCGTCAGCACGTGGCACGACCCCCGGGTGCCCAGGTATGACCTCTCACCTTTAACCCCCTGCTGTTCTTTGCGGTCCTCCTCAATGTTCCAAACCCGTCCTAATGCCATTTAAGGTTCTTGTAATTTGGCAGATGTTTAATTGAATACTATGATAAGTCACTTCACTCAGTGACACACCAGAAATGGCATGCCACAGAACTGCCATGTCTCACGGTCGCAATACCTCATGCTAAACTTGGACTTCTGGGTGCGGCCATGTTGGCTGGTTGTCTTTACGTGACACAGTATGTCAGAGTGACGTTTCCTTCTTGGATGGTTAAGGAGTCCAGCATCATCTATCAGGTTTCAGCAGATAGAGGAATACAGTGAACTTTGTAATGGCGTGTCAATAATAGGTATTTTGTACTGAAAGAGATTGTATGTGTTTTTTTTGTTGTTATAAGTACATTATTCTGATGATATAATGCGTCGTTGTAGATACTGTCAAATGTACTACCGGTTTAGGGTTAGGTAAGACTTCATCTACAAGACTTCATCTTGGGGCCAAAGCACCCCCCTGGCAGGCATTTCAATCTGGAAATACCTTTCATGTGGATAGTTTGTTGGCATTTTGCAGCATCAGCATCCTGTAGACAACCTATGACAAACCAACATGTGTGTGTATGTCTGTGGTAAGCTCCATGCAGTATTGTGGTTTGCTCCGTGTCCTTCCTCTGCAGGGACCTGAGTAATGTAAACTGTGAGGAGCTGGGCCCCTTGCCCCCGGGCTGGGAGATCCGTAACACGGCTACCGGCCGGGTCTACTTTGTGGACCACAACAACCGCACCACGCAGTTCACCGACCCACGCCTCTCCGCCAACCTCCACCTGGTCCTCAAGTGAGTGCCAAGTGCACGTTGGTCCCCTGTCCGGACATCTGTCACAGTTCAGGGCATTTACAGAGTTTGTGTGTGTTTGTTAAGAAGCATGCTCTGTATTGCGTATTTACATTTTTATTTACATGCTTTGAAATTTTATTTTGGCTTCTTAACCATTTCAAAAGGAATGTTTTAACGTTTAGTTGGTGACCGGGAAACAAAAAATTATTATTAAACCTCTATTTCACGAAATAGTGCCATTGAGATTCAAACATCTTTTGCAAGACAGACCTGGCTAAGGAGGCAGAAGTACATCCATACTAACAATTTCAGATAAAGTACACAATCAGAAAACCTCAAAAGAAATAATTCACATAAGACTTCCCTAAGACTTCATTGGCAGTGATTAAAAGATTCAGCTTCTAGGGCCTTACCAGTTAGGTTCAAATGTTCTAATGAGACTCGCTGTTGCCATTTCAATGTTTTCTGTAAAGCGTTTCGAGTAAAAGTGGCTGAGTGCATGAAGGCCCTTTTGCCCATCTCAGTCTGGGTCTATGGGACCATTAAAAGCTTGTCCTGTGACTGTAAGGAATATATTGGGACACTTTAAAAAGAGTTGAGGATACATAAATAAGGCCTTATAATTGCCTTATAAATAAATATGTTCCAATGTGATTAGGTCTCTGAATGGTAAGGCAGGTCATTGGACTCGAGAGTAGAATATTCAAGGATGATTGTGGACATTTGAATCGGGTATAGACCTCAGGGCTCCATGATAAAAGGTATTTCTGTTCTGTCCCTTTTCTCATATGCTTTTTTTGTCTTGGCCTGTTCTCTCTCTGCCTTTCCCCTCACTGTGTCCAGCAGCCCCAGTCCAAACGGATCCCGTGGGCCCATGGAGAGCCAGAACACTAACCTCAGGTAACCCTGCCCCACACACACACACACACACACACACACACACGCACGTACGTAATCGTGGCAAGGGATCAGCATAGTACGGAGGTTGACAAACACTAACACTGACACACTCGGTCAACCCATCTGTACGTGGAGCACAAGCTCAGCAGCCCCTCACTTCAAACTCAACTATCTACACACACACACACACACACACACACACACACACACACACAGTGCAAAGTGAGAAAATGCTGACTGTGGTCCACCAGTTTGTTTACCTTTTTCCGGTGTTGACTTTCACAAGGATATCATTAAAATGTACCATACACACAAACGATACCATACATGCACACACACTTTTTGGCGGTTGGAAGGCCTGTCAGTCCATCTCTCATTGTAGACTTTTTTTTAAAAGGCAGCCTTAGCTGAACTCCAGTCTTGGTATTCAACATGCCAGAGAATGAACCACCCTGTTTGTGAAACCCTGGCTGTGTGCTCTGGTTTGTTTTCACTTCATGTGCAGTAGTTAAAGCACCAGCCGAGTCAGACACTATTGAACCAATTACTTTGATATCTCAGTCTGTGGCACTGCTGTGAAGTTACATTTATTTTTGGACAGTCATTTTGACCGAGTGGTATTTGGAGCATTTAAAAAAAATTTTTTTTTAATAATATATCACTCATTATTTTGTATGAATGGAACTTTTTTTCAGGGGGGGTAGGGGGCGGAAACAATGGCTTGCATCATGAGAAAAAAACAAACCACATAATCAGCAACCGCAATGCCATCAGATCTGATTTGTGTCACAAAAAGAATAGCTAGCTAATGGGAGAGGGCTAAAATCATCTAAGGGAGGAACGTTTCTTTTCATTGCATTTTTTTTCAAATCATGTTTGGCTAATCGTCATCATAGCGATTTTTTTTCCCCCTTTAATATTGTGATTGTTAAGTGTTAAGAAAAAAACAAAAAATTTTGGTGATGAAATTAACACTGCTTCAGTGTGTCAGCAAAACACCCCTGTTCGTCTGTGTTACTGTGGCTGTAGTAAAGGGCGTGCTTTACATTCTCTATGTACAGTGTGTCAGTTCTTCTATAAAACTATTACGCTGGAAGTTTGGGGAAAACTTGTTCTAGTACGTCCTCGACCGTTTATTGTTACAAAGATGACATAAAGGTGGTCCTAAAGACCATCTCCTGGCGTCTTACCCCCAGGGCAAAGGGTCAATGTCAATCCTAGCTGTGCACCAGAGTGCCGTAGCACTCCACTGTAATCTGGCCTGGTTGCTTAGGCTGTGGCACAGTGAAGCAGAGGCTCTTAACAGAACAGAGACGTATTGTTTAAGTGTTTGTAGGCTGGTGGGTAGAACCATAAACAAGGCTCTGACAACAGGGGAGTAAACAGCAGACAGAGGGAGGCCAGATGGAGCGTTTTGGAAACCATGTTGACTATTGATGGGGACATGGCTGTGTGTGAGTGCGTGTGCGTGAGACTCCTCACGAGACTGAGTGCATGACACGACCACATTGACAATGGCGCTGGGAGAAGCACCCGGGCTCTCCTCCCTACCGTGCTGTTTCCCCAGTAACAAGCCCTTACAGCTTTGGCCTATCCCTGACCGTCACCGCTGGGCTCCCAGTCCTGCTCCTAACCACAGCACATCTGTCTTTGATCAGCCCCAGGACTCAAAACGTTTCAGCCGGCACCCACAGGCCCACAACACGCCTGATGAATGCTCCGCTGGACTGTGCAGCAGCCGCCCGTTTTTGGCACTGCGCCCAGGGAAGAGGACCCGATTAAGAAGGAGTCTTGCGTTTCCTTACAGTTTGCGTTACATGACATGCTGATTTTAAAGCACATTTATGTGTAAAATAACTCTGAAGATTTGAAATTCTGAAGTATTTCAAAGTCACTGAGTATTACTCTTTAGTGAAGTACCGAATAGTTAGCTAAATTTAGTTTCCTTTGTTTGAAATTTATTTTAATATAAGCCTAAATACCAGTGATGGTGGAAAAACGTTAAAGATCGGAAACAATGCAGAGTGAGAGAAAGGAAATGTGAGCTTTAGGGGGTACCCCAGTTCATTCTTGCTACTGCTAAGCGTAATATGAAGTGTCTCACTGCTAGCTTTATCTTTTCTGTTTCTGTGAAAAGTATTGTGGTCTGGTAGATGCAGGTCTCACTCTCCCATTTACTTTCTCTGTCTGACACTTTTTTTTTTTCTTTGTCGTGTTTACTGTATCTTTCCAGTCAGCCATGTTGAATTGCATGTCAATAAACCGATTCAAAGGGTCCTGAGAGTGCTAAAAAGAAAGCAGAGGTGAAGAAACCGATGAAGTCGTGCGATTGCACAGGAAGGAGCTCCGATGGTGGGACCGAAACGTCTTCGACACGGAGGGAGAGCAAGTCTCCGAGGAGGAACAAAGCGTTTCTGTTTTCGTCCATAACTACATTCGGTTGTCAGTGGTCAGTGCTCTGGAGATGTGGTTAGCAGAACGGCATGCGAGGCTACCTGGTGTTTGGTCTGAGCGGCGATAGCCTTGGCGATCGACGTGGTGTGGGAAGTCTGCGATCTGTCAGACAGGCGGAGTACTCCACCACACCGCTGTGGTCCGCCACTGTCTGCTACAGACACTCATGTTCCTCACCCAGGCCCTATTTCTGCTGCATTACATCAGGGTTTGCTCACGAATGTCTGGCAACAGGCTTTATACTGGGCATGTTGCATGTTGCTGACTAAGGAACAGATACTTCGATGAAACCAAATCCCTCATTACCGACTGCTGTAACACTGTCTATTTGTTCAATACAGTATCCTGAACAGAAAGGGGTGTGGGTCATGACAGAACACAACACTAGCCCTGCGCGTGCGTGTGTGTCACGACATCTACTTCTTTACTGTACATTTTAATGTGTCGAAGACATGTTTGTATCAAGAACTAGTAGCCGAAATCTTGTGAACGCTGTGTCTGTCATGTGATGCGTTACATTGTCTGTGTATTTTCACAGACTGAGTGAGGCCGTGAAAGGCTGGGGCGAGGCTGGTCAAAGCAGCCTTTGTAGGGCTAGTTGTCCCCCTCAAAGGATGCTTGGCCATCCCATCCCCGCCTCAGCCTTCCTCAATAGGAGCCCTCTTTCTCTTTGTAGAGGGAGTAAAGGGGTGGGGGTCGATTGGGAGGAAAGAGTTTTGCGACTTCCACCACAAGACACAGGCTCCCACTCACTGCTCTATCCAACGGACTGGAGCCTCAGCAGCAGCAGTGTTTTCTGGATGAGCTCTCGGGGGGCCCCGCTCCCCCACAGCTTCAGGCTGAGTGCTAGAGGGCAAGGGAGCAGAGCAGTCCACCCAGCCGTCCCGGCACATAAAGGAGCTTTTCATTCAGGGGCAGAGACCTCAGTGTAGCCGCAGGCCTCTTTGGCACTCTGTCACGGGCCAGAGACATGCCAGCTCCCCGAGAAGCCCCCGTGAAGAGCGGGCAGCCCGTCCTGACCCAGCCGCTTCAGGGGAACCTGTTCTGGCAGACCTCCTGTTCAACTTCAACGCCCCCCCCCACCTCCCTCATCTCCAACCCAACATCCCTTTTTTCTCTCTCTCGCTCTCTCTCTCTCGTCCTCTCTCTCGATCGTCGTATTTCATAAAAGCTGTCACTCTAATGGAACCCTTTTTAAGCCATTTTTGGGGCTGTTCTCCGTGTCCCAATTTGGAAACTACAGACTACCAATTGTGTTGAAACGTATTTTTAATCACACCGTGCCAGCCGATGGAAGGAACTCTTTAAGCTGTGCTTTATTATAGGGTAAAGGCGTCCTGGCCAAGAGCAACACATTCCACTTTGTTTTAGGGACCCCCCCCCCCTCCTTCCCATAGTGATTTCAAGGTCCGCTCAAACTGCAGTCTTACCCTCTTTTCGACACGCTAGAGGCCTCAACGCCTGCCAATAAAATAAATACCAGCTGACTGGATTATACAGGAGACGCCGGCGAAACACAGCACCCGTTTAGGTTGGAAGCCCGAATAGAACACGCTTTTTAACAGGGAGAACCAGAGTATGGAGCAGTGGAGTCGCTGTCTGAATGACCGGATGGCCATGTTCTCCCACCGCTTCTAGATTCAGATTCAAACTCTTTGTCAGTCACTCGATTGGCGACCGGTACCAATGCGGACAAGGTGCTATAGGTGCTATAGCAGGGGTAGCTCCTGCTCCGGGGGAAGGGGCCCCTGGGACATTAGCCGGGTCCCCGAGGCTTCAAAATGATCACTGTTTGGTTGTGTTTACCCGGACGAGAAAAGAACGATTACATCAGTAGGAAATGGAGACGTGACAAAGTGCACAAAATAACAAGAATCAAGTGCGAGCTCTTCTGTGGCTGAGGTGAGAGCCAGAGGTGAGAGCCAGAGGTGCCAGCCGGCAACTCTCTCTCTCGCTCTCACCCTTTCAGTTCGTCTCTCTCTCTTTCAGTTCTTCTCTTTCTCTCTCTCTCTCTCTCTCTCTCTCTCTCTCTCTCTCTCCCTTTCAGTTCTTCTCTTTCGCTCTCTCTGTCCCTTTCAGTTCTTCTCTTTCTCCCTCTCACATGATCTTTCCTTCTCTTTCTTTGCTTTGGCTCTGTGGTAATACCACACTGACGCCTAGTCCCCGTGTATCCTAAGCTCTGGTTCATATTGCCTTAGAGCTCAGGGTCCTGTTTGCTTTGAAAGCAGAGAGGAGGAGGAGGGTTTAAGAGATTTACCCAAAAGCTCTACGATTCAAGGGTTCAAAGGCTGACTTAGATGCTGGAGATGTTCCATTAGGTTCAAAACAATATATTAGGTTATATACTGTACCAGTCAAAGGTTTGGACACTTTCCCATTCACCTCGATGGCAAAGTGTGTCCAAACCTTAATGTTTTTAAAACGACACACATCAGAGTACACAAGAAAGTGACTTTAGAGAAAATAGCTGTATGTTTCTATGTTTAAAACCACATTGTATGACACGTCCTAGCAAGCAACATGTCTCTCCCCTCTGTCTTTGTATAAAAAGCGTCTGCCAAATGACCATAACGTAACACAAATACCAACGTTTTGTCCCTTCGTCTCTGACCTACCAGTCGTCAGAACCAGCTGAAGGATCAGCCCCAGCCCCCGGCCCTGGTGCCCCCCCAGCAGGCGCTGTCCCCGGCCCAGCTGCCCGAGGAGGCCGAGTGCCTCACCGTGCCCAAGTACAAGAGGGACCTGGTGCAGAAACTGAAGATCCTCCGCCAGGAGCTGTCCCAGCAGCAGCCGCAGGCGGGCCACTGCCGCATCGAGGTGTGCCGCGAGGAGATCTTTGAGGTACTCGACACACACACACACACAAACACTACACACACACAGCACTGTGTTCCATGAGGGATTTAGAAAATACTGGTAGATTGTTAATAGAATAGTGAATAGAAAAATGTCCAGCTTCCCTGGAGTGTAGACACCCCGTGTATTTGGAGCATTATTTTTCATTTGGTGCAATGAATTGGAACTTGAACTTTGGACTGACAAGCAGTCTGAAAATGTGCTTTTGACTCATTAACCTTTACGCAGGGTTTTACATGATTACACACACACACACACACACACACACACACGAGCCGCATCCCCTGTGAGACCGGGCATCTGTGGCAGTCTCACCTTGCGTGTATGCACAGTCTCGGAACAGCCTTTGTTTTTCAGTAGAGGGTTTTGGCGCGACCATTTCATACCAAAGTTAATAAGTTACCCTCACGTACCCCACTAGGATCTTACAATGAGCTGCTATTCGACTAGTTACATTGTTTTAAATGTAATTTAATAAAACAAATTGCGCTGTCACAGAAAACTACCTTCATTTATGGAAAAAACAGTGTGTTCTGTTCCTTAAACCTTATTGTTGTTAAGTTTTTGCCTTTAAAAATAGACAGAGAAAGGCTGGCTGTGTGTCAAAAGATCCTAGCGAAAGACTAGTCTGCCGTTAGCATCGGACTGCCAAAATAGACACCGCATGAAGGGCTACAGACAGACATGTTTTGTAAACACATCTTAAGATATGCATAATGTTTGGTGTTCATTTCCTACAGCTGTAAACACATGCACTTACACGGTCATACACATCCTGCAGACATGAGCTCAAAGAAATGGCCATGTGTTTCATTCCCTTAGGGCAGTGGATTAGTGGTCCCCAGAACCGCCTCCTGTTTCTCAGTATGAAACACATCAGAAAAGCCCTTCAAAACACCACAGTTCCCCTCTCTTTCTCTCTCTTTCTCTCTCTCTCTCTCTCTCTCTCTCTCTCCCTCTCCCCCTTCTCTCCTTCTTTCTTCCAGTCATCTGTTCTTTCTAAGTGAGGCATTCTTTCTGGATGATTTCAGCAGTTAAATGGGGGAGCGGGGAGGGGGAGGGAAAGCAGGGGAAGGCTTGAGCAGTGGCGAGTAATTCAGGGCCAGACATAACTTCATAACTTTTCAGCGCTTGGTACAAGTTGTGCGATGAAAAATATGACTTCATCCCTCTGTGATGTGACGGATGAGAGGAGGGGAGAGTGTGTAGAGAAGCAGGCGGTGGAGGGGGTGCTTGTGGGGAGGAGCTGAGAGGGGGATGGATGCCATGGTGCCTCATGCTTTGACAGTAGCCGGGGGCCGGCCGCTGTTTACCGTGGCACGGCTTCTGAGCCCCTCTGGAGAGGGCCTGGGGAAACAGTGAGAGAGGCCGACTGAGAGGAACGACCAGGGAAACACACACGGACACACGCTCAGTCTGAACTTTGCACACACACACACACACACACACACACACACACACACACACACACACACACACACTCTCAGTCTGAACTATGCACACACACACACACACTCTCTGTCTGAACTATGCACACGCACACACACTTTCAGTCTGAACTGTGCACACACACACACACACACACGTTCGGTCTGAACTATGCACACACACACACATTCAGTCTGAACTATGCACAAACACACACACACACATTCAGTCTGAACTATGCACGCACGCACACACACACATCATCCATGCACATGCGTGCTCTCTCGAGGATGTGCATAGCTGTGAACGATGACTTCATAGCGGCTGTGGGCTGGCTGCTCTACACATGTAGCCCTGGCCTAGGTCACTGCTGTTACATTCCTCCCCCGTTCTCCCAGGCACCACGAAGGCCTAGTCCACCCAGAGCAGGATGATGCGACTGAGGAAAAGCTGAGGGTGGAGGGTAGGAGGTGGAAAGAGCTGAACCCACACACGCTTATCAGCTGGCTGGTTGTGTTGCAGGAGTCGTACCGTCAGGTGATGAAGATGCGTCCCAAGGACCTGTGGAAGAGACTGATGGTGAAGTTCAGAGGAGAGGAGGGCCTGGACTACGGAGGAGTGGCCAGGTACACGCCCTCCCAGAACGGGAGTGGAAACCGAGCAGAAAGAGGCAGGATGGTGTCTTCTATGGAGAGCGTGTTACTAACAAAGTGTGTGCGTGTGTGTGTGTGTGTGTGTGTGTGTGTGTGTGTGTGTGTGTTGTTGGCTCGTGTAGGGAGTGGCTGTACCTGCTGTCCCACGAGATGTTGAACCCGTACTATGGCCTGTTCCAGTACTCCAGAGATGAAATCTACACGCTCCAGATCAACCCGGACTCGGCCGTTAACCCGGTATGTAGACGCGCTGGTCTGATGAATCTCCAGGTCTGGATGCTGCCGCTCTTCATTGGAGTGTCTACCGCCGACGTCATCGAAAGCGCCGTTTTCTGTTCACATTATCAGACATGAATTTCCTCCCAATCTAACTCTCTCTGCCTCTTTCTCTGCCTCTCTCTCTCTATCTGTCTATTTATCTATCTCTCTTTCTCTCTCTCTGCCTCTCTCTCTGACTTTTTCCTCTCCCTTTCTTTCTGCTTCTCTTCCCCCCTCTCTCTCTGGCTCTCTCTCCCCCCGTCTCCAGGAGCACCTGTCCTACTTCCACTTTGTGGGGCGGATCATGGGCATGGCGGTGTTCCACGGCCACTACATCGACGGCGGCTTCACGCTGCCCTTCTACAAGCAGCTGCTGGGCAAACCCATCACCCTGGACGACATGGAGTCTGTGGACCCCGACCTGCACAACAGCCTGGTCTGGATCCTGTAGGTCACACACACACACACACACACACACACACACACAGACACATACCATACTTGCACGTTTAAACAGACACACGCATATATACACACACACCAGTGCCTTCAGAATCTTTATGTAAGGATCAAAGGAGTAGAATATCCTACACTGTCAACACCATCATTTAGCCACTGGCCAGGCACTGCACTTAACCTCCCCATGATGTGTGGTGCCCCCTGCTGGTCATGCCCTCTCAGTGCTGTGTTGTTACTATGTTGAGAGCCTGTTGACGGTGTGTGTGTGTGTGGTCTCTAGGGACAACGACACCACGGGGGTCCTGGACCACACCTTCTGCGTGGAGCACAACGCCTACGGCGAGATCATCCAGCACGAGCTCAAACCCAACGGCAAGAGTGTCCCCGTCACCGAGGACACCAAGAAGGAATACGTCAGGTAGGGTGGCCAAGACACACACACACACACACGCACACACACAGTCCAGCAGCGAGGTCTCATCCAGTGATCCAGTGTTCCAGTCATCTTCTTTCGTGTCCACGGGCCGGTAACTCCTGGCATGTCAATCCACTGACTCACGGCGTGTGTTAGTTGACAGCCCCCCAAAGGTCCCCGAGGGGTTCATGTGCGTGCCTGTGTGCCTGCAGGCTGTATGTGAACTGGAGGTTCCTGCACGGCATCGAGGCCCAGTTCCTGGCCCTGCAGAAGGGCTTCAACGAGGTCATCCCCCAGCACCTGCTCAAGGCCTTTGACGAGAAGGAGCTGGAGGTACGTCCCTGCTGTCTTCCCTCGCTCTCTCGCTCTCCCCCATGCCTGCTCTCTCTTTCCCTTCACCTGGTTCATCTTCCCTAATTCCTCATTGTCTCAATTCCTTTAGTGTCTGTTGAATCACTTCCTCTTAATGACTTTGATTGTTAAGTCGCCGAAGACTAACCCCCTGTCTCCGCCCGGTCCTCAGCTGATCGTGTGCGGCCTGGGTAAGATTGACATAGCCGACTGGAAGTCCAACACGCGGCTGAAGCACTGCACGGTGGACAGCAACATCGTCAAGTGGTTCTGGAAGGCGGTGGAGACGTACGACGAGGAGAAGAGAGCCCGCCTGCTGCAGTTTGTCACCGGCTCCTCCCGCGTGCCCCTGCAGGGCTTCAAGGCTCTACAGGGTAAGCATGGAGGGTGTGTGTGTGTGTGTGTGTGTGTGTGTGTGTGTGTATGTGTGTGTGTATGTTCTGTTCGCGTTTGAGGTCTGTGGCGTGGTTCTAAGGTGGAGCTTCTTTGGTTCTTGCTTCATTGGAGGGAGACCATGGATTTGTTTTTCAACGGCGTGGCATTTTTAGTCAAAACGCTAACAGTTGACGGAGTAAAGTGGATGTGTGTATTGAGGAGGATACATACTGAGGAGTGTTTGGACTTAAGAACTGTGTGTGTGTGTGTGTGTGTTTTGATTTCAGGTGCTGCTGGGCCCAGGCTCTTCACCATCCATCAGATAGACGCCAACAGCAACAACCTACCCAAAGCCCACACCTGGTGAGAATGGCAACCCCACACAATGGCAATCCCACAGGTTTTATTTTCTAGAGAGAAAGTACAAATCTCTTCAACTAGTTTTGGAAAGGTCAGACACTGACGTCCATGCAATCCCTAATCCACCCTAATCCGCCCGCCGCCTGTCTTTTGGACTGACTGTTCACAGCGTGTTCCACTGCTCCCTCCCTCTCTCGCTCCCTCTGCTCGGGGCTCACGGTAAACAAATCTCTCTAACCTTTTTCCCCCTCTCTCCCCAAGCTTCAACCGGATCGACATCCCGGCCTACGAGACGTACGAGAAGCTGTATGACAAGCTGCTGACGGCCATCGAGGAGACCTGTGGCTTTGCAGTGGAGTGAGCGCTCGCTGAGGGCAGAGGTGTGTGTTGTTTGCTGGTGTCGGTGCTCCACGACTCGTATAGACTCCGTCAGCAGACCTCTCCTAAAGGACACGCCCCCTTTGATCCAGTGGCCATGCCCCTACCAGCATGACACAGCTGCGGGCACAGGATCGTTGGCCCCTCCAACTCGCTCCACATTCTTTGTTTGTTCTTTTTTATATTACTTAGTTTTTCTTTCTTTTTTTCAGCTGCTACAGACTTGATAGTAACTCCTATTATTTCTCTGCAAGAATGCTGTTTATCTTTAATTTACTTTGAAATCCTCTTTTTTTGTCGGGGTATGTTTCATGTGCATTAAATGGCAGAGAACAAACAATGCTCATTGATTTCATAAAAACATGGGAGGGTGCAAATGATTGTTGTCCAGACTGCAATGAAAAAGTGCTTTCTGCTGGCTCTGTTTCGGAAGAAAAAGCCCAGCGTGAGAGAGACATAGTCTATGTGACCTCCTAGTAGCCATATCTTTCCCAGAGTAGCCATTCTAACCTCAGCTCACAAAGATGGAGAATCAAACACGCTTAATGCCTCTGTCACTCAGTGACATCATTGAATGTCACGATTCTCTCAGCGTTCTCATAAATCCCTTCAAAATGCCCAAAGGCAGTTATTTTGTGTCTTTGTTGTGAAAGAAGTGTTATGAATGAAGTGAAAGGGCCCACAGCTTCTGGAGTATATTCTTTCACTTAATTCTTTCTGAATTAAGAGTGGATGTCTTTTTTGGACTTTCCTGAGTACTTTGTCACAGCATGGCCGCTGCTTTAAACTCATTGGGCCACATGCAAGAATACTATGACATTTTCTTAAATTCGCTCTTTAAATGTACCGCTGAAACAAACATATAATTTCAAAAAATGTTTATGTTCTTTTTTTCTGAGCACCGAAGATGAGCTCGTGTTCACATTCAAATTTTAACTGCATACCTTTAGCTGACACCATGCCCACATTCTTTCATAATTGGCAATGTTTAAATTGCAAACAATACTACATTTAAAAATGTTCTCTGGACCTGTCAATAATAACGAGAAACGGCTACCTCACCAGATCAGTAACAAAATCGAAATAATGTGCTGAGTAGGCAATGGTGTTGATCAAAACGAGAGGTTAATTGTAGCTGACTAAAGATTTTGAAATATAGGCGGACTGGCGATAATGGATCTGAAAGAGATTGAAATCCATACAAGCCAAACTAGGCTATAATTGTTCAAAAACTGATGCTGTTGCTGTATGTCTGAGAAAATGAGATATGCCTGCAATAGCCTGTTGAAGCATAAAGGACCGTTGATCTTGACAATAAAACAGGCAATAAAAGAAATGAAAGAATATAGTACACCTAATTTGCATTATATTTCTATAAATATGTCATGTACCAAGGCCTCCTTTGTGGAAATGGTACTTAAGCAGTATTTATTTTTTACTAAAACGGCAGTATGCATTTATCAATTCAACGTGCCTAACGTCTGGCGTACTCAAACGTTTTAGCCATAACTTAGAAACAATCTGAAATTAGGTGATTTCGACAAATATCAGTAATCAATTACAATTGCGTTTTGGTACCTCATTAGTTGAAATCTGTTTGCACAGTGGTTGCATATTGTGCGAAGTGTAGGTGTCTTCCCCTGTTACCTCCAAGCCCCTGAGAGACTGTATTGTGGTATCTATCGAATCCAGAAAACAAATGCAGAACTCAGCAATGACAGAAAGGTTAATGAATACTGTTCCCTATAGAAATCTTTTGCATCCTGAAGTATTTTTTTCTAGACAACTACTTTTTCACTTTCAAAATTATAACTTGTGGAATTCTGAAGCGAAGCTGAGGGTATTTCCTGCGTGGTCGTTCGACATTTTCACAATTGTGTCTACGTCCAACTGCTGGTTCTTGGACCTTCCAAAAGAGACTATTCTGCTCACTGTAAGAGTAAACAGTCGATTGCTAACATTCTAGCATTACATGCTAACAGTCTCTCAGGGACAATTTGCACCCATACCTGACACGAACTGAACCCCCACTGTGTTGGATCAAACCATTTTTTGCTTACGTTATGTTTACCAACACAGACCAGACCCTGTACATTCTAGGCAGAACAGCACACTACTTAACTTGGGTAACAAGAGTGTGCAAGGGACAGGACTTTTCCAGAGCATCTCAATGGATGTGTATTCTGCATGACATCCATCGAAAATGACAGGACTTCTCCTGACCCTTTTTAGAGCACTTTACAAACTAAATTGTGACCGGGGGCGGCTTTCTTTATATTCAAATAAGTAACCAATAACATAACCATGATTTATTAAAACCATATTGCTTTCGTTGGAAGAATACAGAGAAAAAAATCTATATACCTGTTATTTTGAGTATATATGTGTAAAAATGCAGTTATTTTGTAAATGGCTTGTTCTTTTTTGTTTTATTTACATGATGCTAGCATGTTGGCGTCATCACAGATCTCTGCATTCTCAGGTGAACTCATCATGTTCTTTTACATTTTATGAGGCTGGTGTGTGAAGGGAGGGTAATAACTAGTCTGTACGTTTTCAAGTGGAAGCTGTGGAAGTAATTTCCCTTAATCCTGTCTTAAAACCAGAGATGAATTTCTGACAACTTTAATAGACAGATAAAATTACTTCTACCCCTGCTAGCCCCTTCAATCTCATACCTGCATGAATGGATGCTTGAAAGATATTTATTTGCAATTATTCAGCCCTCCAAATCAACATTTGTCACGTTTCTTTTGAATGTTGCTTTGAGTCTAACTATGGACGGTTTAAATTATAAATCCAGAAACCATTTTATAAAGTGTAATCTATGTAAATTAGTCTCCTCGGGCAAACAAATTGTAGTGCCTAAGTGGTGCTTTTTGAATAGACATCAAATATTGTTTTTGTGTTTCACAAAACAACCACCTCTGATTTCACACAAGTAGAAATGCATCATAATACATTTTGCACACTTATACGCTTGGGTTCCAGCTACTTCCTTGCTACTACTTACCAAACAGTCACAGGACTGATTGACGTTTCTGTAGATAATATTAACATTCTTTATATATGCACATGCTCATTTCTAGTTAAAATCAACTTCTGCTTTTTAAGTCTTCACAGGTTGTGCTGGCAGTGGAGTGCTTCCAGATGTGAATACACAGCACGGACAGCAAGCTATGCACAGTATAGCTTTTTGTAGCATGTAACTTGCCAAGCTATTTTCTGTAACTGGTGGATTATTACACATTAGGTAACTACATGCACCATTTTTACCACACGTGAATGTGAGTCATTTTTGTGTGTGTAAATTAGTTCTGATTACATTTTTTAAAAACTGTCTTAAATTTTACACAGCTGACAATGTTTTATTTCTCATTTATTTCGACACTTTTGTATTTATAACTGTGTGTGTTCTTAGATTTTCACATCAGCTGCTCTGTGAGCGCATAACTGACACTGTACATATAAAACATAGAAAATGAATATTAAAACCCTTGTATCCTTGCAGAAATAAGCAATAAAAGATGCTGGTTGGAAATGAGAGCATTATCTTTCACATAACCTCATTGTTTCATTGCCTCATTGATAATATTTTAGAAAGCACCCTTAAACTTGTCTCTTTTCAAACCTACTGTCAAGGTTGCCAAGACACATTTCAGCTTTTGCATTCCTTAATTTTGATGACCCAGAAAATACGATTTCTGAGGCAGTAAAGTCGCTATCAAGTTTTAATTGTGTACCAGAACTTAAATAACTGCAAATAATTCTGCCATTATGTTTGGCACATAGTTCCTTGGAATATATTCCTCACTAATTTGTTGAGTTTTAATGTTCTTCTAAAAGCTTGTGGCTGCCTGCTCCATCCTTCCAAAATTAACGAATTACAAAACGCTTATTACTTAGTAATGTGGTCTTATTTTTTTCCTTTCACTCTTTCATAGTTGTGAATTTAAGACAATACAGAGGAAAATATGTAATTGATGAGGATTAGACAACATTCACAGGACAAGTAGGTGCAATTGACTTGACCTGGCTACAGCCTACTATTCCTAGAC
This sequence comes from Galaxias olidus, assembly GCA_026901105.3. Lineage (NCBI taxonomy): Eukaryota > Metazoa > Chordata > Actinopteri > Galaxiiformes > Galaxiidae > Galaxias > Galaxias olidus. Next base: position 241,669 of record JAPMUY010008356.1, on the reverse strand, counting down.
AATTAAGCCCTCTATCCTGACAGCTTTGGCTCACTGTTACATGCTTAGTACAACGTGGATATAATTGGCAAATGATTAACAACACATCCTGATGATTGGAAAACACAGCAGACTTGAAACAAATCTGCAAAAGGTACATTAAAATAAATAATCCACCGCTAAAGTTAAAAAAGGTATGGAAGCTAAATCCAGCATACGGTTTAGTTTAAAATCTTCTGACATTCATCGAATTATTAGTATTGCATCTGAACTGATCAAAACAGTTCCACTTCACAAAGGAAGACACTCTTGAGCATTTGTTTTGCTTCACACAAAATGTGGTAACATTGCACAGTCAAGGGAGCCATTAAAAACATTCATAAATAATCAAGTATTTAGAAAAGGAAGAGGACTTGGTCCAAAGTGTCAAGTTCTTTTAGCAGCCAAAGACCCAGCAATAATGAAATTTATTTATCACAGAGTGGGTCAGTGCAAACAGCTGGTTGTGTACTAGAATGAGGCCATCTGCACCCGACCCCGTAGCCTTTCCACCTCCAGCTCTCGGAAGTAGTCTTCGTCGTCATTCTGGATGATGATCTTCTGGAGCTCGCCTATTTCCCGCTCCATTTTGGAACGAAGGTCTCGCTTCATCTTGTGAAGAGCCTACAGAGGCACAGTGCATCACAAGTATGACACAACGTTGTGACAAGAACAGAAAGCAGGGATGCCCCCTCTAAAGTGGGTTAATACTACTATCAGTGCCCTGACAAAAGCACTGCCAATAGAACTGGAGTGAGCCAGTCAGTTAGTCTGTCGCAATATGTTGGGTGAGCAAGTCTGGCACGAATTGGCTGCCGTGGTATCACCCAGACTGATTGTTGTGTGTGATAGCTGTCTGTCCGTTCGTTGTGTGTACCAAATTGGCGACCAATTTGTAAGGCACTTCGAGTCCTGAGAGAAAGCACTAAGAACTAAATCCAATGAATTATTATTAATAAAGTACTTACCCTCTCTTGGGCCTTTTTCCGCACCTGGATCTCCTGCCGCTCCAGGGCAAGTGTTTCAGCCAGCAATGAAAACTGGAGAGCAAAAGGTGGAATGAACATGACATTACTCCAAAATGTGTGCTTCTTTCAACCGAAGCCGTATGAACTGGGCATTCCATTCTTTTTTACCTGGTCCTTGTAGTAGTTCTCCATAGACTGAATCTCTTGTTGTTGGAGTTTCTGGTGTGCCATGCGCTGCTCCTTAGCTTCAGCCCGCTGTTCCCGGAGACGTTCCCTCTGTATCCCCAGACCTTCCTCAAACACCTTCTTGAACATCTGGGACCAACACAACCAACATCAATCATTATACCACCTTCACAACCACGGTGATACTCTCAAGAATTTACCAGACCACCGGGCCTATTCCCTTTTGAACGTTCTAGTCCTGGTTTTCAGGTCATTTGGATTTGGTAGGTGCTTACCCTCTCATCTTTGGTGCGCGCCCTCATCAAACGGGCGCGGAGCTGCACATGGTAGTCCTGGTGGTACTTCTTGGCCCGGGCAATCTGCTGCTTCTGCTCCCGGAGTCTGTTCTGGGACGACTTCTGCTGCTGGATGCGATCTTTGAAGTCCCTCTGGTGGACGAGGAGTTCAAGGGGGAAGGTTTGGTTTGTGATTGAGATCGATTCAAAAGGAAATAGACCAAATGCGCTGCAGTACATGTTATACAAAAGACCCTGGGCCAGGGTCAGTATATGGGAGGCCCAAAGCCTACCAAGCGTTTGTTGTGCTGCTGCTCTTTGCGGATGATCTCCACCAGCAGGTCGTGTCTCCTCTGAGCCTCTTTCACCTAGACAACAGGAACGGACGTCATGGTCAGTGAAGGACCCGGGCACAACTCAACGACAGACTAATCCTCTAGGCCTTAATCTAGTCGTGTGCAGTAAAAGAACATATTCTTTCTGAACTGTCTCTATGAGTACCAACATAATTGATTATTAAAAAGGATGCCATGAGTTGCCCAACTTTGGTGACATTTCGCTTCTTGGTAGAGAAGTGATGATCTTCCTTCACACGCAGGATAGGCCAAAGGGCGCTGTGCTACCTGGCTGGTGAGCTTGCTGCTCTTGGGCCTGGGGGGGTCCTGCACGGTGTGAATCTGGTCCACCTGGCCCAGCTGCTGCTCCCACATGCGGTTGAGGGTGTGCTGGGATATTTTGAGGTGGGGGAACTCCTCCAGGAGCTTAGGGAGCAGATCGTTGTCCTTCACCTTCACTGCAAAGGTAAGGTAAGAGGACACGAACATTAACATGATTATATTCTCAAGCACTTTAAACGCAGCATCCATTACCCACATAAACAACCACCAAAAGGGATGCGGTAATGTTTTGGCGTGGTAGGCAACAGAAGAAAACACTTTTCAATAGAAACATCTTTTCCCCACAAATTGCAAAAGGGTACTTGGAAAATGGCAACAAAACATGCAGGAAAGGGCTAGTGAGCTTACTCGGGGGGGATCTCTTGGTAGTTCTGCAGATCCTGTGGCTCGGTGTGACTTGGCCTGGCTGAGGCGACCTGTGTGGGGTTGTGGACGTAGAGGAGCGGGCTCGGGAAGCTTTGGGGGTCCTGGGAGCATCCTTCAGTATGGCCTCTCTGTATTCCCGCTCCTTGGAACACATGCAGGCGGATCAGACATTCAGGCATGGAAATACGGTCTGTGACGTAGCGCATGTTTTTACTAAATGGAGGCGTTTTCACTGCCCACACGTGAAGGAGACGGCAGGTGCTTACGGCTTCCTGAGCTTTGAGCCGCTCCTTGGCCAGCTCTGTCTGTTTCCTCTCCTCGTACCTCCTCAGCTCCTCCTCGTAGGCTTCCCCCAAACACTGCAGGAACAAGGGCAATCCTGGGCTATCAAATGGAAACTATACATTTGTCAGTGCAGTAGTTCAGAGGAACTGCGTCATCCAAGGTGCACAGGTTTTTTTCAAAGCAAATTACTAACCAATAACGCCATCAACTAGAGTAGTGGTAAACTAGTAAATGCATGCTTTTCATATTTGCCCAAAACCCCTAACCCTAAGAGTGCAAAGAAGTATTGTTTGTTTTACCAATATTATAATACAGAAAATATACTTATGTGGACTCATGATGAAAGAAGATATGACTGCTCATGAACGTTACCTGGCCATGCTGTCTTTGGCTTTTCCGTTGCTCTCGGCGGTGTGTGCGTGTTGCGGTCAAGTTGGTCTGGCTCCTGGCTCTCCCATTGGACGCCTCTCGCATGGCACCCTCCAGCTGCTCTTCTACCAAACTGCGCTCTCCCGAGGGGGAAGGGGACTGGGAGTGTGTGCTGTGGGCTGCTGGGGGATGGGGCGTACCTGTAGTTAAGGTTTAGATTTAACAGGAGATACAGTGCTTAGTCATTTATTGTGTAGCTGTGGTCATCGCGGTCTAAGCCATGTGCGTGTGCGTGCGTGTTTCTATATGAACCTGTGGGTTTCTGGGTCCTCTGACAGTCCATTCGGTCGTCACTGTGGTGCGACTGTTTGTCCTCTTCTCGGCTTTCTCCATACTCTCCACTCTCCCCCAGGGCTCGCTGTAACATCTGAAGCACAGTGTCAGTGAACACATGCAACCCCCCGCACGCACGCACGCACGCACGGTTCTTGTTAGAGCTCCTTCCCAACGCCACGCCTACCTGGTCGAGCTCTTCCAGCCTCCGGGACAGCTTCTCAGACATGTGGTGCAGCTCCTGTTCAGCCTGCTTGTTCTTCTGTCTGCGCCAGGACAGAGGATCCGTGGGCACCACGTCACCGTGACTGCAAACATAGAGAGAGATGAAGAGAGATACCGTAAGTACACCTCTGAAGGCTCCTTCTCAATGGATAGTGGTGGCCTAGTGGCTAGGACTGCCGCCTGGTGGTCAAAATGAGTTCAAATCCCACCTGGGAACCACCACTAATGTGCCCTTGAGCAAGGCACTTAACCCTAACTTGCTCTAGGGGGAATGTCCCTGTGATCTCATTGTAAGTCGCTTTGGATACAAGTCTGCTAAGTGACAGTAATGTAATTTAAACAGAGACTGACAGACATGGAGCATGCTACCACATCTTTAGCAAATAAGCACAGCGAATAGATGATGATTTATTTTACCTGAGCGAAAGAACATGATTTGGTTTTACCGCCCCTACCTGATCCTCGTCTTCTCCCTGCGAGGCCGATTGTTCTTCTGCCTGAAGGTCAAGCTGATGTCTTCCTGCTCTTGCTCTTCTTCTTCTTCCTCTTCCTCCTCCTCCTCCTCCTCCTCCTCCTCCTCGTCCAGCGGGGCGATACCCGCCATCTCATCCTGCAGGGTGAGGAAGAGCACGTCTGGCTGTGTGCGGAGCAAGACCCTCCTAGGACCAGCACTGGACAACTATAAGGAGAGACCACACAGAGAAGACAGCCAAGAGCGGTGTTAAAATAACTTTTCTATGACGGTGGTATTTTACAAAGACATTGTTTATGATACAAAGACTTTGTGTTGTATATCATAACAAGGACCTAGTTATGTTACTGTAGATAGCATCAGAAAAAAAACCCAGCAACATGCATATCTACATACATAGCTCTTGTAACAACAAGCTAATGTTCTAACCTCCTCTTGCTCACGGTGTTCATGGGATCTGGCCTTGGGGATGCCGATTACAGACCTCTCACAATCACCTAGAAAATAAAGACATGGTGCATGGCCATTTATTTTGCCGACTCTGGAACGTGGGCCCACTCAGCAAGGGATGCTGTTTTTCCTCGTTTCAAAGAGCAGCAGTACAAAGCTGTAGGTAAAATAATCCACACTACTGGGAGTGTCCACTCACTTGGAGAGTGACGCCGGGCATTGGAGCGCAGTCCATTGGTATCCTCGGTGTCAGCTGCTTGCCTGCGGCACTGCAACAACAACAACAACAACAACAACAACACATAGAAAACGATAAGTCTGTTTGGATTGTCACACTGTGCAAAGAGTCATCATAAAGGAGGTTAGCAACAAAGACACTTAGTGGATAGCCATTGCCACTACCCTGAACGTACATATTATAAATGAGGAGCGACGCTCACGCCAATGCAGCGCAAGCAGAACCTAGAATAGGTATTGATCTTGTAATCTTTTTTTCTGTGTCTATTTCTGTGACAGTGGAATAATGAATGCTAACCAGTTTTTTTTCCCCTATAGATCTTTGGGTTGCATAATCCCATGTGATGATCTTGTGCATTTAGAGTCTGACTTGGCTTTAGTCTGGCTGCTGCTCGACTGATACCATTTGTCAACGGAGGGGACTCTCCAACGAACAAAGAGAAAGAGGAATGTGTTTTAATGAGCATGGTAAATGTTGCTAAGGATCCAACTTCCAAGGCTCTACCACCAACACCGGTCAAATGTTGTGTATTTATCAGAACACATTTTCAGTCACAAGGGCTGGACTGTCTCCTGAACACCAACAACCGAACAGGCCTGGGCTTCAGCCCCAGGTTAGCGTAGAGCGAGTAAACAGAAGCAGAACGACATGGACGATAAACAGTCTCTTAGCATCAGTTCAACAAGTTAGCAGATACTCCTCCTTCCCGAGGTCTCCCACGCTCAAAGGAAAAAGGAAGCAGCCTATATGACTCAAGGCCGAGTTTAGCTGGAGTTGCATATAAAATTGTCAAAGGGTGAAAACTGCTTTTTGCAGCAACATACAAAGACTATATATGGTCAATATTGCAAAGATCCAACACTGGTTGAATAAATATCTACTCAATCACTGACTTTTTCCAATGAAGCCCCACAGATAATCAAAGTCAAAACATACTCCGGTAGGATTACTCTTCACTTACTTCTGTCCAGACAGGGGCAGCCTCCTCCTCCTCCGTGCCCCCCCGACTGAGGCCGTTGTCGGTGGGAGACTTGCCGTGTGAGTTAGCGGTCTGCTCCGGCCGGTGGGGGGTGGTCTGGTAGGGGGGCCGCAGGGGGATGGCAGAGCTCAGAGGCTCTTTCTGGTTTGGAGTGTGGGGTGGCTCTGAGGGGCCCTGGTCCGTGGATTGGAAAGGGTCATTCACTGTAAGAACAGAGAGAAGGGAATGCAGCCTTTTACAGATTTATACTTAGTCATCTTACAAAGTTTTTACAATGTTTGTAAGCCCATATATATTTTTATTACTATCTATCATTTTGTCATCTATTGAACCAATGAATCTTATCTTCATCCATTAAGAACGTCTGGAAAGGCACAGTATCACAATATGATTATACTTTTTTTTTTTTTACAGTCATGCAACTAAGACGGGCTGATTGGTCATTCCACATGACTAGTTGCATTGTCATGAGGCAGTGAACCTCACCTTGCCATACCAATCAGTTACAGTATGCCTCCCTGACAATAGTCATGTCAGCGTCATGTTCTAACCACCAGAAGACACAAAATCTCCCCAGTCGGGTTGGTCATTATGATTCATAGAAGAGGAAGGTTATGAGAGTGATGAACTGGAATAGAGGATTTCTTAATATTTGAATAGCACGATTTGCTGAGAAAGAAGAAGGTTTCCATCTTTAGTGTCAACATCATTGGGAGTGTCTTTTTCACCCACCTTCTTGGTTGGCTGTGAAAGTGCGGGCGGTATCTCCCAGTCGAATGAGCTCGTTGGTCGATTCGGTTTCATCTACATTGCAAGAGTGCAGTGAATGCTTGCTTGACTGTACGTCAGACCTGAAAAAGTAGATGCAAACAAAATCGAGGGTTAAGACATACAGCATCTGTCAAATAGAAATGGCCCCTACACATACCAATTAAAAAGGCTAACCGAAATCTACCAGTTTTGGAACTATTATTCTTAGCAATGGGATATATCATATAGGACTCATCCTTTTCAAAACATTGTGTTATGTGTTTTCTGGTAGCTGGCCCAAGTCGATGTCACCTCAATGACTCATTGTTTACTTTCCAGCTGAGGCAACAGTAGTAAATGGGTCTCATGATCGCATCCTTGTTTTTTAGTCTCACCATTGGCCTTTACTAGTGGGTATAGTCACCCGACTGGCTGTTGTGTCAATATTCAAATTCATAGTAAAAGCGACTAAAGACTTCTGAAGTGGTAGACAAGCGAGCACATAGCTTCTTTACAATAACATTGTAGCTGCTTGCAGAAAAACTTCACAAGTCCTTTTTATGTGCATTACAAAATTGAGACAAACTGAAATGTGTGTAAATTGTGTGACTACGAGCCCTCTGGGCTTTTAAAAAAGTCGTGAGCAACTCACTGTTCACTGGGAGACCGTGACGCTCTCTCCGACATGCTGTTCCTAGGTTCTGCAGGCGGGGAAGCCAATGGACCTGCATTGTTAGGTACGTTCTCTCTAACAGCACCACTAGGCTCTGGATGAAGGAAAAAAGGGAGGTAAGTTGCCTTGAGAGAGAGAGAAGTAAAGACTTGACATTTCTAAAGGTCAATTTTCAAAGTAGCATTCACAACCATGCAGGCCCAATCACTGTTTGGCATTGAAGAGCTGGCTCACGCAAATAAACAAGCTATCTCCATCTCTGACAATTCTGATGAGCCAACCAGTGAATCTTAGCACAAGTCAGTTTTTCAGCTGGGTTATTTACTTCCAGAAAGAGTGTATATGTATAACTGGGGTAATAATATAACAAATAGGTTGACAATGACATGTTTACCTGTCTTTAATTCAGGTATAATGAACATTATAAATTCATATGTTTAACTTTCTATCATGTATAGTGTTAAGGTGTTACCTTCATTCTGTGATGCCTCCTCACTAATCTGCTCAGTAAGATACTCCAGCAGGCCATCAAAGATCTCCAGAAGGTTCTTGATGGAGTCTTTGTCTCCTCTGACGACATTTTCACCTACAATGCCAAAGTAATTTACATTAGGATTGGTCCTTAGGTGTCTTTTTTTCGTTCGTTATCAATGCCAAGTAGCACCAAAGCTTCATCTTTCTTCAAAGAAGCATAAAACAAAGATGACTGATCGTAAATCCAACTTTTATCCAGCACTCGCCATCTTCCTTCAAACTCCCCAAATTGTTGTCTCGGTTTTGTTTAAATTTGTCTTCCTTTATCCTTGCTATACCCACTGTTTGCGTGTGAGGACACATCAGTGGGTGGCAAACTGAATGTTTTTTTGTTTTTTTTTATCAAAAATCGTTGCACCCTTGAGTTGTTGAATCTTGAGTGAGTCACATGTTCTTTTTATATCAAGAGGTGGGAAAACTTGGAAGTATCAAGTAACCTAGTGAACAATTAGCGTGTTTTGTATGTATTAAACCAACCAGAGTGTGTAAGGAAAAGTCCGGTAAGGATGTTGCTCACCTGTAATGTGTGAGAGGCTTATCTGAAGGTAGTCCAGAGCCAAGGAGTCAATCACAGACTGAACATTGTGGATGTCATCCTCCTGACTTCCCGGAGTAGCAATGTAATCTGAGGGTGTGCACACACATAGTTACAAAAGAGCAGTGTGCAATTTGGACACATATTCAATTTAATGACTTTTAAACAAGACATCATTGTTAACTGCAAAGAAGTTTTGTTTTGGCAAGTTTGACTGCATTATGGCACATTCCTGACATTCTAGGCACGTTCCTTTACAAGTTTACGTACAGTTCTTGACATAAAACACATGCTCTTTGGCTGAGCTGAAGTTTAATGTCTGCAGTTTACACAAATTTTTAAGCAATGTCCTGACTGTACAATAGAAATGATCATACCTGGAACATCCTCCCCCAAGATGGCCTTATACAGGGCAACAAAAACACTAGCATCACAGTCTGTAACTTTCCTTAGTCTGAGGCTTATGTTGCACTTGACGAGGAGATCTTTCGCCACATCCACCCATTCTGTGAAAAGATAATCAACTAACTAGTTACATCTTTACTCATTACAGTGAAAAATATTTGTAAAAATAAATACTTTCTGGACGATGTACTACCACTGATTTAAAATGCTATGTTGGATATAAGTTACTGAACCCGTCCGTCACCGCAAATGAAGAAAAATGTACTTGCCACTGTCGTGCCGCGGTAAACTTTGCATTATAAGCGGGGAATGTGTACGCAACGCAAGCTCTCTAATGTTGACTAGTCAATTAGCTAGACAGTAATTTGTTACACAGAAACCTCAGTGACAGTGGGTGAAACATAAAACATATATCAACAATGCAGCTACATCTGATCTCACGTATTTTCTAGGTTATAGTAAACAATTATTTTTGACTTCGTTTAAACCCTTAATTTCGTAAACATCGGTGAACGGGTAAAATAGCTAAGTACTTGTGTGACTATGTGTTGACGCAATGACAATCAGTCAACATTTTTGGCCAAATGTTGACGCCAGTTACGTGTAGCATTATCTGAACTGGATAGTTAATATTAGCAACCGTATTTACCTGTAAACATGTAACATTAACGTTTAAAAGACAGCTAACCTATCGTAGGTAAACCGCTTACTGCAGGTCCCCAACTATCTAGCTAGCCATAGCAGGCGTTAGCTAACGTTGCTTACAGTCAGTGAGTGACTAACCAAAATGCAACGCCCGATACCATCGGCGATATTGACCTAGCTTACAGACTGTTTAATAACAGCTAACGTTACCTCTCTCCTCTTCTTGGGTGCCCATTAATGAATGAGGTGGTGTAAAGAGGCGGTAGAGGAACAACTTTGAAAGAAGCTAATGCTAGCTAACTGTATTTTTGCTAGCTGACCGACGAAGTGTATCTTCGTCTTGATCCAACTTCCAAGTTGATCCACTATGTTCGGCAACACTCGACAACCCAGTGTCGCTGTTCATTTAAAATGCAAGTGTTATCTGATTGGACAATAGCTTGTTTTCGTTGCCGGAAGCACAGTTTAATAAGCATGTTGCCTAGGTTTTCTATTTTGTAAAAAAATCTTTATTTACACGTTAAGTTGCCTTTTTTTCCCTAGTTGTTTGAAAAAAATTGTTTTCACCTAACGGAGAATTAATTAGCTAGAAACTAAATAAAAAATGCATACCCAAGCTCTAAGCTTTCACTAATGTTCATATCCTGCCGCTCAGTTTAACTTTGTCAAAAAGTAGTTCCACGTCTTTTTTTTGTGAAAGTTGACAATACATATTTTGTTTCCACTTTTACGCTTTATTTGGTATGTTATAATGACACAAGTATTAGCTTAACAAATCACAAAATGCAATTACCAAAATGCTTTTCACAATGAACCACAAAGGACCAAAAAATATAGCTTAAATAATTGTAACTAACTAACTGTTGGGATCATACCATGACACGACATAATGTCGAACTGATAACGTATTGTCACTCTTAGTTTTGAATAGGCTTTATGACCTATTTCTATAAAAAAAATATCTTCTTGTAGGCCTATGCATGTTTACAAAATGTAGAGCAAAACATATGGGCGCATTGATATTAAGAAGAATTGCCCAGCTGTCTCATATCCGCCAAGCCAGACTTCTGTCTGACGGCATTTTCTAGTGTATTGTGTCGCATTTGCATGCTGCTGGTGCGTATTTGTATATTTCAATACCGGCCAGAGAAAGTTAGTTATTTTGTAACATAACAAATCAAATTTATACCATAACGATTTTGCACAATGCCTGGATTTTCTGACAGAGATCGTGGCAGGGACCGAGGGTAAGTGAATTGTCGATTTATCTAGCTAGGTCGACAATATCGCGGCCTCTTTAGGCTGGCAAGCTGACCTGACAGTCAACCATGTCACGCGCTTTGCTCCATTGCAAGTCGTTTACCAAAATTCTGTATTTGGTCAAGTGAGCAACTTTGTCATTGTGACATTTATTTTCAATGCAAAGCTTTTTATATATCTTTATAGTGTCTGGGATTTTTCCTCTTCCAACAGTGTTCTTAGGAATTAAAATGGCAGCAGCCTCTCAGACGAATGTGACGCAGTGAAACGCTTGACTGTTTTTAACCGTACTAACGTAGTACTAGTGCATTTGAATGGACGCTTGCATTGCGTTTAAAGATACATTGCATTCTGCTTAAGTGCTGGTTTATACCCGTTGACAATATGCCAACATTCTTATTGGGACAACATAATATATCAATTGACTCCCTAGACTACATAAGCGGCCTACCATATGTTTTTGTTACTACACTCCGTAAATGTTGCTAAAATTGTGAATAATGTATTTAGCATTCTAACTATTTATTTTTAGGTACATTCTGAACGTAATGTTTATAGCCAATATTTAAATACAGCTATCTAAATTACTATATTAAATACTTAATCATAGCTGTATTTTTCACAGTTACACATTTTTTACTTGCTGTGATTGTGGAATCGAGGACAACTGGCTTTTGGAATTAGTACAACTTGTTGGGTGCGACTGACTTGTGTCTCCATTCTGCCCATCTCACAAACAAATCAGTAGTGACCACTTTGCAAAGTAACCTATTCACAAAAGCAAGTCAGAACCGTTAGAGCTGGTTGGTAATTTTTCCCTCAGTCAATTTCTGACTATGGGGATTTTAAACTTTTAGTTTACAAACCTAAATCTACTACCAATGTAAATGTACATTTTGCCAGGGAGCCATGCAAACTGAGACAGGTGTATAGGGATGATGGGAGTGCAGGGCGTGTGTGTGAATGATTGGATTGTTGAGAAAACCTTACTACAGTTAAAAGTAGTAAACAATATGTCTAAAGTATTTGTACCTGTAAGTGTTAGTGTATCACGTATGGACCTGGTAGCCCTAGCTTTGATCTATACAAACAATAGCTACATATAATATAATAATAAAAATAATAATAATAATAGTAATAAAAAAATAAAATAATAATAATTCATTAAATTTAGTTTTAGTGCTTTTCTCAGGACTCAAAGTGCCTTACAAATTGGTTGCCAATTAGGTACACACAATGAACAGACAGACAGCTATTACACACAACAATCAGTCATATATGAGATAAATAGTTAGTTGTGGAGAACAAATGGGTTGAGGAACAATGTGCAGGTAAATTATTTCAATTTCTAAGGGCATCTGCCTGTTGGTAAGTTTGTTCTGCTACCCACCTCACTTAGAATAGGTCCAGGAACTTACCACACATTTGAATCCATGCTATACCGCTAATGTGAGTGTTGCGGGATAAGAGAGTTTAAGCAACTTGCCCATATGAGTTAGGCTAACTTCAACAAATTAGCTTAATGTTGACATTAATGTGTGCCGATGAAATGTTTGAATACAAAATTAGATTACCAGTCCAAAAATGCATGGTATACATTGTTGTGGGTTCTTGAATGTTCCTTTGGCTGAAACGTAGCAGAACTACCCTAGATAATGAGCAATTTGTGCAGTAACTTAAAAGAAATAGAAGTAAAATAGTAAAAAATAGAAGTGATTCTGTGATGTTTCCTCCAGCTCAGGACATATCATTTTACTACGGTGGAAGCCAGCTAGGTATTATTATAATTTGCAGTATCGCTGCACCATGCAACAATAGTTCCAGCTGCTTTTATAGAACTGATGATAAGTGTGACATTTAAACTTTAACCTTGAGAATTCTCCCCTTTGGTGGCAGATATGGAGGAGGACCACCACGTTTTGGCGGTGGAGGAGGCAGTAGAGGTGGAGCCCCACAGGGAAAGTTTGGAAACCCTGGTGAAAGGCTGCGCAAGAAACACTGGAACCTGGATGAGCTCCCAAAGTTTCAGAAGAACTTCTACCAGGAGCACCAAGATGTCACCCGCAGAACAGCTGTGAGGGAACTGAAAGTGTTTTCTATGTGGGATGTGTTTGGAAACGCCACGCATTGTGTGTAAAAATATGATGTTATACTTGGGTTGCAAATTAAGCAATTTTGTTGATTGGTAATTGCTAACATTAACTAACAATTTATCGATTACTTTTTAACAAAAACCTTGTCGCACGTAATGTTGATGGATAGGTGCCAAAATGCCAGCTAATCTTAGCTCGCTATTACCCCTCTTTGCGTCTGTAGATCTCAGCTTAAACAGTCCCGTCAATAAGGAAGTGGATCACATTCTACAAAGGCTGAAATTGCCCAGTACTTAAGCAAATCTGAATGCACTTCCATTTAATAATTGATAGCATTAGATTTTTCTAGACACCCAAATCACTTTAAGAGGACTCACGGTTTGGTCGCAGATGTGTAGCACCCACCTGGGTGATGCCATGGCAACCATTTTGCACCAGACTCGCTCATCACACATCATTTTATAATCTACTGAGAGCCACAAGGGGCAGGAGAGGGGAGGCTAATTAACTAGCCAATAAGGAGTTGAAGGGATGTTTAGCTGGCCAGGATTGATATAGGGCCAGGTTAAGCAATTTAGCCATGACACCGGGGTTATCACCCTTACTCATTTCGATAAGTGCCATAGGATCTATAGTGACCACAGATAGTCAGGACACCCATTTAACGTCCCATCCAGAAGACGCATTCTGTACAGGACAGTGTTCCTCTCATTGGTCTGTCACAGGCCAGAGGGTAGAGTAACCTTTTACTGGTCAACCATCACCACACCCAGCAGCAACTGGTCTCCCATCATAGGAAGAACCAGGATCGACCCTGCTTAGATGCAATCCAGAGGTGGAATGCAAGGTCTTATTGCTGCTGACAAATTTCAATTCCAAGTCACTTGTCCTCAGCAAATGTTTGCTGGTGCTGCTCTGCCTAGGGTGACCAACTTGTAATTAAACCTTATTGATAAGTACCCCTTATAATTCGGTGGAGGCAGGCTGATTCGGTGTTTTGATGCCACCCTAATTCGCTGCTGCCATCGGTATCTGAAAAGGCTAAGCAGATGGCCTCATAATATGAAACATTTAAATGACAGAAATGAATCAATCATTGATTCATCATTAGCCATCCTGACTTTTAGTGAGTAACCTTGTAATGTTGTAATTCCAGCAAGAGGTTGAGCAGTACCGCCGATCTAAAGAAGTGACACTGAAAGGTAGAGACTGTCCCAAGCCCATTGTGAAGTTTAATGAAGCCACTTTTCCAAGTAAGTCCAATGTTTCAGCACTTAAAGAACACAAAAGTAAAAAAAATAAATAAATAATAACATTCTTCTTTGAATGTCATCAAATGTGTCTTTCAGATTACGTCATGGATGTGATTACCAAACTGAACTGGTCTGAACCAACTCCCATCCAGGCTCAGGGTTGGCCACTGGCCCTGAGTGGTAAAGACATGGTTGGCATTGCACAGACCGGCTCTGGCAAAACTCTTGCTGTAAGTGAATTATTTTAGTCACAAATTCAGTTAAGGTCACTTACTGCTATCGAGAGTGTTACGTAATTATATTTGTTTGTTTTTGTAGTACTTGCTGCCTGCGATTGTGCACATTCAACATCAACCATTCCTTGAGCATGGAGATGGGCCTATTGTAAGTCGAGCGTGATCTTTCCTGTCTACATATCCCGATGGATGTTTATATTGCACTTTAAATTACAAGCTGAGCTCCTGAATTGATGGTAAATATCTCTCCCCAGTGCCTGGTCCTGGCTCCAACCCGTGAATTGGCCCAGCAGGTGCAGCAGGTCGCTGCTGAGTATGGCCGGGCCTCTCGTCTTAAGAGCACCTGCATCTATGGAGGAGCCCCCAAAGGACCCCAGATCAGAGACCTTGAGAGGGGTGTGTGTATTCACTTGCATGAGCCTACGATATCCACTTTGGATGGAAGTTGCCACTTGACAGACGTTAAGAGACTCTAAATGCTGATTCTTTTTGTGTTCCGTCCCTCGTAGGTGTTGAGATTTGCATTGCCACACCTGGTCGTCTCATAGATTTTTTGGAATGTAACAAGACCAACCTGCGGCGATGCACCTACCTCGTGCTTGATGAAGCTGATCGTATGCTTGATATGGGCTTTGAGCCCCAGATCCGCAAGATTGTTGACCAGATCAGGGTATGTTACACAAGCCGCTTGTATCTTTAACAGCAATATTAACCTTGGCTTATTCCCACATGTTTACGAAGATATTGGATTTATTGTAGTCCATTTGTTAATCTGTCTCTTTCTGTGTCCTCCCAGCCGGATCGCCAGACTCTGATGTGGAGCGCTACCTGGCCCAAGGAAGTGCGCCAACTAGCAGAGGACTTTCTCAAGGAGTATGTCCAGATCAACGTTGGTGCTCTTCAGCTCAGCGCCAACCACAACATCCTGCAGATTGTGGATGTGTGCAATGACATGGAGAAAGAGGACAAGTGAGCTCATTTGACTGGTGTGGAACAAGAGAGTCTCTTGGTGTTTTCAGCTTTTTATTTCTTTGTTTTTTCATCGTTTTGTGTTTTTGTTTCAGACTTCTCCGCCTGCTGGAAGAGATCATGAGCGAAAAGGAGAACAAAACCATCATCTTTGTGGAGACCAAAAGGCGCTGTGACGAAATCACTCGGAGGATGAGGCGAGATGGGTAAGGACCCGCACATCAAAGAACCACATTATGGCAGCTTGAAATGAAAGTCACATCAGTGACAAAAATCTCTGATATTTTTTCACCTAGCTGGCCAGCCATGGGCATTCACGGAGACAAGAGCCAGCAGGAGAGGGACTGGGTTCTGAATGGTACTGTTTTTTCTTTCTTTAGCCTTGTAATGAAATTAAATATTAAGCATTGAACAACTGAACACATTACAAGCCACTGTATGAAAGTCAGTCCTTTGCCAAGGACTAGTGATTGATCGTGTAATCAAAGTGTATCGTCTTGTCTGCAGAGTTTAAATACGGCAAGGCCCCCATCCTGATAGCTACGGACGTGGCCTCCCGTGGTCTAGGTCAGTGTGTGTTCATTTCCACCACTAATAGTTTTTTTCTCAATGTTACACTTTGTTTTAAAGAAAGTGGATTTGCTTTCTTTAACTTCTCTGTGCATTTTCTGAGTTTTCTCACCTAAAGGTGCAGTCTTTGTGGCAGGGCCTTGGCATGACACTTCCAGGCCTCGAGAGGGAGAAGGAGGACATATTGCAAGTGCTCCACTGGCTTGCCACCCAGTGGGCCTAGAGAGGTGAAGGCTCATGTGTGCCAGTAATCTTCCAAAGGCGGTGTGGCTAAGCCTTTGTTTCCAATAAGTGGTTTATACACACCTGTTCTCTGTCCATGAATTGACCTGAGAATTGCCATCCATCCAGCCTACTGTTTCCAACTCAAACATAAGAGAAGCTTGATGCTGTGACCGTTGCCTTGCATGCTGTTATGTAGAGAGCACTGTATTGCAAGTCACTTGTTGGAGATTTGGAACAATTGTTACCTTCGGAGCTTATACCAAATAGCATGGGTGTTCGCGAGCCTGTCAAAGCTTTCCGTTGTTGTTTTTCCCCTCCCAAGTGCTGGTTATCTTGAAATGGAGAGAGCAGTTTTAATAAGATTGTTTTTGAGGTATTAAAATTGGTAAGACCTGGCACATGTTTAAGGGGTTGTGGGAGCATCTAGAGGAAGCAGAAGGATAATAAGAAAGCTCAAAAACCAAAGTTCCTCCCTTGCCTGCTTTTTAAAGTCATGTCGAGACCTGCCAACGAGAGACATTTTCTCAAGTGAACACTGGCTTCAGGAATGATCTTGCCTTGACGAGACTGATGAAGGGGGGGTGGATGATGCACTATGCTCTTTGTGGGGTCCCGCAGGTTCCTTTACTGGGGCCTTTTTTTGTTTTCCTTTTTTCGGGGCCCCCTTCAAATTAGTCCCTTTGTCTATTTGGGCTTGGCAAGACATGCAGTGTGGCCTTTATTAGCAGCTTCTTATGAGTGTGTACTGGGGGAAAAAGGGACCTTCAGAAACCTTATCCACTGAACGGTCGTATATTGGTACACGAGGAGGCACCAGTGCACATAGCGGCCCAACTGTGTAGAAGCTCCTGGATGTCACTTGACAATTTGTGTGGGATTTCGCTGCATTGGGAAAGGACTAGTGAATGCATACTCCATTATGGTAAGACTTCAAATCCATTTTATTCTCCCTTGGTAAGAAAAGGGAGGAGTAATGTCTAGATTTTTTTTATATGGTAAGAATACGGAGTGTGCATCGTTTCTCTCTTCCCACAGTAGTATTCCCATGGAGTAATAGAAATTCAAATCAAGTTCTGGCGTTAAAACAGTTTTCTTTCAGCCCAATTTGATAACCACTTTCCTCCCCTAGCTTCCATTGCTAACTTGTTGTCCCTTTCATCTGGCTGTTGTGGTGTGCAAAACCCTGTGCGCTCCTTTTTGCCACACTGCAACACTTTACAGATGTGGAAGATGTGAAATTTGTCATCAATTATGACTACCCTAACTCTTCTGAGGACTATATTCACCGCATTGGACGTACAGCCCGTAGTCAAAAAACGGGCACAGCCTACACCTTCTTCACCCCCAATAACATGAAACAGGCCAGCGATCTGATCGCTGTACTCCGTGAGGCAAACCAGGCCATCAACCCCAAGCTGCTCCAGTTGGCAGACGGTGGAGGTAATCTTTTACAGAAATGTATATCAAATGTAATTTGGTGGTGGTCTATTTCATTCAGTTGTGTGCCTGCTTTATTATACTGTATTCTTCCCATTGTCTTTGGCCCAGATAGCCTAAACCGTGCACATTCTCTTCTCTGTCTTTCTTCATCCAGGTCGTGGAAGGGGTGGCTACAGGGATGATCGACGGGATAGGTATTCCGGTGGTAGAAGTAATTTTGGTGGTAGTAGCAGCTACAGGGACAGGGATAATGACAGGGGGTTTGGTAGTGGACCAAAGAGTGGCTTTAGCTCCAAGCCCCAAAATGGTGGAAGCTATAGTGGTAGTACCAACACCTCCAGCAGTAGCTATGGCAACAATTATGGCAGCAATGGGCAGGCAAACTTTGGTGCATCCAACCAGGTTAGCTCATTTGCTAACCAGAGCTTCCAAGCGCCGCAGTTTGGCGGTATGCAGTCATCAGCCCAGAATGGAATGAGCCATCCACCTTTTCCTTTTACTCCACAGCCACCGTCACAGGCCCAACAAGCACAGCCACCCCCACCACCAATGGGGGCCTACCCGATGCCACCATCTTTTCCTTAAGTTTGCACAATTTAACAAACTAGATTCTGATTCATACTTTTGTCTTGACATTTTTAGATTGTTATTTGTTGTACTGTTTAACTTGTTTTGATTACAGCAGGGTTGGAGTAACTCAGTAAAGCAAGCATTAAGAGAAGTCTGGGTAGACTATCCTGCAACTATAAGTGTTGCTCATTTTGACTTTTTTTTTTTTTTTTTTACATTCCTCAGTAATTTATTTTTACTAGGTAATGCACAACTTAATTTTGTGGTATGTTGAAAGTGATATGTTACGATAAAGGGCGTGCATGGCCCCTAAAATAAAATTGATTATAAAATGTTCTCTGTTTCTGTGGATTATTAGGTTTTATAGATAAATAGAAATAGTCCCTTTTAATTGGAATATGAGGTCTCTTGTATTTGCTACATTTCCAGTTAAACACCATAGCTAGCCAAATTCAATATATTATGTTCAATAAATTAACGGAAATATGATTATAATTTACTAACTCATAATTACTGAAAAGGCTAGATGTTCTTTTTGGAAAATTCTTCTGCCCTTTTAGAATTACATTTTAATCCGACGTCGTTTAACCGGAAACAAAGCAATTAGTTCCGGGTTACAATTTTTCTACGTTCTGAATTAAATAGTTAAACAGATTTAAACCGTACGCAGATAAACACCATCCTCGGCTTATGGCATTTGTACTGACGTCTTCTTCCATCAATTGGACGTTCAACTTAGTTGTAAGGTTTAATGAAACTGAAAGGTTATTCAATAACTGT
This sequence comes from Galaxias olidus, assembly GCA_026901105.3. Classification (NCBI taxonomy): domain Eukaryota; kingdom Metazoa; phylum Chordata; class Actinopteri; order Galaxiiformes; family Galaxiidae; genus Galaxias; species Galaxias olidus. The sequence continues at coordinate 222,890 of JAPMUY010008356.1, read as the reverse complement.
TTTGCATTTTTCGAAACTTTACTGGCTACCGCTCTTAAAATATAGTTCCCGCGGCTATAATAATCATGTTTACATACTGCGTGAAAAGGCACATTTTAAATCGGGCAAACCAAGAAACGTACCTTTACAGGATAGCACTTGCTTATCCGCAATACGCTGGCCTATGTACAGCTTTGGCTCGTGATAGGGATTGTAACCACAATAAAACATTGCTGCAACTGTTCACAGATAGATACTTTATAACTCATAGCCAACTTCACGAAGATACCCCACGACGTGGAGCAAGTCTTTGCTATGGACCCCTGGGCTTGGAACTTCGTAAGAACATAATGGACCAGTGGTGGAATTCGGTTACAAGATCCAGGGCACAACTAGTGTATGGGATAAGCACTCTCCACTCCAGAAAGGAAATTTCAACTGGAAGTAATCAACAATTGAAAATGATGAACATTGAGACCCTAAACCATATACTAGACCAGAACGAGCTCAATAAGGATCAGCTTGTACAAAGGTTGCAAGGGCTTCTTCAAAGTTCTGTGACTTTGAGAACAGGTCTTCTACAAGGTACCTGCAGAATGTCACCCACAATAAGAGCATCAACAATTATAGTTTCTTAGATAGTAGCCTATAATTATGGCGTTTGTTGTGTATTTGGAACACAGGTGCTTTGGAACAGTATCCACCATTGCTGGAACTAGTAAGCAAAAAGTTGCCCTTTGGCCTTGCAGAGACTGGCTTGTGTTTCCAACAGACAGATGGAACTGGTTGGTGTGGCTTCCTCTACAATTTGTGCTATGGCATTTTGTAGTTACTACTGTTTCTGTGGGGCCTGACCAGTTTTCTCACTTGTTTGTTCTCAGTCAGCACCACTGAGGTAACGCAGTCGTCTCTGGTTTGGTTCTGCTCGCCCCGTACCTCTTCTCAGTGGTTGGACCATTGGGCTCGACAGAGGCTGCAGTGGTGGAGGAAGGTGAGTGGTGCAGTTGAAGGGTTAGGGTTTTTAGGGTTAAACACTCCGTAAAAAACATTAGCTCAAGAGGGGTGGTTGTCCCTTGACCCACCCAACTGAGCCACTGTAGGTTAGTTATTTTTTGTACAAATTCAATTCACAGCTTCGGGTACCTGTTTTTTTTGTTTTTTTTTTACTTTTCAGATGTTACGTGGTCGGTGGGATACAAATAAAGTTTAATATTACACCAAATTATACAGCATCTATAATATAGTGGTATTGTATACGTGACTTGCCTATGTCAGGTCTCAGTAATTATTAGGGTATCTACCTGTATTTCCTGTACTCAACAGTAACCTGTACACCGGCAGACATACACATTTACACAAGCACTGCAGCTAGAGAAACTGCAACAGGCATATGCTCAACATGGTATATCCCTCTTTGTGCAAAACAATGCTAAAGACAATAAAAACACGGTCAGACAATATGGGCCCTTGATTACTGAAGTACTCAAAGAAATGTCTACTTTTACTCTTTCTGCAGACCATATGTGCTTGACCTGGATGAAATGTGCAGGTATCTTCTATGTCTTGTTTCCTAAATTCCTACATTACTCCATTCATCCTGCAGTTTGCCTTGGGTCCATCTGACTTTAGCTGCATTGACATCCCAGAGGAGGAGCTTGGTGGGAAAGCACTGCGTGGTGTGAAGATTGTGTACACCTTTCCGTGGGGTCAGGAGGCCCTGGAGACTCTATGGAGCCGTGGAGACGCAGAGCTGCTGCAGACACACAAGGCTGTCCGTTCCAAACTACAAGTCAGTATTTCTCTGACTACCATGACCATTAAGGAAAATAGATGAAAGAGAATTTCGAAAGAGAAACAATTAACAGCCGTAATGCATTGGATTGGATTCTCACCATTTATTTCATTGTTTCAGTGTCGAGATGGCCTGAAGTTGGTTGTTCCCCATGTTGTCTCTGTGACTGGAGACATGGACCGTGGCGTACTTGCATACCTTTACAACTCACTACAGCAAGTAAAGAAGGTTAATGGCAAGCAGAAACTCCAACAGAGGAAGGTGATGGTCTTATTGCCTGTCCTTATTTCATAATTATTACTGGTCTGAGTTTAGAACAATATAAGCTAATGATACAATCTTGTGGGCTGCATAGGTTTTGAAGTTGCATCCCGTATTGGCTCCAGTCAAAGTTGCTGTGGACATGAGCAAGGGAGCTACTGTGGAACTGAGACGGGTAGAAGCAACTAAATTACACTTGTAATTCAATGGAACATACATTTCTAGAGCAAGTCCCAAACTGTTTGTCCTTCGCAAGTGATGCTTGCACACTCATTCTAATGCTTAATGTGTACATATCAGTGTGCCCTGTCTAAGGCAAATAAAGTTTGCAGGCTACAGTGGAGTAAGGCACCTAAAGGAAGGTACCCTGGCTACTAGTTGGCACACTGACTTTTTGTGTCTTTCTAGATTAGTGAAAGTTTGCTGCAGGAGTTCCTTGAAGATGGAGTGTATGCGTGGCCTGGATATCTAGAAACCATGCCACCCTCAATGGAGCAGCTAAATAATAAGTAAGCCTATTTTACTATCTTGTCTTGTTTTGATTATTTGTTACTGAAGAAAATATACTGCTTTGCTATAATCAGAAGAAACCGTTATGTACTCTAAACTTGAAAAATGCTTTTCATATTACACTACATCAAAATGAAATGTTCAGTGTTTTCTTTTGGACTCATTGCGAGCTGCTTCTGTGTCTTGTTTGCGTAGGTATGATGAGATGGGTGTGATTTTCACCGTGGTAATCAATGAGAACACGCTGGAGAGTGGCCTGCTGCAGGTCCGCAGTCGAGACACCACCATCAAGGAGGTCATGCACATCAGTGAGGTCAAAAGGTTCCTCTTCAGATATGTATCGGCTGCCGGGAACCTGTAAAGTTGGACTTCTTGTCTCGTGAAGTTAGCCGACAATGTAAGCTTAATGTCAGTCAGTGCAAACAAACCTCAAACTGTATTGAATTGTTTAATACATTAAAGACAATAAATAATTTTACAGTTAAGTAGTTGTCGTTATATATGCTTGTTTGCTTTGGTAAAAATACGAGAACCACAGTGTTTCACACCTTAAAGTTAGAATAAGTATAGTGGCTAGGTAGCTAGTACTGGGTGGCGTTGTGGCATAACAGTTAAGGCAGCGTCATGGACGATTAATGGTTCCAGGTTTGATTCCCTCTTGATTCTTTTTGGTTTCCTTCAAATTGACATTTCAGACAATTTGTATGAATTTAGGTGCATTTAAATTGTACGTGAGAACAGGCTGATCTTAGATGCCTGGCTTGTTTGTTGTAACTAAGAACAAAACAATCCTGTCCAGCGCATTGCCTTTTTGTTGTCATTTAAAATGGATAATGTAATAAGCATCTTTGGGGTAGGCAGCAATGCTTACATACCTGTTGCAATTCAGTAACATGGAGTCCCTCTAATTTTATTTGGCAAGGTGGTGGGGATCAAAAGTCAGTACTTAAAAATCCATTACCAAATCCATTACTTTCCATCTGTTACCTGCTATACGATATTTTGATATTGCATTTAATGGTTTTATTATGTAACACTGGTTTTATATTTTGGACAGGTTAATTTTATTGATATGTGCTTGTTTTATGTTGTATAATGAGTATAAATATCAAACTATAAATTTGATCGTGCAACACTGGTTTGAATTTCATGGCAAGTCTACGCATAGCTATAGTAACTACATATTTGCGTTTACATTATCTAGTTCTTTAATTGGCTGTCAATTCAGCCACGCCTCCTTGAAACTACTTCCGGAGCACAGTAGTCTTTAGGAGAGACCGTGCTCTTAGCATTTGGAGATGGCTACTGAAAAGCAAAACGAATCAAAAATAATTACAATGGACGAAAATAAAGAAAATGAATCGGATGAGGGAATCGGCCTCGAAAGTATCCTTTTCAAAATACTGGTACTGTGTTAAGCTTGTGCCTGCTTTTTAATAGGTTCGCACCAAAGCTGAAAAGAGAGCTGGCTAGCGTTAGCTGACCTAGACCAGCAGCCGTCAAATAAACTTGCACTACGTGTCATTACTGCTCCTTGCTTTCATGTTTTAAAGCATGAAGAGCGGATTAATTTACAGAATGGCTTGCTAAAGTTACTGTTTTAAATGAGTGCCTTCTGATTCTCTATAGTGCGTCCTTGATATCAAAGATTTTGCAAAGTTAAGAGTAACTTAGAAAATAGGCATAGGTAGTCCTGTGACTATTAAATATGTACAATTGGTTGTGAAGGTATACAGCCGTTGTGTTGTTTGAGGTTATTGTACCAGAATGTAATGTCTGTCAGGGAAAGCTGTTGACCCTTAACAATGACTTGCAGTTCTGCAGATCATCAAGGATTCACAGCAACAACATGGTCTGCGACATGGAGATTATCAAAGATACAGGTGAGATCCGTGTCAGTGATTGGACTTAATCTAAGTAGTTCAGTTGACGTAAAATAGACCAGTTGATTTGGAGTCATTCTAACTAATGTTTGAATGTAATGGTTACATTAGAAGGAACAAAGTTGTATTATATGACAGATAGTTTATATCTAACACAACAGATGCTTCCAGTCCCTTTTGATCTTTGCCCCCAAAGCTGTTACCAGTCTGTAAGCACTACCAGGTGCCAACCTTATTGAAATAATTTGTTTGTTGATACGACATGATAGAGGATGGCATCAAAAACATGGTGAAATAGTGGAGTTATTAAAAGGCTTTGTTTTGCTGTTAAGCAAGGGAACCAAATGTGTACAGCATTTCTATCTAGATCAGTCAAACTCAGTAACTTCATTCGATTCTGTTGAAAAACATGCTGAAATGCATGTTTAACATGTTCACTCATTACATTCGACTTGCTCTTGTCCACAGGGGATATTGCTCCCGTCGCATGCGTCGTCTGCGCAAGACCCTTGGCTTCAAGATGGGAAACCGCCACAAGTTCACAGGAAAGAAAGTGACTGTGGAGATGCTTTCAGATAATAGGTAGAATGATTGGTCCTACTTATGACTATAAGTAATACATGTGAAATTATGTGACAAGTGAAAAAACAATGGAAAGCACTGCAGCTATATACAACTGGCATAGCAGTGGCAACCATGAGCCCAAAAACTCAGATCTGTATCAACGGTTGCTTATACAGAATAACGGGCAAAAAGTAGCTTTTCCTGGGAAACAGTTTGTTGTATTTGTGCGCTTGCGTTTGTTGCAGGTATCTCTTGCTCGTGCTGATGGAGGCGGAGCGGGCTTGGAGCTATGCCATGCAGCTGAAGCAGGAGGCCAACACGGAGCCCCGGAAACGCTTCCACCTGATGTCGCGCTTGCGCAAGGCCGCCAAGCACGGCGAGAAGCTGGAGAAGCTCTGCGACAGCGCTCGCGTCGATGCAAAGACCAAACTGGAGGCCCAGGTACTGGATCTTTCTCTGAGACGGTCAGACATGGGTTTTATGAGCCCAGTGGGTAGAGCTTGCTGTTAACACACACACAGACCTTTAAAATGTGTTTTAATAACTCACCTTAAATCTGTGCCTTGCATCCAGGCCTACACTGCCTACCTTACTGGTATGGTCCAGTTTGAGCTGCAGCAGTGGAAGGTTGCCATGGAGGCCTTCAACAAGTGCAAGTAAGTTTCAGGTGTTTTTCAGGGCCTGAAGTGTTCTCACTCCCTGACCAAGCAGTGCCGCAAACTTAGTTAGGGGGGTGAATTCTGTTATCCTCTAAAAGTTTGATCATAACTGAGTTATTTTTGAACCAATTTTAATCGAAACAAAGGGTACACATTTATTTGATTACTCTGTCCACCTTATTCTCAATTGAATTTATAGTACTTCAGCCATATCGTGTTTTTTTTTTACCCAGAAGTATCATTCATTTTTTGTGTGATGTCACTCCTCAGGACCATCTATGAGAAGCTGGCCAGTGCCTTTACTGAGGAGCTAGCCGTGCTGTATAACCAGCGTGTGGAGGAGATCTCCCCCAACATCCGCTACTGTGCTTACAATATAGGTACGTAGGTCCTAGTCGTAACCCCAGCACACATCTCTTCTGCTGCTCCCGATTTAAGGTGTCCTCTATAGATTCAGACGGCCTTAAAACTCTTGTACTGGCCTTGTGGATTGTAGGTGACCAGAACGCCATCAACGACCTGATGCAGATGAGGCTGACCGGAGGAGGTGGAGGCATGATGGCTGAGAAACTCGAGGTGCGTCCCGAACATCCACTGATCCCCGCTCCTCTGGGCTGATGAAACGTCCACTTTCGAGGCCTCCATGTGCCGTTTTCATGTCCCGTTTTTATTTATTATTCCCTTGTCCTCCCAGACCCTGATCAGTCAGACCCGAGCCAAGCAGGCGGCCACCATGAGCGAGGTGGAGTGGCGCGGGCGCTCGGTGCCCGTCAAGATCGACAAGGCCCGCATCTTCCTGCTGGGCCTGGCCGACAACGAGGCAGCCATAGCACAGGTGAGTGAGGCCTCCCCTTGGTAACCATGGCTCGCCCTGCTCTGCCTCTATTGCGGAATGAAGAAGACAGCGTTCCTTTATCCCTGTGAAGGTGTTAGCACAGTGGATGGGAGATGGTTGTCGTGGGAACAATCTCATGGGTTTTAAGGTGGCTTTAGTCAAGTGGAAGAAGACGACCGTCGACTGTTGTCTAGGTCAACATAAGTAATAAACTGTTTCTAGAAGGGTGGTTAGCTGGAAATATAAATGATCATGATCATGAAGATGGAAAGATAGTAGTTGAGTCTAGCCAAACCTGATCGTCCAGCCCCTCTCCCGGCCAACAGGATTACGAGCTCCTGCAGTTCCGTCGGCCCTCCATAAACGGCGCTGTCCTCGTGTTACTATAACAGGCCTGTTAAGGTTTGAACCCCACCTGAGCACCAGCCTGTCCCTGCAGACACACCCGCGCCACACACCCACTGCAACTCACAGCTCAGGCATGTGGCCCCTTTCGCTGTCTGGCTGCATTCTATGCATATCGACCTACACGTTCAAATGGCTCCACCCAACCGATCTCCGCAGAGAGATTAGCGAAAGGCTCGGCAGTTTCGGACTGGCCTTTTGTGGTCTCAGTCTTTCAGCTTGTTGCCACAACTGTTGCTGTGGGAAAATGTGTTTGGGAACTCTGAAGTTCAAAGCAGATTGTTCATAACGTCCAGATGGTTCGGTGGATCGGCTGAGGGCCTATTTAATGAAACCTGAAAAAGCAGTAACACCATCAAAATCAAGGTATTACGAAACTGACGTGTCTGTGAAAACAGAGGTATTACTTTCCAGACTATAATGGGGTTTCCGTACACAGGGTGGTATTGTCACCACCTGAATGTTACGAGAGCTTTAAAATGAACTTCTTGGAAGGGAAACGTTTGCACCATCGCCATAAAGCTTTGTGGACTACTTTATTATCGAACTCTGGGTTGGTCCAAATCGAACAGACATGCAGTTGTCTTCACCACCCTCTTTCGCCAGGAAGAACGCGAGATGCCTAACTGGTTCCCCCGGTTGCGCTAGGTGTAGCCACCTCAAGGCAGTTGCATGAGCTTTGTGGTGGGAAATGATGCCAAGCCCATTAAGTGGACGAGGAGGAGCGCCTTCATAGAATGCCATTTACTAATTTGTACCAATTGAAATGCTTTTGTAGCCTTTCTCCCTGTGTCGTTAGAGATTGTAATCACTTCAGCCTTTCCCTCACTGGAATAAGTCATGGCTACAGAGCCACTCACACCTCTCTATATATTCAGTAAGGGGAAGTTTATGGGGCGTTTATTAGAACGTTTGTAAAGCCCAACTTTAGCTGCCCGTACAGGAGCACAGGTTCCTGGTGAATGGATGGGTGGAGGTGAAGAGCAGGGCCCCCCACTCACCTGGAGCAGAGCTACAGTAACCGGAGAGGCTCCATGGGAGGAGAAAAGGAATGTATCCAACCTGACAGGCTACATTTTTTCTCTCTCCCGCAGGCCTTCCACAGTCAAATTCCTGCCCAACCCTATGTCACAGACACGACTGTCTTCAAACGCTACAATATGACAGATGTTTAGTTTTGTCTGCTAGTCGAATCCCATTAAGATTGTGCTCTAATGTTTTGGGGGGTGGGTGTGGGTGTGACTGAAATGTTGATTCTAATATCGTATTGCTCGAGAAAGGTGCTCTGGTTCAATTCATGCGTACGGCTAAATGAAAACATTTTCGGAGACTAGGAACCAAAGAAGTTGTATGAATGCATAAATGAAAAAGGATTTGCCCCCCCCACCCTCCCTCGCCCTCTAAATAGTTTTCTTGTGACCCAAAGGCCAACAACGAGGAGACCAAAGAGCACCTGTACGAGTCCCTGCTGGCCGAATGCAGAGACACCATTCAGGCTGTGAGGGAGGAGCTCAACACTGAGGCGGTAAGAGCTGCTCAATGGACTTCTCCCGATTTAAGAAGTTGATTTTTGATGTTGTAATGTTACTCCGCTGGTGTTTTGAGGGACAGCTTATACTCTGGGGTACATATTTAGGGTGGCTGCGTTCCTTTTTGGTTTATACGTAGTCGCGTGGTCCTACTCTGGTCCTTTACTTGTGTTGTGGATTTACAGAAGCAGCGGGAGAGGAGCTCTGAAGGAGATGGTGGCAAGGCTTCTAACCTGCAGTTCCTGCACAGGTACGAGACGCTTGTAATCCACCAGCATACGCTTTCAAACACCAACTCAAGTCGACTGTTTTTTAATGTAAATTCCCGTTTGTGCCCTGGAAGCTACCTGACCTACATCAAGCTGTGGACGGTGGTGAGGAGGAATGAGAGCATGGCCCACAACCTGCAGGCCAAGCTGAAGGAGCCCCAGGCCGATGAGAACAAGCGGGGCCCTCGGCCCCAGGACCTGATCCGCCTCTACGACATCATTCTCCAGGTAGAGAAACGCTCACAGCCCCATCCTGCATGGGCCATCCACAGGAAGTTTGCATTTTCCCCTGGATTGAGGATTGTTATTATCGGGACTGTAAGGGAAATTTTGGCATCCTCACGGATGTTCAAGCCTAAGCTGCTGTTCCAATGTGGGGGAAGGGTCAGAGTGAAGACCAGGTCACGAAAGAGACAGTATGTGCCTTTTGGAGACACTGAAGGCTAAAGTTTTGTGTCTTAGACATAACATAAAATTATGTCTACGTGTCCTTATTAAAGCTGATTACGTCCACTCTCCTCCAGCTTTACCAATGGAATCAAAACTTTAGCCTTCAGTATCTCCAAAAGGCACGTACTGTCTCTTTCGTGACCTGGTCTTCACTCTGACCCTTCCCCCACATTGGAACAACAGCTAAGGCTTGAACATCCGTGAGGATGCCAAAATTTCCCTTACAGGACTTCATTTGTTACCAGCCCCACGGTTTCAAGAGAGACTTGATTGTCTTTTCTAAGTTTGAACTGGTCTGCCTGTTGTTTACAGAGTCTGGCGGAGCTGTCCACCCTGCAGGGTCTGGAGGAGGACCATAGCTTCCAGAAGGAGGTGGCTCTCAAGATGCTGGTCTACAAGGCCTACAGGTCAGAGCACAATAGAGTTAAACAACATTGCAGACACACACACACACACACACACACAGAGCAAGTGTCTTCTTGTCTAACACCCAAACACAATGCTCCTTTCCTACTCCAGGTGTTTCTTTATAGCACAGTCCTATGTTCTGGTAAAGAAGTGGAGCGAGGCATTGGTTCTCTACGAAAGGGTGCTCAAGTACGCAAAGGAGGTTCAGTCCAAGGCCAAGAATCTCAACAACAGCCTCAAGGTAGCACACGTGTGCACTCTTACACGCACACACACACACACACACACACACACACACAGACACACATGTCCATGGAGTAGATGGCAGTAGATGACATGCTGAATGAACAGTTTATAGGCTTGATGAGTAAAGTGTCTTTCCCCTTTCCCATCAGGATCTCCCTGATGTGCAGGAGCTCATTGCAGAAGTCAACGCTGAGAAGTATTCTCTTCAGGCGGCGGCCATTTTAGGTGGGAACCTGCATCGACGGCCATTTTATCTGGTCGTGGTGTTATTGGTACAAGATACACTGGAGTGAGTGAGTGAGTGAGTGAGTGAGTGAGTGAGTGAGTGAGTGAGTGAGTGAGTGAGTGAGTGAGTGAGTGAGTGAGTGAGTGAGTGAGTGAGTGAGTGAGTGAGTGAGTGAGTGAGTGAGTGAGTGAGTGAGTGTGTGTGTGCGTGTGTGTGTGTGTGTGTGTGTGTGTGTGTGACACTGAAGGGGTTTGTTTGTATTTTAGACACAGGCGACACCACCGAGGCCCCACAGCAGCAGGTGAACAGCAACACGGTAAGAGGAGTGAAAACAGTCACACATGACTTTGTTTTGTTTAGGTTATCAGAGGTCTCCTCGACCAGGTTAGTCATTGAACAGCAACACGGGCAGTCTGGTTATCCAATTTAAGAATACGAAGCTCCTTGCAACATTTAGAGTTTTCCATATTCAAGTGTTTTGGAAGGAAGTGTGCCTGACCGTTAATGGCTCATTGCCAGTGAGGGAAATAATGTAACTCTTATTTCAGCACCAAAGCTTCAACATCAGTGCAGATGAAAGAGGCTGGAAAGCTGCCTCGAAGTCAAACGGATGAAAATGCACCATGTACACAATGCAATGTTAGGCTCCAAGCATTCTTGGGAATTTGAGCACACCGCTCTCTCTCTCCCTCATTAAGCATATACGATACTATATGAAGAAACTGATATTCTGCAAGCGCAGCAAACATTCCGACAGTTTGATTACAAATTTTAACATTCACTACTCTGCTTTTTCTCCCTCGCCTCCGTTCAGCCGCTGTGCGACCGCCTTGAGACCTTCCACCTTGACCCCGCCCTCTTGGGCAAGCAGCCCAATCTGGTGCAGTTCCCTCCAGATTTCCAACCAATCCCCAACAAGCCCCTTTTCTTCGACCTGGCCCTCAACCACGTGGCCTTCCCGCCCCTGGACGACAAGGTGGAGCAAAAGGGCAAGGGCGGCCTCACCGGCTACATCAAGGGCATCTTTGGCTTTGGTAGCTAAATCCAGCCCCATGCTCAGACGAGGCCTCAAGGTGGCTCATGCTAGGTCTGCCTGCACCCCCCCACCATTACCAGTTCCAAACAGGCTGTATGGGTGTCTAGAGAATCAGCTCCTAACTATCCGAGCTGTGGGGGACACCTCTTCCACCTCTGGTCTAGAGGTTTCCATGCCTTGTGAGCTCATATAGCCAAACCCCGACAGTCCTCTACACAGAGGATGACAAAATAATCCCATTAGTGAGTTAGTCTTTTTAATTGTTTTAATTCTGAAAGCGCCTTGCTGCATCTACGTCTCACGTTTACTGCATATTAGGATTCCAACCATTTTATGTAGGATTCCAACCATTGTTTATCAATTGTATTTATCACAACTGCCACATAAGGATATGAATTTACTACCAACATACTTTGGCCGCATTTTAGTACCAAGAGAAAGGAGACACTGGCAAACATATCTGCTGAAGTGTAGCCTGAAGCGTCCCTCGATCTAAGTAGGTAGGATGTGGCTTTGCTTTCTCAAGCATTAGAATCACAGATCTAATTTGTGTCACTTGTCACTACATGTGGCTTGACACATCTGCACCGGTGACAGTCAAATGTAACCACAAAGGTTATTCAGCCACATAGCGGCGCAATGAATCCAGTCACGGGTGCATTGGTCCGGCTCCTTGTTACAGCTCAGCAGAAACTGTGGGAAGGGCCCCTAGACTTCACAGACACACACACTAATTTCAAAGACCGCCATTTTGCTTCCTGACGTTACTCTTTGATGAACTCATTTTCTCAATATTGTTGATCAGTCTTAATATTTTCCCTGCTATAACAGGCCATACACTAGCGCTAGGCTTGTTTTAGTGTATGCTCATAATTATAAAACTCTTTAATTACTTACTTTAGTTTGAGATTAATTTGTTTTTTAACAAATGTTAGCATTTCGTTTTTGCTCATGTCTTGAATTGATCAGATCTTGGCACCGTGTGTGTTGGAGGGATTCCACTCACACTCGGCTCCCCTGAGATTTAAGATTTTTGTAAATTGAATTGGAAACTGAATGGGGAAGAAATTAAAGAATGATATATTAAATGAACATCCAGTCTTTTGTTTGATTAATTTTCCACATTTCTAATTAAACTAGACTAATGGAGCCAATTTCCTTGAATGCATCGAAATGCCGTTGGGTATGCCCTCAGCGATGGGGTTTGTGTCTACTGTTTCCACTGCCTCGTGGGTGTAGGTATGTGAAGACAACCTGGCATACTCATGTTGGGCATAAGTGCATGTGACTCCCTGTGTTTGCAAGGTGTGTGTGTTTGTGACTGGCAAGCACAGATTCCACTATATGATAGTAGCATTTCGACGTCGTGTCAGAATAGATGACTTGACCACTTCTCCTGCCTACGTTCCTACGTAACATCAGTGCCGTCAACACCTGCCTGCATGTACATTCCATCTGACTCCAGACAGACAGGGTCAAACATGTCATACATCCTGTCGTGTGTAAAATTAAGTTATGTGATTATGTGCACCATGACTGCAGTTTGATGACAATATGTTTTGCCAAATGTAGCCTGATCAATTGTTCAAGTGTCTATTATACAATAACTCGTTTAGTAACTAAGACACGCTTGAAAATGTTATCCAGTATGAAAAATATGGAGTGCCGTAATGAAGTGACACTGGATTAGGTCGTCAACTGCCAACAGCTGAAGTAATTATAACACTTGCCATTTTACTTTTATTTAAAGCGTAACAAGTGTACTGTGGTAACCAGGGCACTTGTGATATCTTGTTCAACCATCTGTTTTACCATCTTATGTGCAGAAGGCATGGATTTTCCTGCTTCTTTAATATGTTTGTGTCTAACCAGGGTTTATCATTGATCTTAAACATCCTTTTTCAACAGGAACCTGACAAATAAGGTAGCAGCACATTAAAATTCAACAAGTGTCATATCACAAACAAGTTTAGAGTGATATTTAGTACAAGACATGCAATTCTATGTCCCTTGCATAATGTTTTTTGTGGTTTTCTTGCATTCCATGGCTTGGAAAAAATATGGTTTATTGTCAACTATCACATTAATGCTTACTCTATCCCTAACGCCAAAGTCATTCAGCAATTTCTAAAAACGTACGCCGACCCCATATCGGCCGGAAAATCAGTCAGGCTCTGATTAGTACGTTAACTTGGCAACAAACACAAGCTAGTGGATACACTGATGAAATTTACTTATAGTGAATTCCCTTCAAGAAGAAAATACCAAACATTGAGGGAAAGAGGAATTGATTGGATATTGGCTACCACTGCCCAGCCTTTTCAATTTTGGCGTGGTCTCACCTTGAAATGTGACTGCATATCAGAAATATGGGTTTTCCTTATACTCTGTTGCAACGGTGACTGAGGTGCTGCATTCCTATTCTATTGTTTATCTGAAAACAAAGAGGAGGACACCCTAATCATTCATGAAAGTTGTGCCAACGTGAGAGCATAGACATGTATTAGTAATCTGTGAATTTACTTAACAGGTCTCTACATTTGGGATTTCATTGATTTAATCTGTCATGTTTCCTTTTGTAATTTGTAGTTAAGCAAGATGCTTATGTGTCAATGTATTGACGAACATGATTTAATAGATAATTAGGTTGTTCATCAATGGCATACCCAATGTTAAAACTTGACTAGACTCTTCAATAAAATAATTGCTACAATCAATGCAAGTTTTGTGATTCAGACTCAGATTAGCATTGCTGATTACATTTTGAAGCCACACATCTGTTGGTTGTGTGTGATGTCAATTTGTACAGTGCTGTTATTATTTCCCATCAAAACATTTGATTGTCAGGCTGTACCTTTGGACACATATATCGTTACTTATGAAACTGTCGCCTTATATATAAGTAGCTGGACTTATTTAAATATCACATCACACTGTCACTCCTGTGTTCTCTTCTTCACCAATTGTCTCTATGGTAACAAATTTATATTTAGTACAAAGTTGCTTTCTGTAGTGAAGGGTTAGTGATGTCTAGTAAGTCACATATCCTAATGAAAAAGGAGGGAGCAGCCAACGGATGGAGCAGTGCACAGGGGGAACAGGTTTACCCAGTCTGGCAGCTGATGTCTGGGCGGTGACAAGACTGTAACCTGGGAGGGGTGACCAGGGACAAACAGCTCCACTTTTAACACTCCGCTGACGTGAGCAGCGACGCACAAAAAAAAAAAGGCAATAGGGAGTGTGTGCATTAAGTTTGGTTCCAGACACCCAGCGAGCAGAAAGGAGTGCAAGCCAGAGCGCGAGGAACAAAGACACTTCAGAGAGAGAGAGAGTGAGTTCAGTTGGACCGCCACTCCAACCTCCCAGCCTCAGGATGTTCAAGAAGAAGGACAATAACACGCTGAAGGTCTCCGGCAAGATCAGCAAGTGAGTGCCAAGGCGCTGGGAGCGATCTCGGATGGGGCCCCCTCCTTTCTCTACATACCCTTGTTCTCGAGTCAAGAACTGTGTCATAGTCCTTTGTGTGCTGGAGTCCTCTGTCCCTGAGGGCCATTGGAATCATCCGTATAGTGTCTGTTTTGATCGGTGGTTGTAGGGCTAAGCTAGAATTGGAGAGTGTACTAGTTTGTTGAATAAGTTGTTATAGCAATGACCTATGACTTGCAAACCCTGCTTTACTGCTTTGATGGATCGAGGCTGTGTGACCTGTGTGGCATCGCTGGGCTATGGAACCGCCAGCATTTATGAAATCGCTGTTGGTGCAGTGACGTTTTCTGTGCTCTGCCCGTCTGTTCAGCACTGAGTTCATGGGTTTATGGTGTGTAAATTGACACCCATATATTTTCTTGTTTATACACATTATTAAACAAAGGGAATCAAACACAGTTCAGGTCAAAAATAAGTGAGGTTGAGGTTTTCAATAGTAGGAAAGTGCCCATTCAGGGTTCTATTACATTGTTTTAGCCTCTATCACATGACTCCTAGTTCAGCGGTTACCTGGGATTTCAGTGTTTTCATCTCGGCTACGGGACTTGGTGTCCTTCCCTCTAAGGACAATGAAAGGGACAGTTTCAAAGGGCGTCACACCTGTCAGTTGATCTGTTGGAAATTGTTCTCTGAACTTTCTGAAGATCCAAACAAAAAGCTCTTATGGTACTATGGCAATATGCTTGTTAGATACAATCGATTAGTAATGGGTTGTCAATGTCATGGGTTAATGCGTATTTTAGAAAGGCATACTCGCTGTGTAAGTGTTGTAATAAACCTTGTGAAGGAATTCGGAAACCCTGCCCTTGTGTAAGTTATACTGACAGGGCTTCCAGATCTGGTGAGGGCAGGGCATACCAAGGCAGGGCATACCAAGGCAGGTCACCCTGCTCAGCTGGTTTCTCTCTCTTTATCTCTGACCTGTGGGCGTTGGCTCCCTCGCCACGGTGCAAATGGACCCATTTGAAAGGAAATGCCAGTGTGTCTTTGTTCAGTTCCCATGTTTTCAAGCATCTCAGGGGCTCAAACAGACTGATGTATGGATGTACTGGGGTAGTCTTTTGTAATTGTCCTCTCATAGAAGTAGAATAAAGAGCCAACTAACTGGATAAAGTGTAGTTGTTTTTAAAATGAAATGTCTTTTTAAATGACATGAGGCATTCACTTTAATTTGTGGTCTGGTAGACTGTTCATTGTGGGAGTGTTTGAAGGGGTTGTATGGGTTTGTCAGCACAGTGGTGCTGGCTGTTTCCATGCGGGCACGTGACGTGCTTGAGCACTTGAAAGTGAGGAGCCTTTGCACTTTCTCCCCACGGATCACAGCAGCAGCCAGCTGTAGGTCCATATGTCTTAAATAGCACAGCGTATGTTCATCTTTTGAATACAGCATTGAGAATTTCAAATGGTCACTGTGACTTGCCAACTGTCAAAAGTATTATTGTTGTAAAATAATTAAAGCTATGTGGCAAGCAGTCAAAAGGTTCGTCCTAAATCAATTGATAAGCGGAGAGGTTTTATGCTGTGAAACCGGCACAATTTATTTAAATTCAGTTTTGGAAGTCGTTCATCTATGGCAAAAAACCTTAACCTCCGGACACAAGGTTTACACACACCCACCAACAAGCCCCACCTATAAAACAGCGTCCCTCTAAGAAAAATGTGTATTAGGTCAGGTGTTCAGTAACCCAAAGAAAAAAAGTGTGAACAGCCAGACAGTCCAACTCAACATTGCACTGTTTGTGGGTTACATTAAAGGAACCCACCCTAATGTAAGATTTGGAATAGAATAGACTGATGTATGGATGTACTGGGATAGTCTGTTGTAATCGTCTTCGTAGAAGTAGAATAAAGAGCCAGCTAACTGGATAAAATGTGTTTGTTTTTAAAATGTCATGTTTAGCATTGTTTATTCACTCAGAGGGATTGTACCAACAACATGAAAAAGTTAAATCTGAGCCTTGTGTATTTTCTCTAGTTCACCTCTGACAACACATCTACCTACTTTACAAGCTGTTATGAATCGCAGCGATTTGTGACGTAGAAAATTGGAATCAGCCATAACAACAGTGGAATGTTGCTGTCCCTAGTCAATAACATAACTCAGCTAATGAATGTTAATGAGCAATGGGCGTAAACTCGCGTTCACCACTGAAAATGGCATGTGAGTTGGAAGGGAAGAAAGAGGCACCCTAGAATAATTAATAAAACATATACTATAGTAATTTTTTGGGGTTACTTTTTAAATGTAATGTAAAAGGTTTCAAATACTTTTTAATGTACTCCATAGACACTAAGGAAGCACACAAAAACGTATGATAGTCTATATCATGGGCCCTTTAAGAAACATGTTGAGAGAACTTTAAAGGGCCCATAATGTAGACAATCATAAGTTTTTGCAAGCACCTAGTGTCCAACGTGAGAGAGAGCACAATATAGAAAGTCTTTGAAAGAGGGAAGAAAAATGTTTGTGGCATGAACAGCATTTTGGGAATCTGGACTGGCAAGTGATCCACCTTTTCCTCTTGTTAGCCCCTGCTCATTTTCAGGCCCTGTGGATGTTAGAGCATGGATGATAGTAATCTTGTCAGCAATGACAGAAACAAATACCTTTCAATCTGTCATTCTGGCATGTTTCCTCTTGGTTTTACTAGTGTGCCTTACTGTGGAGGTTTAATGCTGGCTGGTTAAATCAAACCAAATGTACATGAATAGTAATATTACAAAAAATGTATGATTCTCTACATTATGAGCCTTTTTAAGTTCTCACAACATGTTTATTAAAGGGCCCATGATTTGTACACAATCCTAAATTTTTGTGTGCTTACTTAAGTAAATACCTCTATACAAGATTTACATGAATGTATGAATTGTGATTACATGCAAGATTTCAAAGTGGGCACTTTAAATTTACACCAACCTCTCTTTGAGAACCTGCTGCTGTCAGTATCACATAGTTAAGGTTGGGGTGGGATGGTTGGGTTTAGCAAAATGTTAAGACATTGCCTTTGATGTTTTGTGCAGGAATCAAGCTGACAGTTTGGCCTTGCTGATTGCGCGCATGCAAAAGAATGCCGACCAAGTTGAGAAAAATGTTCTACGGGCTGAAGAATTGCTCGCTGTGGTATGAAAAAGAAGACATACATGTTCACCAACACAGAGACCATCTACTTCAAACCACTGTACATTTGTAAACTCACCACACTATATGTCTATTGTCTGTCTAGGATTCAGAGAATGAGAAAAATGAGCTGCCCTTCAAACATCAGAAGGAGAATTCGGACAATCTGGCACAGGCTGAAGGTCTTCTAAAGGACCTCTTCCTCGATGTGGACAAAGCCAAAAAGCTCAAACACCCCCAAGGAAGTGAGATAGAAAGCGAGTGAGTCATCCCACATTACTTTCCCATTTTATCGTTGAGAAAAATACTGTTATTTATTGTCTGGGGTTCATGTTTTTGACGTAGTTAGTTCATTAGGCTTTCTGTAATGGGAGATACCTAATCTCGTATTAGTCATAGATGAAACAAGTCATGTGTCGCGCCTTCAAATGTATTTTACACATGTGCTCCCATACTCCATGGTATTATTCTGCTGATACCAAAGCTTTTATGTGAAATCCACTTTATTTCTCATATTTCCCATGTGTTCCCACAGTGTTCATCTGCTCCATGACCGCTGGTTGAAAGACTGCAACTTTTACAGAGAAGTGTATGAGCAACTGGATGACGTTGAGCTGAAGCCCAGGATCGACTGGGCCCCCGTGCTCAACCAGAAACAAGTACGAGCCTGGTTATGGTTATGACAGTTTGCCAGTAATTATCTATCGAATGTTTTTCATGTATTTGAAAGAAGATGTTCCTTAAAGGTATTCTCAATTAATTTCTAAATTTAAAAACGAATCTGAATTATGCTATTAGCATTGAAATATATCCTGCAAAACTGCATTTGTATCTCCAACCGTATTCTGAATGTGTTTTTACAGAAAGAGGTGAACTCAGAGGAGTATGGTCCTACCATGTCAGACTTGGAGAAGCAGATAGCCTCCCACAACATCCTCCACAGGCAAATAGAGGCCTACAGCTCTCAGCTCAGTGCCAGCTCCACCGGCACTAAGGTAACCACTCTCAACCTCTCAAAACGACTTGTAATTTAGAGATACATTTACTTTAAAACTGATTCTAGAACAAATGATTTCTCTGAATTAATGTCAGAGAGCCTTTATAACACAATAATGAATGTTAATGTAAAACAGTGCATTTATATGCTGCAATGAAAACTCCCCGGAGGAATGTGAAAAGTTATACTGATACTGATATTCTTGAAGAGGTTCTCGCTTTCACATTAAGACCCGTTAAAGAGGTCATAAGACCTACTTGTCCTGGCTTTCTGTAATCAATACCTTTCAAGCCAATGGCGTAGCGCCGTCCTATTTTAAACGTACAATCACAAAATCTACAGTAAAATAAAAGTTATCTTGATCAATTAGTAACTAACTTTAAAACTGATGACTGATGACTGAAGCCCCCAGTTATGGCACAAAACATATCACTCCGAAATGAGCAGAAGTGCAACCTTGTATCCTCAGACAAGACTTTTCAAAATATTTAAAATCTCAGATTCAAAAACAAAGTTTTTGCCATCTAAGCTTACAGTATTTTAACAAATATTATGTAATGAAAGTATTGTTATTACTTAACCTGAAGATGCATTCTTGATTTTAAACAGCTCACTTATGAATGACGATGATCTTGTCTTTCAGGAGGAATATGCCGCTATCAAGAAACAATACAGCAACCTGCTGGTACGGCAAAAATTATGGTTTTTTACATTACACATATTGTGTTGGAGGGTTAGAAGTGTCTTTGAGGCTACAGGTTCAGTGATAGTGGAGTCCTGTTTCTAACATGGTTGTTGTCATCCATTTCCACAGGACAACTCCAAATGGCGTCGCCATTACCTAAGCAGCCTATACGACTACATGCAGGGCTGCACCAAGGAGCTGTCTTACCTGGGAGACGAGCAGAAGAAGATCCTGAAACAGGACTGGAGTGACCGCATGGAGGACCCACCAGCTGTGCGCCGACAGTACGAGGTGAGGGTTCAGAGGACACACAGTAGGTCAAACATAGGATGAAAATGTTTCAGTTTTCAGAGGCAAATAGATGACAATAATTGTCAGTATCATATTACAACTAGCATTAGGCAATACATTTTTGGAAAATGTGTGAAAATGTGAGGTAATCATACTTTGTCTTTCGCAATCAGAATTTCAAGAGCAACAGCCTTCTTGCCCATGAGACGGACGTGAACAAACTCCAGGACGATGGAGATCGACTCATAGAACTGAAACACCCTGCCAGCGCTACTATACAGGTGTCAATACTTTTAGCAAATATAGACCATATAAAAGAAAACCAATTTTACATGACCACACAATATTGGCTAAATGTTCAATATTCATTTTTGTGTCTTTCATTTTTTTCAGGCCCAGAGAGATGCACTGAGAAATGAGTGGCAGGAATTCCTAAATCTTTGCATATGCCAGGAGACACATTTGGACAATGTTGAGGATTTCCAAAAGGTTACCATTTATGACAATATATTTTAATAGTTTGGTATTGCTTTTCTTATGTGTTCACCACGAAACAACATTGTCAGTTCTGTGGCACATTATATTTCTTCAACTACCCTTCTGCCACCCTCTCTGATACCACACATAACCGACACAAAATCAGTTGAGATGAGATGTGTGTTTTTGTCCCTGTTCAGTACCAACTTGATACTGAGACCTTGTCAGAGTCCCTGACCAAACTGAACTCCAGCCTGGACCCTAAGCTGCTCGACAAGAAGAGCAACACAGAAAAACTCATGCAACTTGAGGTATGAAATCTCATCAAAAAAAATCATCAAACATATTGTGTTATTGTTTTGTGGGCATTGTGTGTTACAGTTGAACGTACATAAACAAAAGTCTAATCACAACTAAATGTAATTTTTAGTAAGGTCATTGTACTAATGCTCTTGCTCTTCCTGTTAAATTGCATCGTTCAGGCTCAGGAGGGGACGTTGCAGCGGGGCGAGCAGCTGCTGGCTGACCTGAGGAAGCGCAGCACCACTATTGCCCCTCTGAAGCAGCGGCGCACGCCACCCACCAGACCAGTCACGGTGGAGTCCCTGTGTGACTGGGACACAGACAAGGTAAACCTCCACGTCCTCTCCTCCTGAAAAGCTCCCAGCACTCTTACTGTGAATATGATTCACGGCTAACATAAGATATTCAACCATAGGCAGATATATCCTCACTAACTAAAACAAAGACAGCTAATCCAACAGCATGAAGAGGGTACCACCGCCCCTTGGTCTTGGTGTCGTTTCATTAATCTGCACGGCTACAGGACAGAGTTTGAGATGGCTTTTTGTGTTTTTGTAGGATTCCCTTTCCCGGGGAGATATATTCACACTGAAATCAAACGCGGATCTTGAGAAGTGGAACGTCGTGGCCAGCGATGGCGCAACTAAAACCTTTCCAGGAGCGTGTTTCCTGATCCCACCCCCTGATCCAGAAGCCATTGACAAAGTTGACTTGTGAGCAGTACAAGAACGTATCCATAATGGGCACTAAATTAAATTTTTCAAGGAAGAATATAATCATTTATGTGGGTTTTTTTTCATCCAGACTTGGAACAGAAATAACAGCCATCAAGAAGAAAAGAGCGGCTCTACAGGCCTCGCTAAAGAGCCCCAACACAGAAGTGATGAGAGCCCAGCAATCAGGTAATGGTGATTCTAGACGGAGTTTAGCTAATCATAGCTAAAACACTATGGCCCGGTTTCCCATACAGGGATTAAGTATAGTTCTAGACTAAATCTCGCGGTCAATGAAGAATCTCCATTGAAAATGTTTTTTAGTCTAGGACATGGCTTAATCTCTGTGTGGGAAACTGGGCCTATATTTTCAATAATAAATGAATATAAGATACCAGAATAGTCTCCATTAAATGTGTGCCATAATGTACTTTGTCCCCCACTAGCCCCGGTGTCCTTTGCCCCACTGAACCCCAAAGCCCAGGCCCTAGCCGGCCAGCTGGACAAGCTGAATGGAGACCTGGACAAGACGCAGCAGGACATGCTGAACCGCCTTAGGGTCCCATTGGACCGCAGTGACCCAACGGGCGACTTAAACAAAAGGCTGAAGGAGCAGGAGGTAAGATATAGGGGCATTCTACAAATACTAGTCAAGAATTGATTCACAGAAATAAAAGTGTAACTGTATTGTGTCGGTTACAGAAAACAGCACAGGCCCTGAAGGCTCTGGATCAGAAAAAGGCTGCTACCCAGTTAGAGATGGCCCCCCTTCTATCAGAATCCAATGGACCCACCTCCTCTGTCCTTCCACTTAAACTAAGTGCTGCCCAAAACAAGCAAGATGGCCTTGCAGCCCTCGCTGACCTGTACACTAAGAAGTAAGCTTACATTTTGTATGCACATACAGTTGAGTAGCTGTGTCTGATATCCTAAATAAAAAAAGAAGTTTTAAGACTGCATACAAGCCAAGTGAGGAATGACACTTACAGTTCAGTTCAGTCAGTAACAGACATGAAACATACTGCGTATGATATTTTCAACACCCTTCCTTTTCTCCACAGGGCCAACGCATCTCTCAACTTGGAGGGCCAGATAAAGAAAGTGGACGGCATAGTCTCTGGCTTTGAGGAAAAGCTGAGCAACGATGGGGTCATCCCTGATTCCCCCAACAGCATTGAAGCTCGTACCAAGAAGATACAGGTAAAAAAACAAACACATAATTAAGTAGATAAGTATTCAAAAAAATATTTAAAAAATTGAAATAGAATATGAGTTAATGCACTTCATCCTCTACATTTATATATGTTCTAAGATATCTGAATTCATGCTTTCTCTCCAATACAGGGTCTTCGTAAAGAAGTTGCTGGTAGCCAAGATGACATAAAAAAGTTAGGTGAGGACCTTGAGGCCACAGAGAAGCTCTGCAGTTCTCTGCAGCAAGGCTACCAGGAGTATTGCCCAGACATAAGCCGACAGAGAACCCAGGTCAAGAACCTACAAAACCGCTATGCTAGTGTCAACAACCAACTGAAGGACAGGTAAGCCTAGAATAACATATTTCAATCTAATTAAGCATGCACCGTTTTATTCAATAATATGCACAACACATAAATGGGATGATTTTCAGAGGTCAATTCTTTAACGATTAACCTTAAATTTGAATATATTGAATATTGCTTATCTTCTCAGAGAGATCCTCCTGCAAGAAGCAGCTATCAAAAACCAAGAACTGCAGAGTACAAGCAAATCTCTGAATTCCTTCCTGGACAATCTGCCCAAGAACCAGATCAGTCCTGGTGATGATCTTGCTCAAGTCAATGCCAAGAAGAGCTCCCAGGAAGTCAGTTTTTTTCATTAATACTGCAACTCTGTTATCAATTTAACATTTCCTTATATAGACTACACTCAAATAAAACGCTAAATGACACCATGATTGAGTTGTACGATTACTGTATACATTTGATATTGTAGAGGGTGATGGAGGACCTTTCAAGGAAGGGAGACGATCTTGACAGAGCGGTTGACCTCTCACAGGACCTGCAAAATGTGCTCAATGTAAGATTCTTGTGTCAAAATGACATGTTTTCAATTGCAAAGCAATCAATTATATCAAGCACTATAAAATAAAAGTCTTGAGTATAGCATTTAGGAAACGATTATTAACGCTTTCATTTTCTTTGTGCAGGAATATGAGGCCAATGCAGACAGATACGGCAGTACTCTTGCCAGAGCCCCAAATGCAAAGAAGCCTCAGGTCTCGACACTCACGGATGCTGTTCTAAAACAGGTAACAAAGCTTTATCAGGAATAATAATCAACTGAAACCCTTTTGTAAAGCATTACAGACCAATGGTATGTTTTTTTCTGTCTAAAAGGAAAAGGATTTGGTGAATCGCTATGCCGAAGCTTCGGCTGAGAATAGCCAGCGCCTAAATCAGATGGGTTTGGCTAGGAACCTTATTGGCCAAGTAAGAAGACAAGGGTTTTGGACTTTAGCTCCTTTAAACTTGCCAACTACTTCCAATATTATTCAACTTATGGTTGATCCAACTCAAAATTTTAACACTCAAAAATACAAATTTGTTTCAGAATGAAGAAAAAGTACAGCTTGTGTCACAACAGCAAGTGCAACGTAACAGCCAGCAAAGGAGTGTTGATAATATTGATGGTCTAAAGAAAGAGTTGAATGAGGAAGTTGATAGGTGCACTCATGCTGAGACAGACCTGAAATCCTACAAAACCAGACTCCTGTCCCTAAAAAGTCGTAGAGGAGTTGAGCGTGTTGAGGAGAAGGAAGTGCTGCAGTATTACCGCGATCCTAAACTAGAAAGTGATCTTAAAGACCTACGAAACAAAATGCATGAAGAGGCCATGAAGCGAAGCAGTACCCAGGGTGAGATTGAAATCCTCAACAGAAAAATTACCACACTTCAAGAAAACGTAAAAGACACACCACCCAAACTAGTGACAAGAGAGGTAACAGAGTTTGAGAAAGATCCTCAGCTGGACAAAGACGCCGCCAAGTTGAGAGATGAGATAAACCACATGAAAGGTAAGGTGCGAGGAAAAGACGAAGAAACTATTCAAATGAAAACAGAGGTCACTATTCTTCAGGCAAAAAGACCCACCATCAAAGAGAAAGTGGTGAAGAAAGAGGTCGTGAAAATAGAGAAGAGTCCAGAGATGGTGCAAGCAGTGCGAACATTTCAAACTGAAATAGCTGATGAGGGCACTAAGAGCAAAGCTATAAATGATGAGATCTTCCAAACAAGGAGCCAGATAAATGCACTAGAAAGAATCATTCCAACAATTCAGCCTAAGGTTGTTACCAAGGAGATAAAAAAGATTGAACAAGACCCTCAGCTCATCAAGGAAGTCAAAGTAGTTAAATCAAGCATTGAAGAAGAAATAATTGAAAACACCACACTGGCCAAAGAGTTGTCAAGTCTCCAAAGTCGTTACAATGAGGTACAGACCTGGAAACCAAAGGTTGATGTCAAAGAAATTGTGAATGAGATCTATCGGATTGACCCAGCAACATCAGTGGAGATAACACGCCTGAAAAAAGAACTGAATGACACCAGCAAGCAACGTTCAGATATGGAGAAGCAGATCTCTATTGTCATGATTGATTTGGATGCCCTCCGCTTGCAGAAACCCAAGGTGGAGATAAAAGAGGTCACACAGGAGGTAGTAAAAGAAGAAAGGAGCCCAGAGAATGAAAAAGAGATACAGAAGCTGAACGATCAAGTCAATCAGCTCCACCGAACTTACATCAGCGTTCAAGATCAGGTCAGCCTTCTCAGAAAGGAGAGAGATGAATGGAAGGTTGAAAAATCCAGAGTAGAGACAAAGCTTGTGACCAGAGAAGTCATCAAGTATGAAAATGATCCGCTCTTAGAGAAAGAAGCTGACCGCTTGCGAAAAGAGTTAAGTGACGAGACACGACTGCGCCGCACCTTTGAGGAAATGGTGTATGACATGCAAAACAATTACATCCAACTGGAGAGACAAAAGCCAGAGGAAAAGGTTGTAGTGCAGGAGGTGGTGCGCCTACAGAAGGATCCGAGACAGTTAGTTGAGCATGACAAGCTTAGCCGAAATTTGGATGAAGAAATGAAGTCCCGTCGGCAGATGGATCTTGAGTTGCAGCAGCTAAAATCTATGGTTGTGGACAAAGAGAGGATATTGAGAGAGAGTGACGAGCACCAAAAGAGGATTCAAGTAGAGTCGGAACTAAGACAAATCAAACTGCGCATCACTGAGCTGGAGAATGCCCCGCCACCTGTTGAGGAGAATATAGTCATAGAGGAGGTCCTGAAGGTTGAGAGGGAACCGAAACTGGAAAGGATGACGAATGGTCTTCGCACAGATTTGGAAAAGGAAAGCAATGACATATTTCGTCTTCAGAGAGATATTAGAAACATCAATGTCAGACTGGAGATTCTTCAAAGGGAGAAGTCTGGTGAGAGGACAGTGTACAAGGAGGTGGTCCGAGTTGAGAAGGACCAGGCTGTAGAGGCTGAAAGAGACCGCCTTCGGGAACAAGTATCTCAGGAGAAATTTGGCAGGCAAGACTTGGAAGATCAAATCCAAAGACTTTCAAGCAAGGTTAATCTTTTGAGAAACACAAACTCGGGCACTTCACGGGAAGAGACCACCCTTGTCTTAAGCAGAGATGCCTTGCAGAGGGACAAAGACAACCTCACCCGGGAACTGAAAACACTGGAAGCTGAAAGGCAAAACGCCAGCCTCATGTTCCAACAACAAACTAGGCTAATGAGTGAGAAAACTCAGATGAGTAGGCAAAAGAGCATGAAGGTAGAGTCTGACGTTCAACGTCTGGAGAGGGACATCCTGAATGAAAAAGACCAGATTCACGCAAGGGATAGCATGCTTAGGGAACTCATACAAAACCTGGATAAGGAGGACAATGCTGAGACAAGGACAAGGGAGACCAACGTTTCCACAAAAATCACAATTTTGGATCCTGACACAGGCAAAGACATGTCACCTTATGATGCATACTTACAGGGTCTAATTGACCGAGCCCAATATATGCATCTGCAGGAGCTAGAGTGTGACTGGGAGGAAATCACTTCAAGGGGACCTGATGGAGAGAATTCTGTTCTGCAGGATCGCAAGAGTGGAAGACAATACTCTATCATAAAGGCCTTGAAGGAAGGTACACTCACTCAATCGGATCTGCAGAAATACAAAGATGGGAAAATGCCAATCTCAGAGTTTGCACTGTTGGTTGCAGGAGAAAAAAACAAACAGCCTAATTTCAATTCTATTGTCCCAAAGTCCACATCTTTAGTCAAATCCTCCCCTTTAAAACCAACTCACGTTGATGCTGACACTAAACCTATTGCTGGAGTTCTAGATACTAACACAGACACCTGCTTTTCAATACGCAGTGCTACAATGCGTAGACTGATTGACAACACCACAGCTCAAAGGTTGTTGGAGGCACAGGCTGCAACAGGAGGCATAATTGAAATCAGCACCAAAGAAAGACTGTCTGTCCACAAGGCAGCAGATAGGGGTCTAATTGATTCCAGTCAACTGCAGAGGTTACTCAATGCTCAGAAAGCCTTCACTGGGGTTGAAGATCCTATGACCAAGGAACGCCTATCAGTGGGTGAGGCTGTCCAAAAAGGCTGGATGCCCAAAGAATCCGCCATGCGCTACATGGAAGCACAACACCTAACCGGCGGACTGGTGAACCCTATCAGCAGTGACCGGGTGGACATAGTTGATGCTGTTGCCGCAAAAATGATTGACAGCTCAATGATGAGAGAGCTTCAGTCTGAAATGTACTATGGCAAGGAGATTGTCGATCCTCTGACAAAGGAGAAGATAAACTACAAACAAGCTATGGACCGCTCCAAGATAGACCCTATGTCAGGCCTGTTGATGCTACCTGGTTCCTCCAAAGATTCTGGCTACACCCCTACATACACTCCTCATAGATACTCTAGATACTAGATAAATCTTACCTGTTTACAGCTTTATAAGAGTATTCTTATCTGTGATGATTCTTTAAATGTCAAATAAATTCAATAATTATTTTGTATGAACTAAATTAAAATAAACTCATAATGTAATGTAAATGTTTGACCCAGGAAAAGTCTGCCAATATTCCAAAGCTTACTATCCAGCCAAAAGTAACTGCCTCTGAATTGTTTACCTAATCTTTTGATGTTATTACAATAAAAAAAATGCAAAAGGGAAATTATACATCCTTTACATCCTTAAACATGTTTTATTAGGGATATTGGGCCATGGTGCAATATTATACACATCCTTTTACTGTAATTACTCAAGGGCTTTCCATCATACTTTATATTTTATCTATCTTGTTTTATATTGTATGAAAAAAAAATTAAATTCAAAATAAAATATAAATGCAAAATATGTTCCATCTCTTGTTTATTAAAAAATCCAGAGTAAACCTAAAGGCAGAAGTTCCAGAATCCACACAGGACTGGTTTTGCTGGCAGGGATGAAACCTATCTTAAGTATGTTTTAGTTTCTCTTCTTCACGCATCTTATACCTCTGGCTTTTGGCAACAGCTGTAGTTTTCTGTTTTTTTTTATTACTTATTTTTTCTTATCCATTTATTGGAGAATAGTCTTACTATCCATTTGACATTAGAAATAACAAATCATATAAAAGTCTGAGGGCCCTGGCACCCAACTATTGAGCCGCACTAGATGTGATTGATGGAAGGGAAGGGGGTGGGTAGAGTGGATGCCAAAAAAGGACATAGAGCACATTCATGCAATCAGAGTCCTGATCCATTTCTTAAACGTTCTAATAATTAAATAATAATGAGAAATACATCCGTCATCTTATCAGTTCGTAAAGTATTTTTTTGTATCGCACATTCCGCTATTATAAACCTTTACATTGTATCATTACAGCATGCACCAGTCACATGCATGCTTTTCGTTTTCCAAGGGTTAGGTTTATTGTTGATGGTAAAGCGTTTCCTTCTCAGCACGATGATACACTAGCAAACAAACATTTTGCCTCTAAACAGTTCATAAGAATTCATAACTATTAACAATGCAAGCTTTTAAAAATATTTTCGTAAATTCGCTTGAGTTTGGTAAATTGTTAATGATTTAAGACGAACAATTTCTCAAAGTAGTAGCCGGAGGTTAATAATTTAAACGTTCTTCGCTCGCCCTTTCTTTCAAGTAGTTCCTCTGTTCAAGGATGGCTTTCTGCAGAAGGGCTAAATTCACACCATCGACACAGTTTAGCACACGGGCACTGATGATAACAGGAGAACCACCTGAGGAGAACAGATAATGAAAAGGAACAATTTAGATAAAATGTTTGTGGAATATCAACCGACCATTAATCAATTAAACGAATGTGGGTGTTACCCTCTGAATGTTCTATCTCGCCAATAACTAAGTACTGGGCCCCTAGGATAGGGTCAAAGGGTTCCACAAATGTGGTTTTAACAACAACTTCGTATTGTGTTGACGAATGCTGCGAAGTTAATATGGCATTAGACTCCTCTGGATGATAAGACAACAGTCTGGAAAAAAAAACACAAAAAAGAAATTGCTCGTTATGGTCGTCTCGGCACAAGCCTAATCATGCCGAATCTACAGCAAGTGACACACACCACACCTGCCAAATGTTCGCACTGAGTCCCCGTCTTTGACTGCATTGGCTAGAAGTTCCCAAGGAAATTGAAAAATTGCAGCAGCAGGTAACATCTTACGAAAAAGATGCTGTTCAACAATGGCGGCAGTAGTTTGTCGTAGCATGTCATGTGATTGCCATGACTTGCCCCATTGACGCTAGTCAGGAAGTGAAACATTTGGCAGGTCAGGTTCGGTCAACTTCGGTGTGTCGACTCGAGGTGACGC
Organism: Galaxias olidus; assembly: GCA_026901105.3. Lineage (NCBI taxonomy): Eukaryota > Metazoa > Chordata > Actinopteri > Galaxiiformes > Galaxiidae > Galaxias > Galaxias olidus. The sequence goes on along the minus strand of JAPMUY010008356.1, from coordinate 193,872 downwards.
GCACAATTTCCACGGTGTTGTACATCACTATTGTCTTTTGGGATTATTCTCGATCCAGTCATGAATCCTGACATTCTCAAAGAACGCCAAAGTGCGACGTTTGACGTTGAAAAACTAACAAACATTTTGGACGGTGGTCCAGAAAAGACCAGAAGAAGGCGAGAAATTGGTGAGATTTGTTCGCTTCCTTAATTTGGTAGATTTGCAGCTTCTTGAGTTAGAGGATTTCAAAGAAAGTGCAACAATGTCAACCAGACATCTACCAAACTAGATAGATTAAACTACTGTAATAGCTACTGTTAGCTAAATGGCTAACAACACGATATGAACGATGTGAAACCCGCTTTATGGGTTTGTGGCCTACTCGCTCGAGTCACACTGTCTGGGTCTAGATTAAGGCCAGGTGGCAAGTCGCCTATGCATGTTAGTTTTAAATTTAAAATGAGCCAATAGGTCAATAATATTTGCATACAAGATAGTGGTTACTTTAAAGTTGTAAGATGCAGTTTACCAATTTGTAAGCAGTACGTCATCCCTTCTATTACTTGATCTTGCTAAGAGTCCTACATTGTGTAATGTGTAAACATTGTTTATGGGTAAATGTATGCAGATTAACACCGATGCCCTCCGTCTTTCACAGAGGCCCTGGTAATCAAAGACCCAGACTTCCAGCATGACGACCTCAACTTCATGTCTCGAAGTGAGCGCTATGATGCAGCGGTTAAGAAGAGTGCCAACATGATTCAGAAGCTCAGGGAGTATGGCATCTCAGACCCTGAAGAGATCTACTGCTACAAGAGGTAAAGGTGACATGCAGTTTACTCATAGTAAACATGTTATCTAAAAAAATAACCTAAGGAATTCTAGTTACAAAAATTCTAGTTACTAAAATGTCGGCCCATATCTTGGTTTTGCTGGCACATTTTCATATCTGGTGGGAGGTCCCTATCCATCTTTGCACTTAGTTGGTACATGGCTATTACATTTTCGCTGTGTCACGGAGTGGTGAAGGACAGTATTTTTTCCTGGAAAAGAGCAAAGGTCCAAATCAGATTAAAACTGGGTCATCGGTTATGCTGTTTTTTTTTCACTCATTTGCCTTTCTAGAATCTAGACAAATATGTGGAGTGTCCTGTTATTTGCTTTCACAGATATTTATATTCTTTGATTAGTCATTTTCAGCTGTCTTCTTACAATGAGCAGGAGGTTGTGCATTGCACATAATGTAGACCTATTTAAACAAGGTCTTCATTTCGTGCCTAAAGCATCTTGTCATCAGGCGACTAAATCTGTATGCCCCTCCTTCCCAGGGTTTTTAACGGCACTCATCCAGAGGCCATGGGGCTCCACTTTGTCATGTTCTTGCCCACCCTGTACACCCAGAGTGACCCTGAGCAGTTCAAGAAGTGGGTTCCCCTGGCAGAGTCCTTCCAGGCGATAGGCACCTATGCCCAGACTGAAATGGGTCACGGTCAGTCTTAGGGAATTCAATGTCATTATAGTAGATGTTTTTTCTACTAGAACTCGAAACAACATTGCATATACATACTTTGGTTTAAGTCTTTTTTTGGTGTGAAAGCTTAAAGATTGTGCTACCCTACTGGCAACCTGCCCCAGAAGGTGGAATATTTTACCCACATGTGGTGATCTTGAGTAGGTGTTTGACGGATCTCATTCCTTTAAAGATCAAATGATCGTTTGATTGCAATTCACGCCAACTAATTTAGTGCTGCCCTAATGAGTAGTTGCCGCAAAAAAGAGGTTATACTGAATTACTAACATTAACCCAAACTGGCATCAGCCGCCACATTATCTATCCGTACAATCCTTCATGATCTATATCTGGAAACAATGAAAAAGATGCCTGATTCAATGAAAGCCTTCATTAAACCTTTTTCGTCTGACACTGACATAAGCAAATATTGATATGGTGATTCTTGCTCTATACCAAAATTTCTTGACCAATCGTAAATTTCACACCATTGGAAACATATCTTGCTTACATCTTAAAACAGGGATATGTAAATAGGGTGGTGTGTTACCCGGGAATTAGACCCAGAATAATTATGTTATTAACTCGAAGATGTATATAATATGTCTAAATTGTGTTCTGCAGTCCACATGCTCTTTGCAAAAAAAGTTATGTAGAGATTTATAATGGAATGTGACTAAGCATTGAGATCATTCAGTACAATTTTAAGTCCTTATAGAGAAAGGGTTCTGCCAGATACATAGTCTGGTATTTGGAGATTAAGTTACACCTCCTGAATGTCCAATTGTTATATGAGAAGCAGAGAAATCAGTGATGCAATTGAATGTAGGCCAAGTTTAGGGGTGCTTTTGTTATGTTGGGGGCCATTCACATCGCCATTGCTGTCTTAGAAAAAGGCGGATCTGGGAGGGTGAGAGCAAAAATAATCTTAAATAAATAGTTTTTTGCTTTTGATGTTTTAGTTTTAGGCACAATAAAGTACTTATTTTTTAAGACAACTAAGTTAACTTATGATGGCTTCGTTTAGACCTGGAATAATCTGCACCAATACATGCCTCTTAGGATCGAGGAATGCAGGACTATTTATGTTTTTTAGACTGTTGGTAGAAAATCTCAAAGTGCCTCAAACTGCTTGTTTTTTTTTTCTGCAGCTGAGTGAACAATGTATCACGCTTATGGAAATATTGTAAAGTCCATAAACAACAATTACTAATCAAATGTTCTGTTATAGTTACAAGTGTACCCAATGATAAAGGATGCCACATATATTATAAATCCTACCCGGCATGTGCATGTTGAAATTTGAGGTTTTAGGAAGTTAACTCTGAAACTCACCATAGTACTTCTTAAAATCCATATAACATTACTTCTAATGACCATTTCTGCAATCGCTTAAAGCTAGTTACATTAGTTTAAAATATTGGCAAATGTATATTGGAATATATTTTCACAAAACCTATGTCTGTCAGGGAAATCATTTTGTGTATGCTGTGTATATGCAAAGCTTGCATGTGATATTGCATTTGGGATCCTAAAGGACAACTCTACTGGTTTTGAAACTTGTCCAAGATCATGTAATATAATTTCTCTTTATATTTCCATTAGCTTCACATGTGAAGGGCGATCAGTTGGGTCAAGTTAGACTTTGGAGTGTGAGTCAAGTTAGAACACAGTAGCTATTCTGTCAAATATATAACTCAGTAAAAAATAGGTGCCATATGAGTTTCATATTCTGTACTATAGAAAAGTGTCCTCTCCACATAGTTTGAAAGTCTACGTTTGCAAATTGGCATGTTGTAATTGATTTTCAGGAGACTAAAGGTTGGGAACCCTTATGTTTATCGCTACCTATATGGATGTGAATTTCGTCAAACTGATTGAGTTTCTTGCTGTGGTCTTATTCATTTGAGATACTCCCAGAGACGGCTGAAAATAGTTTGAAAAGCATTGCAGTTGTCCTTATGTCTGCAACAAAAGCTTGCTGAGTGCGACCAATGGGTTTCCCTGGTCTAATGAAGTCATTTGTAATGAATCAAAATGAAATGATCAACCTTGCTTGATTCAAATCAGGATGCCCTGGGAGTTTTAAATCGGCACCAGACAATTAATTTGCATGAGAAACTGACGAGACATTTTTTGTTTTCTCCTTTCCCCTTTTCTGTCCTCTTTGTGCTTTAATGTATTTCCTTTTCCAACTTTCTCACCTCTCTCCATCTAATATCCATATCCTCTATTACTGTCTTGGGTCACATTTTCAACTTTGTTCTGCCTTTCTGTGGGGTGCCATCCAAACCTTCTCCCTAATGTCCTCCCTATACCCCCCCACCCCCCAACCCTGCCCCAGCTGTGTGCACCGTGGGCGGCCGGAGCCCTTGGACCTCCACCTTGGGATGTTCCTCCCCACCCTGCTTAACCAGGCTACGCCTGAGCAAATGGACCGCCTTTTCATGCCCGCCTGGAACCTGCAGATCATTGGCACCTACGCTCAGACAGAGATGGGCCACGGTAAACATGAAATCAAAACGTCCGGAAGCTTCTGCCTCCATTAGTGCCCTTAATTGTGACCAGACCTTACTCCTGCACTGCCTATTGTGAGGAAATGCATGCTTTTTAAATTGATTCAGCTTGCCGAATTGTAGAAGTCCTAGTTCTGTATAAGGCTGGATTTGATTAACTTCAGGAAACTTGTAGTAAATGGAAAATCAAAAAAAATAAAGTGTCAGTTGACTGTCAAACTGTCAGATCAGTTGGTTCAAAGGGGCTTTGAGTGTCCTTCCATTGGAATGCGCTCGGCCCCAGGGCTCTCGTGCTCTCTGGCTGCCAGCCACGTCTCTGCGCATGTAAGCTTGTGAAGTCCTCCCACCATTCCCCTTTTTAAGGCCCCTGCTTGGCCCCATTTTGTTCAGGGGTAGATCACAATGGGCCGGTGTTCAAGCATTGAAGAACCTTGCCCATGGTATTCCTGTACATCCTTGCTAGCTCTGCCTTGTTCATTAGTGTTTCAAGATCTGTCAAACATCTACAAGAATGTTCCATGCATTCGTCCATCACTTTTGCTTTTGGGTGCAGCATGATATTCATTTTTAAATCTAACATTTGAGCATGATATTCATTTTTAAGTCGAACATTTGAGCATGATATTCATTTTTAAATCGAACATTTGACCAAATTTCTTGACATTCTTAAAATAATGTCAATGTTGTTTTTTTCAATTTGTCATAACTGGATTTGGAGTCATACTCATTTCTTAAAGATGGGTCACATTGTAGTACACATACATATGTATAGCTTTATGAAGGATGCCTTTAAGCTGTGTTTATAAATATAAATAAGAGATGATTTGTGCACCGTGGTGTCTCTGTGTTTACTTCCCCCCCTTAAGGCACACACCTACGAGGACTGGAGACGACAGCGACCTATGACCCCGCCACACAGGAATTCGTCATGAACAGTCCAACAGTCACCTCCATCAAATGGTGGCCAGGAGGGCGTAAGTACATACCTATACCCATGACTCCTCCAAATTGGATACCAGAATATGCATTTAGGTTTGCCTTTCTCATCTGGCAACCTCCAAGAAAAAAATACCTGGTTGAAGTTTTAAAGAAAAATCTTTTATGTTCATGTTATACAAGTAGCATGGACTTTCTGTAATTTTAGTTTCTTAGTTATTATGTTCTTATCTGATACTGTGTATATACAGTGCATCCTAAAAGTATTCATACCCCTTCACTTTTTCCACATTTTATTATGTTACAGCCTAATTCCAAAATGGATTAAATAAATAAAAATTCTCAACATTCTACACACAATACCGCATAATGACAAAGTGAAAAAAGTTTTTTTGAATTTTTTGCAAATGTATTAAAAATAAAAAAATTAAATATCACATGTACATAAGTATTCACACCCTTTACTCAATACTTTGTTGAAGCACCTTTGGCAGCAATTACAGCCTCAAGTCGTCTTGAGTATGATGCTGCAAGATTGGCACACCAATTTTGTGGCAGTTTCTCCAATTCTTCTTTGCAGATCTTCTCAAGCTCCATCAGATTGGATGGGGAACGTCGGTGCACAGCCATTTTCAGATCTCTCCAAAGATATTCAATCGGGTTCAAGTCTGGGCTCTGGCTGGGCCACTCAAGGACATTCACAGACTTGTCCCGAAGCCACTCCTTTGTTATCTTGGCTGTGTGCTTAGGGTCGTTGTCCTGTTGGAAGGTGGACCTTTTCCCCAGTCTGAGGTCCAGAGCGCTCTGGAGCAGGTTTTCATCAAGGATCTCTCTGTACATTGCTGCATTCATCTTTCCCTTGATCCTGACTAGTCTCCCAGTTCCTGCCGCTGAAAAACACCCCCACAGCATGATGCTGCCACCCCCATGCTTCACTGTAGGGATGGTATTGGCCAGGTGATGAGCAGTGCCTGGTTTCCTCCAGACATGACGCTTGGCATTCAGGCCAAAGAGTTCAATCTTGATTTCATCAGACCAGAGAATTTTGTTTCTCATGGTCAGAGTCCTTTAGGTGCCTTTTGGCAAAGTCCATGCGGGCTGTCATGTGCCTTTTACTGAGGAGTAGCTTCCGTCTGGCCACTCTACCATAAAGTCCTGATTGGTGGAGGGCTGCAGAGATGGTTGTCCTTCTATTTTGTACCCTTCCCCAGATCTGTGCCTCAATACAATCCTGTCTTGGAGGTCTACAGACAATTCCTTGGACTTCATAACTTGGTTTGTGCTCTGACATGCACTGTCAACTGTGGGACCTTTATATAAACAGGTGTGTGCCTTTCCAAATCATGTCCAATCAATTGAATTTACCACAGGTGGACTCCAATCAAGTTGTAGAAACATCTCAAGGATGATCAGTTGAAACGGGATGCCCCTGAGCTAAATTTTGAGTGTCACAGCAATGGGTGTGAATACTTATGTACATGTGATATTTTATTTTTAATACATTTGCAAAAAATTCTAAACTTTTTTCACTTTGTCATTATGCGGTATTGTATGTAGAATGTTGAGAATTTTTTTTTATTTAATCCATTTTGTAATTAGGGGGTAACACAATAAAATGTGGAAAAAGTGAAGGGGTATGAATACTTTTGGGATGCACTGTATATTTTATTTATCACCAGAAAATGTATTTCCATATAGTTTGGACTTTAATTTACTTATTTTGAGCCAATATTATGTCAATAAGAAGGTCAAACATATTTTATTTCATTTATATGATTACGAATTAGTCATGTGTTCTTTCTCTCTTTGTAGTGGGTAAGACGTCTAACCACGCCATCGTACTAGCTCAACTTCACTCTAAAGGAAAGTGCCACGGTCTGCATGCTTTTATCGTACCTCTGCGCAGTATGAGCACCCACGAACCACTGCCAGGTAAGTGTGTGTGTGTGAGAGAGAAAAGATAGTGAGATCTTGACATGTGCTTTTCCCCTTGCTGGTTTGTGGCAACGTAAACTAAACATACTACTCCTGTCTATCTTAGGGATTGTGGTTGGAGATATAGGACCCAAGTTTGGCTTTGATGAAGTTGACAATGGGTACCTTAAAATGGACAACGTGCGGATTCCTCGCGACAACATGCTGATGAAATATGCGAAGGTTAGCTACTGACTCGCTGACGACTATATGAATATACAGGAGACGATGGAAGTAACAAAACGTGCTAACACTGCATGTCTTCTTTTGAGTTTTCTTTAGGGAAATGCTCTTGTGATGGATGTAGTTGTCATTGTTGTCCTGGGTTTGTGTGGCCCCTTACTTCAAGACGTGCATGTGTGTTGTCCTGTGGCCACCAGGTGGAGCCAGATGGTACGTACCTAAAGCCTCCCAGCGCCAAGTTGACCTATGGCACCATGGTCTTCATCCGCTCCATGATTGTGAGCGAGTCAGCCCGTGCCCTAGCCAAGTCCTGCACTATTTCCGTCCGCTACAGCACCGTCCGGCACCAGTCTGAGATCCGTGCGGGGTCAGTCTGCAAATGCGTACTCACAACAGACCACCACATAGGCATAAGGCTCGTTGGCAAGGACACACACAACAAACGCCTACATGCTCAAAAGCATGCATGTATTTGGAGATGCACAATGAAACACCTACAAAATGTCTCGGATGAAGGCCTACTATCGCATTATTCATATTTAAAAAAACAATGACTTGCCCTTTATACAAAAACATGTTTCATTTGCGAAAACAATTAACTATCCAGTTTATTTACGATCTATAAAATAATCATTGTTGTTGCCTACTCTTGTGACTGTGTTTGGTGCAGGGAGCCCGAGCCTCAGATCCTAGACTTCCAGACCCAGCAGTACAAGCTGTTCCCCCTGCTAGCCACTGCCTATGCCTACTACTTTGTGGGTCAGTACATGAACCAGACCTACCAGCGCATCACCGGGGACATCAGCCAGGGAGACTTCAGCGAACTGCCTGAGGTACTGATGTCCCACTGTGATATTTCCTCTACGCTTCACCCTGATGATGACCCTGTGAACAAAGACTTTTGTTGAACGCGGAGTGATATTGACTGGGACGAGTTGGACTTTGACTCTTTCACAACTAACATAATCTGGATGGGATATTTCACATTTGAACATTGTTCAATAATGTGACTGTTTTTAAGACTTACCCTAATGGCACTCGAACCGGATAGTTGGTTTGTTGAATTTGACTGCGTGCCGTAGCTAATGTAGTAGACGGCGTTTTCATCGGCGTCTTTCTTCTGCACCCAGCTGCACGCCCTGTCAGCTGGCCTGAAGGCCTTCACCACCTGGACAGCCAGCGCGGGTATCGAGGTGTGCCGTATGTCCTGCGGCGGACACGGCTACTCGCGCTGCAGCAGCCTGCCAGACATTTATGTCACCTTTGTGCCCACGTGCACCTACGAGGGCGAGAACACCGTCATGATGCTGCAGACGGCCAGGTGAACCAACTAGCACACGCAATGAGAGATACTCAGTGTCACTGTACCTTGGGTTTCAAGTGCATGTCATTTGCTTCGAATGGGCTATGGAGTCTCAAAACACGGCTCGCTTACATGGTGTGGAACTAAGACTGATATGGAAGCAATGGACTCTAGCATTTAGCAGATAATCTAGGCCTGCCTGTGTCTGTATTCACACTTTAATATGTACTAGTGTAAACGTTTGTGTGTATTTGCAGGTGTGTGTGTAACTGGAATGTGTTTACTTCATACTTCTTCTCGTGTGTGTGTGTCCGTGTGTCCGTGTCCACAGATACCTGGTAAAGAGCTACAAGCAGGCCCGAGCAGGCCACCAGCTGAGTGGGATTGTGTCCTACCTGAATGAACCAGAGTCCCGGCTCCAGCCCCAGGCCGTGGCTGCCCACCCCACTGTGGTGAACATCAACGACCTGGCCAGCCTGGTGGAGGCATACAAACTGCGGGCTGCCACGTAAGAGACTGGGGAGAGAGAGAGCGGGGAAGAGAAGGGACTGACAGACCAATTTGTCTGCAGTATTTGTCTGTGTTTTGTGTTTGTATGCTTTGGAACTTCTGTCTCTAAGTGACTGTTGGTCAATTCAAACATTTAAGATTTAGTTTAGTGAATATCCTTAGAGAACTCTTGTCGTCAGCCAGCCGTTTCAGATTCAGGAGACTCCCAACAAGCTATACTTGCTATACTATAGGAGTGCTATCCTCATTACACTGTGTGTCTGTGTCTGTGTATAGACTGGTGGATGTAGCAGCCAGGAGTCTTCAGCAGGAGTTGCAGCGGCGGAAGAACCCAGACGATGCGTGGAACAACAGTGCCATAGACCTGGTCAGAGCCTCAGACGTAAGTCCTGACAACCACTCTCTCACAACCACTCTCTCCTGTCTTCCTCCATCCTTCACTCCATGCCTGTCTAATCTTCCTCATCTCCCTGACCCCTTGCTTCCACCTCTCAATGGTGCGGTTGTTCTCGACCATGTTCCTTCTCACGCTGGGTCTCCCTCCCATCTCACAGGCCCACTGTCACTATGTGGTGGTGAAGCTGTTTGCCGCCAAGCTGGGGGAGATTGGCGACACGGGGGTGCACTCTGTGCTCAGCACCCTGGCTCTGCTCTACGCTCTGCAAGGCATCGCTCAGAACTCTGGAGACTTCCTACAGGTAACCACGGCACTCCGCTCTCATGACAAACCCTTCTAGTTCACCCTTTTTAGAGCTGATGGCAAGTTACCCTCCGCAGGATTGTTTTCTCTGCATGTCTTGTTGTATTTGTGCAGCCACTTTGGGTTCCAAAATATTCATACAACTTGGTAGTGGCCATTCATGGGTTCATGAAGAGAGACTTAGTGTCTTTTGGCCAGGGGACATATCAACTTGGAATTATGTTTAATTTGAGCTGTCAGCCATTGGTATAGGCATACATTGGTAGCCATTGGTATACAGGCATTGGACACTTCTCTAACGCCCTGCTTCCTCTTCCTGTTCTCTTCCTGGTCGCTGTCTAGGCTGGTCTGCTGACCGTGCCCCAGCTCTCCCAGGTGTCCCAGAAGCTGAAGGAGCTGCTGTCCCAGGTCAGGCCTAACGCTGTGGCCCTGGTCGACGCCTTTGACTACCGCGACGAGATGCTCAACTCGGTCCTGGGGCGCCGAGACGGCAACGTCTACGAGAACATGTTTGAGTGGGCCCGCCAGTCACCACTTAATCGCACAGAGGTTAGACTACTTTACCTCTAGGAGGCTGTATCGACCCATGTTTGGATGACAGTGGTAGTTACTATGTTCTTATCTACACTGTCCCATTTTGCTTCAGGGTCTCACACCACTTTGTTTCATTCGAAAGTGTGCTCTAAGCAAGAGGAAAGGAATTTGTGATTTCAATTGGACTTTGTCATTTTTCCGCAGGTTCATGAATCCTACCACAAGTACCTGAAGCCACTGCAAGCTAAGCTGTGATAGAACTTCTCCCTGAGCCCCTGTCTGAGACCCCTAAGACCTGGTGGGGTGTCCTCATCAAAGGCAACACTAATCCAGAGATTTCAAACCCATACCTCCCGTCCCCCAATTGGAAAGGGATCGCTCCGCTAACTCTCTTCTCTGTCCAGCACCCTGCTTCTTATCCCACTTTTTTTCAAATAGGACCTAAATGAAACCTTTCTCATTGCTGCAATCATTTTACTGAAATAGTTCTGCTAACAATACACATTGTAGTTTTTTACCTGTCCTTAGATTGTATGAATTTTATACGTTGCACTATGGATAGTGAATTTGTGGATGATAATGAAACTGCAGGGTGCAGTAGAAGATGAGGGTGAGAATTGGTCCACATACCGTGGCATTTTTAGACTTAACGTATTCGTCTAGTATTGATTACTATTATCCATCAGGACATGCTATGGTTGCAGGGGTGAAATTGTTAGACACAAATCAGGTGGTTAATACGGTGGTGTAACGTTGGAGTTTAAGCACTGCTTGAGAGAAATGTGAAGATCGGATATTTGGGGATTTTCAAACAAGACCGTTTCCGTTATAGCAAATTATGGCAACCGCTTATTTCTTGAGGGTCGGGGTGATAATCCGATTCGTGTGAGGAACTGTAACAGTATCAGCATTATGTCTAAAATTTTTTCTTTTTATAGTTAACCACTTTTGATTGTCAAGTCACAATCCTGTAGTATGATTCAGGTTGACACAAGGATTAAACTGTATGCATATTTTTGGGAAGCTTATATGTGCCTAAGGAAGTTCTGTTCTCTCAATGTAAATTAACATAGGATGATCTCCTCACACAAGTTTATCATTTTATTTGTGTCTTCGTACACATTTTGCCTGCTTTTACTTGTAGATAAAAAATGTTTTTCGTTGCACACTTGTAGAGGAGGATGTTCCTTAAATATTGGTATTTAGAGTTTCAATTGTTGGAGACATAATTTGTCATGCATATTCTGTTAATAAAAACGTGAAAAAATGAACTGCCCATCTTTTTTATGCACACCAATAGATGGCCTCCTGTGATAAATAATTGTACACTGTACACTGCACTAACAATCACTATACATTTCCATTACATTGTAATACAGACTTTTTTCAAATGTTAGTGCATTAGAATAATCGACACCTCTGCACATGATCAATCATTCGATTTAAGAAGGTATGTCCGGGCAATCCAGCCTTTAAGGCAACTTTCTTTGGGTGTTATTTGTGGCTATTATGTAGCCAACGTCCATTTGTGTTAGGAATCAACCATTACATTCAAGGAAACAAAATCATATAATCATGCTTTGATGCCATTATTTTTCGTAAATACGTTTTTAGCTCGAATAAAAATTTTTTTTTATCCATCTGATGTCTGTCACAGTGTCAGTTATGACTCCGCCTCTCTTGCTTTGGAACTGCAATCAAGGATAGGGTAGGAAAAAGGGAAGTGCCTGTCTGTGTGCACGCTGGCGCATTATTGCTATTCTAATAAGCGAAATAATATCTTTATATGTAAATGAAAAGTAAGAAACGCGTTGTTGGAAGGTGAGTGATTTTGTATTATAATTACAATATTTCAAAGTTGTTTACTGTTAAATTAGGCATAGGAAGCAATTCAGTTTTCCTGTACTTCTAGATATCCGAGTGAAACGACAAATAGTCTCAAACAGGTAATTCTATGAAAGTTTTCACATGAGGGAATTTCAAATGTTGTGGTTTTGAGGACAACATACAGTACACCAAGATATGCTGATATAACCACGAGACAGTGGATTGCAGCTGTTGCACTGCCTTGGAGAAAAACATCGAGTGTGTAATTTTCCTAATTTGTTCAATGTTGAATTATATTTTTTTCATCGAACTCGTGTCACCTCCAATTCTTCTGAAGAACATGGCATGGTTTCTTTTATTTACGACTGCTGGGTTGGTTTTTCATATAATTTGTTCGACAACGGGACAGTTTAGCTTTACGTTGCTCTTTGAGGCCAGGAGTTGTACTAGGTGATCTATTCAAGTTCAAGGAATTGGCCATGAGTTTAAACGGGTATACCGCCAGTGAGGGAAGGTATAGATTGTTACATTGTGTTTGTAGCAACATTAAACCTTCAGAGGTTCCTCTTATTGTGACTTCGTGCAGACTTCGACATAGAAAAGAGACAATACTTCGTACTATATAAGATCTGCCATTGTGGTGATTTGTAGACCAACTGTATTGAGTCAGAATAGTTTAAATAGTTGAAAGATGTACAGCAGAGTAAAGCTCGAATATCTATTTGCCTGCAAGACAATACTCCTGTCTGAACATGTCAAAGAAAATGTTGGGAGTGACATGTGCACGAAAAAAAAAATCCGTTTTACGTTAAGGAAAAGACATTTATTATGCCGGTGCATTATGATGACTTATTATTCAAGCATTGTTTGTAATAGCATCAATAAACTAAAATAAAATAAGTTGTAGGATCACTTATGCAGCATAATGGTAATTAAAAACAGCCGATGATCTACGATTACTACACTATCAATTGTGACAGTCTAAATTTTGTAACACTATAACAGAGATCTATGTCATATATGATTGTGTCGAAGTTCTCATGCAACCCTAATCTGCAATTCGACTTTTTTATGATATTTTCAGTATAAAAATGTAACGTATAAATCTAGAAAAATCAGTATAGAGTGAACTGCCACTGTAGGGTTAAGATGAAAATCTGTTACACCACTGAAGTGCACCTGCCTCTTATCTAACAAAGTGTAAGAGAATATTGAGACCCTTTGCATTCCTTTCAAAGGAAACATTGCATGGTTAAAGGTCCCAATTTACTGTCAAAATATCAAGTTATCTTTCCAGGTAAACACATTTCTAAAAGAACTCTCTCTCAATGACTGGTGTCTGATATCTGCAGTGCATTGTGCCTCTCCCGGGGCTTTCCTTGGTTACTTCAGTCCTTAGTTGTTTGGCTTCAACACGCCTGCTGAAAAGCAGAGCCTTGTCCCTATCATAACTTGGCAACCAGCCTAAGTCCCTGAAGAATTTATTGGTTTACTGGAGCTTTACCACTGCATCATGCCAGTTCAAACTGTTGCATCCAGAATTTGGAAAATGCACCAAACCACCATCCCACGGAAGCCAATTGTAGCCTTACTGGTGTTCTCACAACACTTTTGAATCTTATTATGGATAGACCTTATACCACTCCCTCACTGCTACTCCACTAAGTGTTGGAATAACACTGTGCATTCTGTCTGACTGTGCATAGTTATGTGTGTCCATGTCCCCGCTGGGTCTTTCAGTAGTCCCTTCCAGCAGGGAGAGTGAGACAATGACTGATTCCAATGGCTGTGTGAAGAGGCTTGCTAGTTTGTGGCTTGCTACGTAATGTAATACCTTTCATATCCTGCTTTGTAAATGTGCTGGATCACTCGCCATTTAGGATCCAGTTTGATAGCCACCCCCATTCTGCCTAGAGCAATGCATAAAGTTACTTGGAATTGGTTGAGTCTTGTGTATTTGTGGTAAACATCCCGCCAAGCAAGTTCTGTTATACAGGTGCTTCGAAACCTAAATTGGCCAACGTGAGAAGACTGACTAGCTATTTCACTGAAGCTACAGTGAGAAGGAAAGGCCTGACAAATGTACCCATTAGTTTGAAACGGTTACTCAACATCAAGAACAAAGACATTTTTTAAAGGGTTTGGGATTTGACTACAAATGGGCTTCCGGAGGCCCTGTGCTAGAGTGTCCCTATGCTGAAGGAGCATGTTATTAGGTGATACCATGTGGTCTACAGTAGAAACTAGCCTTTGTTCAGCCATGAGTTACAGTGTGGGAAGTCGCTCGCTTTCTGTGCTCAATGGGTTCGTCGCCTGTTGGTGTGGGGTGATAGCGGGGCTCTGCTCGCTCATGCATGGTGGGCTTCATTTCATTTAGTTCAGAAATGATGATCCCTCACAAGATGCCTTCCCGTCATGAAAAGGTTTTCGACAGGGTGAAGATACATGATTTCAAAACGGGCCACAGTTCTGCTTTTGTTTTGGCCAAATGATGTGGAAGATGGTTGCAGGAGTAGATGAGGAGGCGATCGGTGTGACTGTTCCCCTTTAGGCTCCTCTGGGTTCCATAACACCAGGGGCAGCTTGCCCGGCACAAGCAGCAACACCTCCTGTTGCCGCTCTCAAGAAAGTCAGTAAGTGTGATCCCTCCGCCTTTTCACTCCTTTCCACAGCCTTTCCATTGTTAGCAAATAAATATGGCATCTTTTGAACTGGTATCTAAAAGCAAGAATGATTCATGCAATTTTGTTGTGAAAGATGAAATTAGGAGACCTTTTGGATAACAATTAAATTTACAATGTCTCTGTTTACTGATAAAAAAAACAACTATTCGGCATCTAACCCTAAGGGTAGTATCTTCCTTTAACTAACCTGGATGAAATTCAGGTGTCAAAAACGAATTTGAGACAAAACTGTCTCAAACTTTTCTTTTGCTTATCTGACATGGCTAGTGAAATAGACACTTACAGCCTAGAGTGTATCCATTTTATAGTGCAGCTAGTTTGGCGCGACTGGCACAAGCCAACCATGAAATTGAGTGTGAAAATGTATGCCGGTCTCCAGGACCGCAGTGTGAAGTGACAGCTGTCATTCACAGTGTTGAGTATAAACACACACACACACACACACACACAATCCTGATGACACAAACGTTTGTTGGATCATATGGTGGAAACAGACACAAGGCATAGAGATGCCATGGAACGTTAATGCCGTGCTATTTGATGACAAGCTTTCAGATTACAAATTAACAGAGTGGGGGAGGGTTTCTCAAGAGACCAGTCACATATTGGGTGCACAATAGATGATGTCACTATGGGTATGTCATCTCCATGCAGTGACACATGTGTGACTCACTGGGATGTGTGACTGCTGTGACTTCCCTCTGTACTCTCAAACGGATTAACCAACGTACAGAGGAGTGGTGTTTATACGCAGATGTGACAAGAAAATATTGGGTCCCTCGCGGTTCTTTTGAAAATAACACACATTTCCCCCTAGAAATGGATTCAAATCAAAAAATGTTTTTACAGCCTCATGCATATTGGTTGGCTTGCTGTGGAATAAAACAAAAAGCTAAACATAAAATACCTACATAGCCTGAAAAACCTTAATGGCACTTTAGAGGAAATTTCCCTTTCCTCCTGAATATAACTCTACAATGGTGAACTGCAGATTCCTAAAACATAAGAATCCCCTAATCCCCAACCAGCTTTTAATAGATTAAATAGAAATGGTTGTAATCGAGTCGTTTTCTGTTGTCTTGCTTTGTGTATCCCAAATGAGCATGTAGAAAAGATACATAGCAAAAAATGTGTCTAATGCTGTAAAACACATCTCCAGAGTCATTAACTCGTTTCAACTATAAATAATGTTTAAGGTGATTTATACGATAACCGAACTAACTGTGTGTGACCACGAATATAACTTCATCAAAGAATGTAGGGTTGTGGGAAAATAGTGAGTTGTTTCAAAACAACTGCAAGGTTGCCTATAGTATTGGCCAAGACTGTAAGTGCAGTTGTCATCAGCTAATATCATGAACTTGACAAAGATATAAGTCAACACTTTAATCTTAACCAATTGCAGGAAATTACAGGAAATACCTCTCATAATACCAAAGCTTGTTTACAGAAAATTATGTCTTTGCGTTTTCTAGAAAATTCCCTCTGTTCTGGTTGTGACAAGGGAAAAACAGTTGTGATACAGTCCTGAAAAACCCCACTGCAACTCACTCAGTAGGCAGGTCATTGACCTATCATTAGCTTTTCCTGTGGCTGTTTATTCCTGCTACATCTAATTTGAATTACATTTAAAAAAGCATTGTTCTTATTAATAGATAATCACTTTGGGGGAAATCAAGAGACCCCATTGCAAACCAGGCCACTGAATGATCTTTCTGCAGAATCTTATACCTTACATAGTTAGCGTCGTAAACCAAACACCACCTCACTCACCTTCCAAACCATGCATACACACTTCAAAAAATATATACTATCAGACTTTCGGTCTGTTATATACTCATCCTCCCACATTCACAATACAAGAGCAAGCATTTGAATTGATTTCCCATAGAAAGCATTAAAGCGGTCCGTCTGAGATGATAGCTCTGGTGAGTCTGCTGCTCAGGCTGTAGGAGACTGCATAACAGAGGGAAAGTCTGGGCTATTTCATTAGCTAAGTGGGTGGGTGTACCAGTCCCACTGCACCATCACGGCGGCCCCCATCCCCCTCCGGACTGTTGGGTGCCCACCACGCTTGGATCGCCATTGACTAGATTGGTGTCAGGTTGCCCTGCTGCTGCTATAAACGCTGCCGACACCCTGGTCACGCATTGATTTAAAGCAGCACCGCAAGAACCTGGACTGCATACTGGACGAAAAGACTGAAAATATAGACTGACGCTGTTACATGTATGCTCTTGTGCCTTTTTGATACAACTATGAATGCCTATATAGAAAGAATAAAATAAAGTTTGTATTAATAGATTGTTGCTTTTGTTTCAGTGTAAAGATCCAAACTTGTAGCTTGTTATGGCAAGGACTATGGCAACAGATTATATATTCAGTATTTTGATGCTTTGAACATTTGTTTGTGGTGAGTTTGATGACACTAACTGAATTATGGATTGATATACAGTATTGTGCAAAAGTTTTAGGCAGGTGTGAATCTTTAAAGTTAGGAAAAAAATGTATATATAAAAACATGAATGTTAATTTTAAATTGTTTTTATCAATTCATAAAATACAAAGTGAGGGAAAAGCAAATCTGTATCAAATCAACATTTGGTGTGACCCCCCTTTGCCTTCAACAGCATCTTCTGCCTAAAACTTATGCACAGTACTGTATGTACATAGAAATGTTATCAACCAGTAGAATTATTCTATAAATTATGTTTAAAAGCCATTAAGATACGTTATACAAGATACACATTGGGCGTGAAATATCTTCCTAAAAAACATTCTGTTTATCTACGGGAAAGGTTTTACCCACCATATGCACTGCAATCTTATTCAGTATTCAAAAGTTTTGTCTCCCATGATTCAATGTAAGGACTTTGACCATACCCTGACTATACCCTTGTCTTCCAGCAATTGATTTAGTGCAGGGCCACAGCAAAGCTTTTAGCTAATTGCGCCGGCACTCAGATAAATGGTTTGCTAGTCTTTGTTTACTTTGCTTCTAAGGGGTTAGAGGTTTTCCAACACTTGTCATTCCTTTTTAGTCAGTTTGTTCCTTCCCATTAACGTTGACATGCCTTCTTTCATTGGACTTTGGCGATTAATACTTACGTATGATTCATCTTTTAAATGTTTGTCACGAGGGAGGCTTTTTGTCACTGACTTGTGTTATGGGGTTCCCTATTCACCTCGGTGACCTAAGACATCATGATATTATGGTTCAGTGGTCTACCTCCTCACATCCAGTATAAGACAGAGATATTAAGTAGCTTTTGGCCATTCATTCATTTGGGTTAGTATCTAATTGAATTGTCAAAGCTATTGTGATTCATTGTGGCTCTAGTGTCTAATGCACACTCTGATGAAAAGAACCTTTCCAAATGAAGAAGCTACTGCGATCACGCCACTTTGAGTCATGCTGTGACCACATGCAAAAGGAGTGGAGGGTGTTGCAGGAAACAATTTTTGTCAGATAAGAAATTTAGAGGAGAGAGTACTACTGGTCATCAGTTGTGGTTTCTTTGCAAAATGGAAAGTTTCAAAGATCAGACCCAATGTGTAACCCTCACAGAGGTGTGCATGCTTTTCATCTTCCTCTTCATCTTCCTCTTCAGAGGTCTAACAGGATGTCATCACAGGAAGGAGAAGAGCCAGCCCCAAACGGCAGTCAATCAGACAGCCGGCTGAAGAGTAAAAAACCGCCCAGTCTATTCATAGCCATCCCGCCCCCCGACGAGCAAGAAGGAGCGGCGGATCCTGCAAAACAGGTTTGTTGACCTTTCACCCTCTGACCTACTATAGTCTTAATCACAACACCATGACCCTTCCCTGGCTACGGTGCCGTGTTGTTTGTTTAAAAGAACTACAGTAACGCCAATGCACCAGACAGATCCGGATGATGTCTACTAACAGAGTAGAATGGTGTCCTTCCCATCCCTGATGTTGTTTCATTGGATAATGTGGCATTTGGAGCAGCTGCTGGTCTAATGGCCCCGGGGCATACCCACACTTACGGTCACATCAAACTGCAGTGTTTCATACTCATACTGCAAGATTGGTTTGGCAGATAAAAAAAGGGTTTAAGGCTTTATGAAAAACTTATGGAAATCATGTATGTGCGCAGTTTGTATGCATGGAGCCCGTCAAATGAGGTGGCTAGGAAGTGAGAACCAGGGAGAAAATAAACTGTATGTCTCAACAATGCTTCAGGAAGTAAAAGTGCTGCTTAACATTGGACAACAATTTCTTTATTTCTCAACATCAACTGTTTGAATTTGATTTCCTGTATTTACTCAGTGATTGGGTGTGTGACTGGGCCACACACACACACACACAGAGAGAGAGAGAGAGAGAGAGAGAGAGAGAGAGAGAGAGAGAGAGAGAGAGAGAGAGAGAGAGAGAGAGAGAGAGAGAGAGAGAGAGAGAGAGAGAGAGAGAGATTAGTGAATTGACCTGTGGTTCATGTCTGTCAACTGTCCTGGATCCCTCTCTTGCCCTCACTGGTCAGCCAGCCACACAACCTTCCCCACTGCCCCATTATGTGGGGCGTGAGGCAAAGTGTTGTTGCAGTTTTGTTGCCATTGTCTTTTGATATGTTTTCAAATCCGTATGGAAGCTTGCACCATTGATTGATGGTTATGAAGTCAGCTGACGCGACTCGTTTTGTGGTTTTAAAAGGGGTCTTAAATGATCCGATGAAGTCATTTGAATAAAACAAACAAGTGAGTTATTCTTCTCCCGTCTAGCCGCTGCGTCCGTCCATGAAGAAGAGTGTGAGCATTCAGGCGGCCAGTCCGCTGCCAGAGGGTGAGGCTGGTGGAGGTCCGACGGTGTTTGGAAGAAGGGCAGCTTTCCAGAGGCAGACGTCTCTATCACAGAGCATCCGCAGGTAAAGCTGAACATAAGAGGTCGTACTTCAGTGGGGGGTTTAGATTGTTTATTTGTTTCCTTTTGGTTTCCTTTGTGCTTCAGCACGTCATGTAAGATGTTTTGTTATTTCTTTCTCTTTTGGACTCTTATGTCATGCATTTCTGGCATTTGTATATATGTGAAATACACAAAACTGAAATGAACTCCACCGGCTGAATAGGAAAGGATGGGTAAAAAGAGGGAAGATGAGCTTGTAGCGAGAGAGAAAGCAAACTGAACATCTGGCTGTAGCCTCAGGTTGACTCGAATAGCTGGGGATTTCCTGGGACTATTTTCAATCTCGCATTTCCTCTCTGCTCTCATTCCGTCTCATTTCCACTACCCCTCTTATTATTCCCCCTTTCTCTCCAATCCACCGTCCGTCCCTCTGTCACTCTGTGTCCAGGGGTACTGCCGAGTGGTTTGGCGTGGGGGAGGACTGTGAGACCAAGCAGCAGGCATGGCAGAGGAAGAGCCTGCGCCACTGCAGCCAGCGCTACGGCAAGCTCAAGGCCCAGTACAGGGAACCAGAACCGGCGGGCAGCACGGACCAGGGCCTGGACTCACCCGGTCCACACAAGATGCCCAAGGTACAGCTGCCTATGAACAATGTTGACAAGCTTTCAGTTTCACTTTGACACTGGTGTCTAGGATGGCAAGAGTGTTAAGAGGATTTAAGCTCCTTAAAAAGATTAGATCAAATCAAATGCCCCCCGTCAGATCTTCCCCATTTCCATGTTGAATTACGCAATCCCATGTCATTTGAAAGACAATCATGACAAACCTATGTCATAGATATTCTCCCAATAATGTTCATAATAAGCAGGGGGTTCTTTTGCTTGTGTTCTGTTTTGTTTAATAGCCTAAACTTTGAGAACACACATTTAGTCAATTAAAAATCACTTGATCCATGCAACCTAATGGATGAGCCACTACATCGTACTAGCAGACGAGACTTGAGATGATTGATTTTTCTTCTCTTTCGATTAAGTGCCTTTTAAAAGAATACTTTATTATATTTACTCTAGCGTCTAGTGGGAAAGTAGTTAACACTAAGCTTCTTGTGTGAGAAGACTGTGCTTTTGACTTGGCTAATTGTCAGAAATAATTAAGCGTGTGAAAATGAATACTGCTCTCAGACAGCAACATTGTTTCTGAGAAAGAAACCTTCATGAATTGAGTAGATCAGTTTTTTGATTTCAAAATGTGTTCTTCGTCTAAACTTGTAGGTCATGTATAATTCTGTCAGTAAATTAGTACTTTGTCACGAAAACAAGCATCGCACAGCATTTCAACATTGATTATGGCATTCTGTTCAAAATGTGGTGGGTAGTGCCACTCTAGGGAAGAAAGAGAGAAGAGCCACCCACTGCCTGGCACACCCTCTCCACCCAGGCACTTGGTAGGCTTGTTGTTACCTCTCACTAGATCGTTTATTTTTCTAGACGTTAAATCAATCTTCTTGTGCATTTCCTTGCTGCTGTACCTTTCTTATCTTGCCCTCATGTTTTTTGAACGCCAGCTTTGTGCTCCGGAGCCTCTGGTGTTAGACTTCACAAGCAAGCTGAAATTCTCTCTCACACCTCTGGCGACACGCTAACACTCACGTGGCAGAACAAGTCAGCATAGATATGTAAATGGTTTCTATATAGAGGATCGTGTGTACAGCACAGAGTGTGAAGTTATGAACAATGTGTTCCCTGCTCTGTTCCATTTGTTTGTACAGATCACTTTAATTGTACCAATGCTGCATTTAAAATATGTTGACGACGAATATGTGAAATTGTGCGAAACAGATTGTGATTGCTCATCTTGTTTAGGAAGAAGGAGTCATGTGACTGTCGTCACTAACAATGTTAGGATGGGTGATAGATGGAGGGTTGTTCAATTGTTGTTTTCTAAACGATATAGTTTGATCCATCTTATCTGTGTGATGTTTAAAAGATAGAAGTTTAAAAAGTCAAATGATATGACTGTCTCTTACCCCCCACCCCCTCCTCTCTGTCTTCCCTTTCTCAGATTGTGGATCCCCTGGCGCGAGGGCGTGCCTTTCGTTACCCTGATGAGACGGACCGCGGGCCCCGGACCCCCCACGTCGCCATGGGGGGCCCCGTCACCCCGGGGATCACCTCGCTCAGCTCCTTCACCAGCCAGCGCTCGGCCCACGGACGCTTGGGCCGCCGCAAGAGGGAGTCGGTGGCTCGCATGAGCATCCGCGCCGCGTCCAACCTTCTGAGGGTGAGTCACTGTACTACGCTCGGCTTTACGGGTAACCAGAACAGCATGGTTCAGGGAAGTTTAACCCAGGTTTCACCAAAGTGGTGCAGAATGCTGATTGTGGGTGATATGGCGATTTGTAGTTTTGATTAGTGTTGTGTGTGTGTGTGTGTGTGTGTGTGTGTGTGTGTGTGTGTGTCCGTGTGTCCGTGTGTCCCAGGGTCGGCCAGGCCTAGCGGGCTCCCAGACGGGCCGTAGTCACCCCAGGAGGAGTTTTGTCCGGCCCAGCTGGATGGACGAGGACACAGTGGACTCTGCAGACACCTCAGAGTCACTCTTTTTCAGCAAGGTCAGAACAAGTGTCCTCTGTTTCTTTCCTATCGTCTGTTGGCCTGCTTTTCTCTGTCTAGGCAAGCATCTAGTTCTTATTCATCCACTTGTCTTTTTATTGTGTGCAATGTCAGCCCATGTAACGTAAACTCATTATGTTTGGGACAGTGTGTGGGGAAAAAGGCTCTTTGGGATACCCTGCTGTCAGTTGTAAGTGCCTTACTGGACTGAATGTAGCATGTTGTTATCAAGTACATTATTCAAGTCACAATTCTCTGAGATCTGATAAATAAGTCACAATTCACTGAGATCTTAAGACCGCATGGTTGTCCCCAAGAGACTGTGTGCCCTGTGGACACTGCTGCCACACAGCTCAGCTGCTAGCCCTTCTGTATCAGGTGGAGCTCCACACAGCTCAGATGCTAGCCCTTCTGTATCAGGTGGAGCTCCACACAGCTCAGCTGCTAGCCCTTCTGTATCAGGTGGAGCTCCACACAGCTCAGCTGCTAGCCCTTCTGTTTCAGGTGGAGCTCTACACAGCTCAGATGCTAGCCCTTCTGTTTCAGGTGGACCTCCACACAGCTCAGCTGCTAGCCCTTCTGTATCAGGTGGAGCTCCACACAGCTCAGCTGCTAGCCCTTCTGTATCAGGTGGGGCTCCACACAGCTCAGCTGCTAGCCCTTCTCTTTCAGGTGGAGCTCCACACAGCTCAGCTGCAAGCCCTTCTATTTCAGGTGGAGCTCCACACAGCTCAGCTGCTATACCTTCTGTATCAGGTGGAGCTCCACACAGCTCAGCTGCTAACCCTTCTGTTTCAGGTGGAGCTCCACACTGCTCAGCTGCTAGCCCTTCTGTTTCAGGTGGAGCTCCACACAGCTCAGCTGCTAGTCCTTCTGTTTCAGGTGGATGCCCACGGAGAGGACCTCTGCTCCATGGCTGATGACGTGTTTGAGTCTCCCCCCATGTCGGCCACGTTTGCCCCCGCCGAGCACCCCGACCCCTGCCCCAGCTAGTAGGTAGCACAACCACACAGAAAACCCTTCCTCTTCTGTTTCATCTCAATGATTATTTCTCATTCTTGCCTACCTCCGTTCCTATCTTCGCAGTAGGGATATGTCTAAAACTGCCAAGACCCCGAGGACCCCTGCCAGTGTGCCGGAGAAGGCCGGAGCGGGTGGCCCACGGCGCGGCCAGCGCATCGCCTCCCAGGTCAAGCATTTTGCCTTTGACAAACACAAGCGTCACTACGGCATGGGCGTGGTGGGAAAGTGGCTGAACCGCCAGTACCGCCGCAGCATCAGCAGCCAGGTGCAGAAGCAGCTCGACGACTTCCACAGCCACAGGTCAGACACTCGCCCGCGCACGCACACACATAAATACATACACACACACACACACACAGACGCACACATACATACACAGGAACACACACACACACACACACACACACAGAGTAAATGATCATGGTTTCTCCTGTAGGAATGTAATACTCCCACTATCCCATACTAAGTGGAAGTGACATTTTGTTATTTTCATTTTGTTAATTTTATGTTAAATGCTAGTTTTCTCAAATATACTTGCGGAAAGTGGAAGACCTTATTTTTTTCGGGACTTTCTGTTTCTTCTGTTTGAGATAATATGTGTTAGTGTTAAGTAGTTTTACCACAAGTTGTGATAAGGCTGCGGTTAGCCGGTGGAAGATTTGAGAGAAGGGGATTGTTCCATGTAAAAGTCATACTTAAATTTAAATAGACATTCTGCCCGGCTAAGATTGCAGAAACTACAAATCAGTAGACCAACCAAAAAACATGCGATGTCAAACACACTGTCCACGCACAAACAGCAGCCTCACTGCGGTAAACAATCGGGAATGAGAATAAAGCAAAATAACAAACACAGATACGCTTATAAAATATTTTGAAACGACCTAAAATGGGCCACATGTAACTTACTGTCTGTCTGTAAACGCCAAACCACCACAGAATGTTTAATCATTTGGACGTGTGGTTAAGCATGTCCTTTGATTTGCTTACACACATGCACATATTTCCTGGATTGATCGTCCCAGCTGTGTTTAAGCTTCGTCCTCTCAGGGGGAAGTGCTGGGTCTCACTCTGCACTCTTCACCCCCAGGCCCTACTTCACCTACTGGATCACCTTTGTCCATGTGGTCATCACCCTGCTGGCCTGTGGCACCTACGGCTTTGCCCCTGTGGGCTTCTCCCAGAACTCCAAAAATGAACTGGTGAGCCAGACTCATTTCCATTGTTGAGACAAAATGGCAACTGGTGACTTTTACTTGCCCACTAACACATTTCCAGTACTGTTCCAGTACTGACATGCTCTTTTCATATGAGTGCTTTTTTTCCTTCCCACATGTCACTGGCGCCCTCTACAGGTGTTGAAGAATAAAGGCATCTATGAGAGTGTCAAGTTTGTACAGCAGGAGAACTTCTGGATTGGCCCTGGCTCTGTGAGTACCTTCATGTAAACATTACTGCTATATCCAAAGGAGTGACAAACCTGACCAGTGAACTATATCTTTATATACTATATATAACTATATAAGCTTTGGTCATTGCGACTGACTTACTTTCTAACCCTACAATAACTCTCTCACTATACACCTTACTTACTGGACTTATCAACTGGTTATTTCGCTCTCACTCACAAGCTTACTTTAGTTTCCCCAGGGGCTGTGTTGCTGATAAAGGTTTTTATAACACAAAGGGTTTAGTTTAACGTTTAAATTAAAAGTTGCATGGAGGCGCATTAACAGTACAGACACAATTTCATAGATATAAATAGAGCTTCTGGTTTATCTGTTTCATTGTGTTTGGCAATCACCAAATGGGCCCTTAGGAACAAAAAGGGCAAACGGGAGGGCGGAAATGACAAATACATTCATTTAGAGTTGAAATACCGCAAGCATGGATTTTGAATTGTTTCCAGAACTGATCCATTATTGCTCCTTTGCTCCACTCTGTCGATTGTAAAGCAGCAGGGGGTGCCCTTCCTCCACAAAGTATTTACTGTGTGAGCGTCAGGACCGTCCCTAAGCTTGCTATTAGTGTGCAGTGGTCCTGCAATTAGCACGAGCTGCACAGATCCAGTCTTATCAAATTCTATCAACTTATAGAGTGTGCATAGCCTCTTAGAAAATCAAGGTACCTGGGGTTTGATGTAGGAAACAGCCCACTTGAACGCGGACTCGGGCTGAGATGCCATTATCAGGAACCTTTCAGTGGGGGGCTGTGGATATCTTGGAGCGCCAAAGGCAGTATATAGGAGGCCAACCTTCATTTCTATTTTCAGGAGGACCTGATCCATCTGGGGGCCAAGTTCTCGCCGTGTATTCGCCAGGACACCCAGATAGTCCTGCTGATTCAACAGGCCAAGGACCTGGAGCGGGAGTCTGGCTGCTGTGTTCAGAACGACAACTCTGGGTGTGTGCAGACCCAGAGCATCGACTGCTCGGTAAGTGATGGTGACAGACACACATGTTCACACACACAACACAACACCGTTCAAATGTAGTCAAACAAATACATGTTAACCAAAATGCATCCAGTCCACATGCATGTTGGAATCGTATACGTGATGTTTATGATCCTTGAGACGTTTACCTACATGAGTAAACTTGCTGACTTTTCACTTATATGCTGCCTCATGTAGGAGACACTTGCCACCTTTATAAAGTGGAAGGGTGAAGAAGTGGACATTAGAAGATCTTCTGGCTCGGTATGCCACCAAGACCCAAGGTACATCCCGTCTGCCTCTGACCTCTATTTGAATACTTTGATAGTGTTTTACAGTATACACTGTGTGAATTAGTGTGCCATGTAGAGGGCAGGCAGAAAATTGAGATTTATTTATGAAAGAACATTTCACTTACTCACTTATTGTCCGTCTCTCCGGTATGGAACCAGGACGTGTGAAGAGCCCGCCTCCCAGGAACCTCACATTTGGCCTGATGACATCACAAAATGGCCGGTGAGTGGGAGGCAACCATTTGGTTAGGTCAACATTTAAGGCCATGATACACTATACAGCAAGCACCACTGTTTGCTTGCTATAAAGCACTGTAAAGCATCCCCTAGGAGTGCTTGTTACTGTTAAGATTTAAACAAATGTTAAATGAGTAACCACAGATCTCCAGTCGACATAGTTGCAGCCTCATTAAGATTTTTAAAAAGCAGATAAAATCGAGTGGCAGCGGCAATTGTGAGGGTGGGGCAGAAAGGGCTGTCTGGGCGTTTGTACATTTCCAAACATTGCTGACGGGAAAATGTACTTTCTGTGATTTTTTATGTTCTAAAAAAGCTATCTTCAAGGGTCTAGTTTCAGCCACAGAGTGGCCATGCTAGTTGTGGTTTGTGCAGAAATGCTAACGAACAGAACTTGGCTCTTAGTTTTGTCCAAATACATCGCTTTAGTACGGTCTGAACATTTTCTATTTGGACAATGTAGCATTGACTGAGTTTTTTTTGGAATACCAGAGCATTTGAAATGGGTAAAATACATATTGGAAAAAAGTAATGCCACGCCATTATGCATGTTTACTTTTCTGTCGAAACCAAACCACAAACTGTGTCATATCTAGGGATAAACATTAGATGGCTGCCCAGACTTGCTCTCCTCAACTTTGCAATACCACTACCTTCTCAGCTGTGTTGTTTTAAAAACATTCATATTTACATTTCAAGCTTCCCATGGAAAGGCAAAAAAAAAAAAAGCGATCATTAAAACTTCTCTAGCTGGATGGCCTATTCCTAGATTAACCTAAACTCAAAATACCTGTTTTAAGTGTGTAAAGTTCTAGTACAAAACGTTCAGTGAGGATCTGCCCCTTAGTAAAACATGAATTTACACTCGCCCACTTCAAAAAAAAGAAAAAAATATATACGTATATATGGAAGAAAAAGCTACCCTGCTTTTTTGCTTCCCTTCAAGTACTCTCTTCATACTATGTTAAGAAAATACTTTGTTTTTTAAAGGTTTTTTTGGGATCAAATATGAAATCTCTGCCAATCCTAATCCAAAAGGGGTAATTGTTTTCTTTAAACGTATTTGGCAGTTAGGGTTAGTGTGTGTGTGCGTGTGCGTGTGCGTGTGCGCGTGCGTGGTTGAGGTGGGGCATTCTGGCACCAACCTTGCAACTTTCGAATGAGTCCATGTGGGGGTAAAGCAGCAAGGGCGTGCATTGAATCTCCCTATGATGACCAGCCAACCTTCTCATCTGTGTTTTCTCAGCTCTGTACTTATCCCCGCAAGTGGAACCACACAGGCTACAGGCACGTAGACTGTAACATCAAGGGACGACCCTGCTGCATTGGAACCAAGGGCAGGTAGGGGCACAATTATCAAAAAGCTTGCTATAGGCTAACCAGTACACAACTGTGAAACAATGTGTGGTGAGAACATCCCAGGAAAGGATCACCTAATTAAAAACAGCAATATAGAATAATAATTATTATGAAATATATTCAAACGTGTAACGTGGATTTCATTTAATAGATCAGGTTAAATAGATTTAGAATACGTTTTTGTCATCAAGTGTAATGACTGTTCAGTCATTTTAAGAAATATTGTTTGACAGTCTATTAATTATAGGTTTAATTAGAAAAAACTGAATATGTGGTTCCCAATTTGAGGATACAGTATATCTAGCTATTCTTGATCCTGTGGGCCCTAATCAAATCTAAACTTCTGAAATCTTCCTATGACTTGGTCTCAGAGAGCAACCTTAACCAAATAACTCTATTCCAGACCATTGATCGGGCCGTCAACACTCCCTCAATACGCAATATTTAGGACCCTCCAGGAAGACTTCTTTTGAAAGAAATAGATGACAACAGAGCTCAGATATTTCCTCATTCTGAAGATTGACAATTGCCTACCATGTCAAACTTACTATTGAGCTCATTCGCTAAAATATCAGTAGAGACTCCATGCAGTAGTGATTGATATGAAATCCTTCAGTTGTCTCTGAGACATAATTCGTACTTGACTCACGAAAATGTCCAGCGCTGGTGCCAGCGCTAGTGTTTACAGCTGGAAACCGAGCGAGAAGAGATGGAACAGGTTACCTTAAAGAACAAAACAATAGAGTAAGAGAACAAGGAAGCCTGTTGTTTTTTGTTATTTGTTGTAAACACCTTTGTTGTCCTGTCTATTCATGTTGTATGTTTTTGTCTTTCATTCTGTCAAAATGAAAGTGTATTTACAAATGGCATATTTGATTTATTAGATGTTGAATTATTTATGTGCTGCGTCACAGACAGAACATACTCCTCTAGTAATGTAATTATAACCCAAGTCTATTACCGATTGGAATAATTTTCTTTAAGCAAATAGTTTCGGGATATACAGTGCTGTGCAAAAGTATTTGCCCCCTTACAGATTTCTTCTGTTTTTGCTTCTTTGTCACACTAACATTTTTCAGATCATCAAACAAATATTTATATCAGACAAAGACAACCTGAGGGAATACAAAATGCAGTTTTTAAATGATGATTTCATTTATTAAGGGGAAAAAAGCTATCCAAACCAACATGGCCCTATGGGAAAAAGTCATTGCCCCCTAAACCTAATAACTGGTTGTGCCACCCAAGTTGGCGGCAACAAACTGCAATCAGAGAGCAGAATTCCTAACTGGCAATGAGTCTTTCACATCGTTGTGGAGGAATTTTGGCCCACTCTTCTTTGCAGAATTGTTTTAATTCAGCCACATTGGAGGGTTTTCGAGCATGAACGGCCTGTTTAGGCTCACGCCACAGCATCTCAATTGGATTTAAGTCCGGACTTTGACTAGGCCACTCCAAAACCTTCATTCAGTTTTTTTGAGCCATTCAGAGGTGGACTTGCTGGTGTGCTTCGGATCATTGTCCTGCTGCATAACCCAAGTGCGCTTGAGCTTAAGGTCACGAACTGATGGCCGGACATTCTCCTTCAGGATTGTCTGGTAGAGAGCAGAATTCATGGTTCCATCAATTACGGCAAGTCGCCCAGGTTCTGAAGCAGCAAAGCAGCCCCAGACCATCACACTACCACCACCATGTTTGACTGTTGGTATGATGTTCTTTTCCTGAAATGCTGTGTTAGTTTTACACCAGATGTAACGGGACGCACACCTTCCAAAAAGTTCACCTTTTGTCTCGTCAGTCCACAAAATATTTTCCCAAATCTTGGGGATCATCAAGATGTTTTTGGCAAATGTGAGACGGGCCTTTGAATTCTTTATGGTCAGCAGTGGTTTTCGCCTTGGAACTCTCCCATGGATACCATGTTTGCCCAGTCTCTTTCTTATTGTTGAATCATGAACACCTTAACTGACCTTAACTGAGGCAAGTGACACACTCTCCGGCCTGCGGTGCTTTAGATGTTGTTCTGGGTTCTTTTGTGACCTCCTGGATGAGTCGATGCGCTCTTGGAGTAATTTTGGTAGGCCGGCCACTCCTGGGAAGGTTCACCACTGTTCCATGTTTTCTCCATTTGTGGATAATGGCTCTCATTGTGGTTTGCTAGAGTCCCAAAGCCTTAGAAATGGCTTTGTAACCCTTTCCAGACTGATAGATGTCAATGACTTTGTTTCTCATCTGTTCTTGAATTTCTTCAGATCGGGGCATGATGTGTTGCTTTTTGAGATCTTTTAGCCTACTTCATGTTGTCAATCAGGTTCTATTTAAGTGATTTCTTGATTCTACAGTTCTGACAGTAATCAGGCCTGGGTGTGGCTAGTGAAATTGAACTCAGCTTTCCAAAAAATATGGTTAATCACAGTTAATTCATGATTTAACAAGGGGGGCAATTACTTTTTCACATAGGGCCAGGTTGGTTTGGATAGCTTTTTTCCCTTACTAAATATCCGTGAAATCATCATTTAAAAACAGCTTTTTGTATTGACTCAGGTTATCTTTGTCTGATGTTAAAATTTGTTTGATGATCTGAAACATTTAAGTGTGACAACAAAGGAAAAACAGAAGAAATCTGTAAGGGGGCAAATACTTTTGCACAGCACTGTACATGTTTACGTGTGTTACATATGTTACGTATGTTTATGTAATTATTATCGCAGCATAGTATTTATTATTCATTTTGTGCAGCTCACCCCAGCCTGTCAGTTATTTAAGCCGATTAAGCAAAACTGTTATTGATTTGTGTTTTTAAACAGCAGACCTAGTTGACTCAATACCAGAGTCTCATGGGATTATAAGATTACAATAATATCATGCATTAACAAATCCTTGTTTACAGCACTTCTATACATTTTTTACCTAGTATATTTTGGCCCAGTTTCCTGTACAAGGATTAAGTCTAGTTCTAGACTAAATTTCGCTGTCAATGGAGATTCTCCATTGAAAATGTTTTTTGGTATTGGACTTGGCTTAATCCCTGTATGGGAAACCAGGCCTTTATGTTTAAGTGGTGCTGATCTGTTTATTAAATAACCAGCAAAGATTAAAGCTGAATGTCTAGGTGTGAAACCTTTTTTGTGTTGTGCTGTTTGGCAGGTGTGAAATCACTACCAGAGAGTACTGCACTTTCATGCACGGCCACTTCCATGAAGAGGCTACCCTCTGTTCACAGGTAGTGTGTGTGTGTGTGTGTGTGTGTGTGTGTGTGTGTGTGTGTGTGTGTGTGTGTGTGTGTGTGTGTGTGTGTGTGTGTGTGTGTGTGTGTGTGTGTGTGTGTGTGTGTGTGTGTGTGTGTGTGTGTGTGTGTGTGTGTGTGTGTGTGTGTGTGTGTGTGTGTGTGTGTGTGTGTATTTGTGCTGGTTCTATGCACCCAATTGGTGTTGGTTGGTTTAAGTATAACATGCACTTAGGGAGCCTATTGTTATTATTGTCAGTAGTTTAATTCCACTGGGGTTTCCACCCACTCAGGTACACTGTCTAGATGATGTGTGTGGCCTCCTACCTTTCCTCAATCC
Organism: Galaxias olidus; assembly: GCA_026901105.3. NCBI lineage: Eukaryota > Metazoa > Chordata > Actinopteri > Galaxiiformes > Galaxiidae > Galaxias > Galaxias olidus. The sequence goes on along the minus strand of JAPMUY010008356.1, from coordinate 162,829 downwards.
CGAAGTTCCTGACCAGTTCTACAGACTGTGGCTATCCCTCTTTCTCCATGCCGGGTAACTTCATCTTCCGCTAGGGACATGTCTGCAACGTTTCATTTGGTCTTGCATTTCCTAAATCAATCTCTATATATGAAAGGCAAACAATGCACAATACATTATAGATGCAGTAGATACACTAAAACAAGAGCGTAACAAAGTATTTGAATACATTTCAAATATTATTTTGAAACACATTGTATTGTTGCTACACTTCTCTCATATGATCACTTATTCAGTTGTTACTTACAAACACTTACAGATAAGACCAGCTACATTGTGTATCTCTCAGCCAAGATCCAGCTTAAAAGAACTGACTTTTCTGTGAGGGTTTCCTCCACTGTGATTTGGATAAGTTGATGTTAATGAAAAGATTTGACACAATTGTGGTAGTTTGTGCGTGAGCATGCCTGTGCGCATGCCAGTGTGCGAGAATTTCAGACCAATTTGTGTGTGAGATTGTGTGCGAGAATTAAAGACTTTGATTTATTGATGTGTATGCGTGTGCACTCGCTGGCCAATGCACAATTCTGGGAGACCACTTACAAACCTTTGTGGATCTGGCAGCACGTGCAACTGGTCGTGTTTGATGAAACTGCTGCAACATATTTATACAACATGTACAAATTTGACTGATCCCATCAATGAATGAATCCCTCCTCTGTGTAGGCTGCTGCACTGCATGGTGTCTGTGGTGTTCCAGATGACCATCCTGAGGGACCTGGAGAAGCTGGCCGGCTGGGTTCGGATCTCCATCATCTACGTCCTCAGTGGCATCACTGGCAACCTGGCCAGCGCCCTCTTCCTGCCCTACAGAGCCGAGGTATATGGTAAACGCTGCTCATGATTACACACACACACGCACGCACGCACGCACACACATACATACACACAGCCTCAAACTCGTGCCAGTTGTGAAATTGTAAATCCGCACTTACTCTCTTTCCCCCTTTCTATCACACACAAGTACACATACCATTGCATGTGACTGTGAGCTCCAAAACGAATCCACCCACATTCATGACTTTCTCCTCTTCAAACCCCTGTAATACCCGACTGCTCACCGGTGTTCTCCGGCGGCACCCCTTGTTTTTCCCGCTCCTCCATCCATGTGCACTCACTGATCCCCAGTTGAGCAGCTCAGGTTTTCCTGATGAGAGCTTGTGAGAGCGTTCAGGAGCACGAGGCCCACTCTAAGTTAAGCATGGCCGCACAGCCACCCGTCACGGCTTAGGTCAGCCACTGAAAGGGAGTTCTCTGGGGGATTACTGGACTGGCCCGACCTCGTCTTGGGTCTAAATGCCTCCCCTTACCTCCAGCCTGGCTTTCCCCACTCCCAACACAGGTCTCCACTTCTAGCAGAAGTTACAGTTCAGTTCTAGCCTCTCAGTACAGTTCTAGATTGATTGTGTTTTTGAGTGCGTCTGTAAAGGCTTGCTAGGTCCACACGTCACAGGAAGTGGCATCGAGGCATGTCCGGATTTGTGTTTTAGTGTTGCTCTCTCATAAGCATATTTACAGCCTTCTCATAATTTAGAGTTTCTTACCATTTATATTTCATCCTTTTACCCTTTACATTTGACTGGATTGCATTTGTATTGGTTGATGTAGCTCCAATAATAAATGTTAGAATTGGGCATGTTTTTTTTGGCTTTCTTAGTTCCTGGACTTTGGCCAACTGCTGTCCTGAGTTGCCGCTTGACGTGCACTTGGTGTAATCCAATGAAACATACTCTGATCTAAATGGGAGTGCCAGGCGAGTTCTGAAAAGACTGGGAGTTATTCCAGGTCCTGCTTTGAGAATGCCAAGTGTGAGGTTGTTCTGCCTGGATTTCCAAATTGTATGATGGTAACAGCTAATTCAACTCCACATTGGCTTCCTAATGGACGCATTTTCCCAACTAGATTAGTTTAACTCAGTCCATTTGAACAAAGGATACTTTTACTGTTTGTGTATATAAGTTTATGCACAACCAATGTTTGTGTATATATTGTTATAACCTGCTTTTATGGGTTGATTGATATTGAAATCTTCGGGAGTTGGGCGGCCTTTTTTCATTATGTCAATCTGTTCATTGAAAGGTCTGAGAAGGGCCCTGTTAATAAATCTGCGACAATATCATTAGCATGTCCACCTGTAGCTATTTTAAGTTAAATATGTTATCACATTTTCCTCTAGCTATTTGGTGTAGGAAACTAGGTCACACACTCAGAAGACCCCCACTTGCTGGCTCATCTGGCAAGTTTGTCTCGCGTGGCCATCCCTCCAAATCTCATTCTTTCAAACCAACATAGGGAAAGCTGGAACCGAGGCTAGGGTCTTCTAGTCTTCTTCTTCCCTGAGCCATGGGGAAATTCGAAAGAATACGCCCCAACTGACTACAAATCCATATGATTGGCCAATCAAATTGTCAATCGCCATTGTAAGCTCTCGTTCAATTTAATGGTCGGAGTATTCGATGAAAGATGTAGAATACTCTTGGGGAGGATCTAGTCTCCCCAGAGACTCCAGAGAAAATGATCTGATGGGTTGAATTTTTCTTCCTGCACAAAAGAACAAATTCACGCACAGTATGCATGGCCCATAGCCCACACCGAAAACCTCCATAACAAGTCCACGTAACACTGATATTAAACACAACACATAGATGTTTATGATTAATCACAAACGTTATTTTCTTTTTTCATCTGAGGATTACAGAGTATGCTCTGATTACCTTGAAGGCCCTGACGCTTTGCCACTGCCTTAGGCCATGTCCACACGTGGCCGGGTATTTTTCCCGTTGCTAAAACGGGTGTGGTTTTAATCCTGCTAACAAGACTTTTTACGTGTTAACTTATTTAGTTCAATTACTCTCCCACTATGTTGAGGAACAAAGGCTTCAGAATGCACTACAGAGGGCACTGCTACATTCGAACCTAATGCTCTGTTCCTGTCCCAGAAGCGGCGTCTTCTCACTAGGGATTGGCCAACATGGTTTGGCGTTCTATTGACAGCGTTTTTTTGTGTGTTTTCGTGTGGACAGGGATTTTTATTTTAAACGAAGCAGAATAAAAATCTGTTTTTAAAAATACCCAGCTACATGTGGGCATGGTCTTATACCTTAGCTTGACATTGCTCTACAGTAACGTCAATAAGCCAGTAATTACACGTCAACATCAACACACTAGCAGTAACCTAAGAAACACAAACCAGGGACAACCCAATCCCCTCTGTCTTCTTAGAGTGAGGAAACACAGATTATCTCATTACTGACATTTACTGGACCCATGTGTGGTTTGTGTTATCTCCACCAACTATAATCATATTTATGGTTATTTTGGGGAATTGTTTTGTCAATTGGAGTAAAATAAAAAAATTCACTACTTTTTAGGGATGGCAATACAAAAACGTCTCGGGTCCTTCTGTGATTTGTGTTCTAAAGTAACAGGTGGCAAAGTACATGGAAACCTGTATGGAAACCTGGAAAATACAGAGTATCCACCTTTTAAGCTTACATTATTCGTTAAGGTATCTGATAGACACAAGTTGAAATATTTAGTAACTACAGGTAAACTATTTCTGGCTACTTTTAAAAATGTGTCTAAACCAAATGTCCCACACAAAGTGTGGGTGGTGGAACACACTTTGAGCTCTGGCTCCTCCTCCTATGTCAAGTGCAACAGATTGCTGTCCTCCAAAATTAGCTGTCCGCCTTCGATCAGCAGAGCCCTGACGTCAATCTAATCTGCACACCTTCATGTCTGACCCAAGGCCCGTTTCTTTAGAGATAATAACGCCCACACTCTGGATTGGATTTCAGTGATCTAATGGAACATCACAGTTTGTTCCTGTTGTAGCCCAGTTAAAAATGCAGGGCATATACTGGCCATATACCTTTTTTTTTACATTATGTTTTTGCCCTAGTTTGCTCTTTATTTAGTTCATTCTATTTGCTCTATTCAGGTCATCAGTCTTTGGAGTAGAAAACCACTTGAACGTAGAATGTTCAACATGCAAAGAATTCAAGCCTTTGAAAGAAATCTATAAAGAATTCCAAAGTGTTCTCTCGTCTAGTTTAATGATTTCTTTCGACACACTCTAATGCGCTTCCACTGATACAATGCACTTGGAAGTAATTTAAAATTAAATAATGGTCTGTCTTGTCAGAAATGGATGTATCTATTAAACTTCCAATGCGGTTAATCATGGGTCACTTGCCACTTGACCATATACTGTAAACAAGTAATCTAATGGTTGTTTAAGTAGGTTAATTTTCTCTTTTTTGCTTGACAAGAAACTTATTTTAAATCAAAACCATCCATTTTATGACCTCAATCAGATCAAATAACTTCAAAGATGGCTGCCTTATAACTGTTCTCCTTATGTTCCCATCTGTCCAGGTTGGTCCAGCAGGCTCTCAATTTGGTTTGCTGGCCTGTCTGTTTGTGGAGCTCATCCAGGGGTGGCAGATGCTGGAGCGACCCTGGAAAGCATTCCTCAAGTTGGTGGGGATCTTGCTCTTCCTTTTCCTATGTGGCTTGCTCCCATGGATCGACAATATCGCTCACATTTTTGGTTTCTTGAGTGGCCTCATGCTCTCTTTTGCATTCCTGCCTTATGTCACCTTTGGGACTTTTGACAAGTACCGCAAGCGAATTCTCATATTGCTTTCCATGATAGTCTACATGGGACTGCTCTCCTCACTAATCGTCTGGTTCTACATCTACCCCATCAACTGGCACTGGTTGGAACACCTCACCTGCCTTCCTTTAACCAGCAAGTTCTGTGAGAAGTACGACATTGACCATGTGGTACACTAGCTGCGGACAGGTGTTGGCTAGTGCTAATTAGCAAACATGCTAATTGACATTGTAAGGAGCCGAGGGAAAGTAGACTCAAAGAGAAAGCACTTCTGGCCAACTGACCTAATATACTGTAGTTTTAAGGTCCTAACATTGTCAAAAACCTTTAGTGCCTGATCTCAAGACACTATAGGTTGGTGTGGAATACTTATGTGGAAGAGGCCATCCAAAATACCTTTTATTTGTTACTGTTTTTTAGGCTTTCCTACTACACTGGATGAAACACTACATAACAATTTGTTATATTCCATGTTAAATAGTGTTCCCTGGTTATGTGAGTGTGTTAACATTTCACTGTGTAAAACAAACCAGCTATTAATTGATTGCACCTCTCGTGTATATATACTGTAAGTTTGATTTTTACAAGATAATGACTTGTTTGTTCTATGCAGTATGCACGTAGGACTGTGCAGCAGGAATATGATGTTATGTACTGTACTTACCAGGGAATCACATTCATATTCAACGCAAGTTTTCCATTTCACCACCTGCCTTACACTGTTTTATGAAAGTGCTGTGTTCTGCTGAAAGTGCTGAATTTACAAAAAAGAAATTGTTTTTATTTAATCTATCAAGTAGTCTTTGATTTTCTTTTTTGAACAAACAGGTGCTATGAAAATTATTAAATTGGCTAATAAACATAATTTTGATTGAATTAGTTCTGGTTCAATTAAGTGTTTTAATTGAACCAGCACTAATTTTAATTGGCTCAATTTAAACAAGATGCCAGTAGTACATATTTTTGTTAATCTCAAACAAAGTATATCTTTATCCACATGTTCAGTATACAGGCATTTATCACGTTATACAATGCCTAGTAAATGACTATACTTCTAAGTGACACTGAGGGATGTCTTTTATTGTTCTGCGTTGCAACTTGTCCGTGAAATCATCCATGCAGGGCGTAGGTAGGGCCCCAGAGGACACAACCTGTAACCAATGCAATGCAATTGTAATGCAATCAAAACAGTTGTTATAAGGCCATGTCCCCTCAACCCCTGTGTCTTTTTTATGGCAATATAGCAGCCAGTTTAGCCGCAGCAATGATAATTTTAGTGTTCAAATATGAAGAATATCGATGTCTGCTCTTCCAAATATTTAAAAATAAAATTATATTTTGTCCTTACTTCTGTTAAAAAAAACATATTTTTGGAAATGTGGCATTTACTGATGATGTGCATGTTAGCAAAGGTCAAAAATAACTAGTGAACTGTTCTTTGAATTAACTTAGAAAATTACAATCCTCAGGCCACAGGAGCATAACTGTGGAGGTGGATTTTAGCAGAAATTACTCGTGCTGTTGTTTACTTGACAGTGTCATAGCAAGGTGGATCATTTCAGAAGTGCTGTATAATTGATCATTTAAAAAAACATGTTTATTTTCTATTCTTCTGAAAACCTCTTTTGGCTTGCGCGTTGAAAAGTATTTGACAAACAATTGCTCATTCAGGTTAATCTTCAGAGTGCCTTTTAAAAATATGTGAACATTACCTTCTGCGTTTGAATTTGATTGGAACTATAATCTGTCTCTGCAAGCATTACTGTGGTCATGTTTTTACATGTTCACGTGGACCAAGACCGAGGATTCTTCTTATTTATTGGAAGCATAAAGGGAAAGTTACTGTTGCCATTATTTTGTTAAATATTGCTTGTATTAGGATGTGTTCAATACTTATTTTCAAATCAATCAAGATGTTTTTTAAATAAATGCAAATCTGTTATGTCACCTGTGTGTGTATGTGCTCGCACTTGTATATGTGAATAATATTTAATCATGCAATAATATTTCATGGTTGAAATAATATTGGATTGTGTGTGTGTGTGTGTGAATGCAAGTGCATTGTGAATAGTCTAAATTCTTTTTACAGACAGTCTGTTTTAATATTAACAAATGTAAAAGCAGGGATTTCCAAAAATAACATCGTTATTTTTCTTAAATATAAATAAAATGATGTCTTGGTCCAAGACTTCAAGGCATGAATGGTGCTTTTCTTAGGAAAAAGGAGTCTCTTTTTGGGGATGTAAAGAGCAATGGGGAGGGAAAATAAATACAAAAGTAGATAGTCTGTTTTCTAATAAATGAAAAACTTTTTTAAACTTGTGATTGGTAAACTTGAAGTTATGTTGCTTATACTTTCAATACTGAAAATGTTTGCAGCGTTACAACAGATTGTAAATTGTACAACGATAATGCCCACTATTTCAGGTAGTTCAGGCCAGGACAGTTTAGCCTCTTTAGTCTCTTAGTAGAAAACAGTTCTGACCTACTAGTGCGCACAACCAAGTGTACAGTAGCTATCTGTTATGAGTTTACAGATTGTAAAGTCTATACAAGATAATATAATATACACAGGTAAAATTACAGAATGAATGTACTATTATGGTTATACATTTTATATACAAGTCCAATGTATGCCATCCAAATGCCAACTAATTTTAAAGGCAATTGTGAAACTCCAAGATAATGAACACACACCTTTGGTATGGGTAACAGAAATCATCTTGGCTTGTTTTCACAGAAGATAGACGAGTTGTAAAAATGTCCGTCAACTTTTCGCTCATATGCGTCATATAAGATTTATAATAATAAAAAAATATTAATTCAAGCATATAAATAAAAATTATAACGTACGGAAAACAGATCCTTGCAGGTTTTTCCTCAATATATCAGTTTACTTTGGATGAGTTTTAGTGTTTCTATGCCTAATGTAAAGTTTATGGAATAAACTCAACAAGGACTGCAATTCAACAAAAGCATATTGCTTCTTCCAATATTCGGTAGATTCGGAGTCTGAAAGAGCTGGCCTGCTTTTACCACCCAACCCTCCCATACACACAAACATTCCTTCTGACAAAGTGGGTTCAGAAAAACCTTGCTGCCTCAACCATAACATTGTAGCCTACGTTACAAGAAGCTCCCAACCCTAAAGAAGCCACAGACAAAGGCTTTGATCCATGTGTCCAGCTGAAATATACCATTCAACAACCACTGTTTCGGCGCATAAATGCGTGGCCCCTGACATGATAAAACATCTCAATGAAGGCCAAGGACCCAACTGTGATCTGGCTGGGGCCGTAAACCTTGAAGCCCGACTTCTGGTAGAAGGGCACCAGGAAGTCTTCGCACATGAGCATGGCACAGCGTACATAGGGCAAGCAGCGCAGGTACTGTAGGTAGCGCCATATCAAGATCGAACCTTTCCCTTGCTGGCGGAAGGTGCGGTGGACAGCCAGCACGTGGATGTGGACTGTGGTGCCGTTGGGCTTGTGGAGGGTTAGCGCTTCCTGGTGACAGAGACAAAGATAGAAAGGGTTGCTATTAACTGCAGGAATATATACTGTATATATATATATATATATATATATATATATATATATATATATATATATATTTATATATATATTTATTTTTTATATAAAGCATATTAGAATCATATCCAACGTCCATAAAATAGTGTTTTTCAAAGGCTCACATGACACCACCAGCCTCCCTGCTGACGGACTTATCAGGCTGCCAGTCTCCTGGTGTGGGTCTTACCGTGGCAAGTCTATCTTGGTCCCACAGTGAGCCGATGATGAAAGCCACCAACCGTCCTTCCTCAAACCAGCCCAGAGACAGCTCAGGGCACAAGGTCAGGAAGTGACGTACCTCATCCAGGTGAAGTGGACACTCCCCACACACTGAGATGAAGGCTGATGAGAGAACAGCACATTACTATTCTCAGAGTGCTCAGGCTAATAATAACTTGATATATTTATTTTTGAGGGAGTAGGATTTAACCTGGTTACATTGGAGCATTAATTATAGCATTGCCGCTAAGTTTCATGCCACAAATACCCTTTAAGATGAGTGAAATAATAATTTGCCTTTAAAGGCTACACATTATAGGCCAATTTAAAACTATAATGAAAACCTTCATACTGGCCGTTTTAAGTCAACTTACCCTCTCTCTCGATCTCGAAGACACTGATCGCGTCCTCAGGGCTGAGTGAGCGGAACTCACTGGCGGGGAGCGTGTGTCGACGCTGGTGCCCTGGGGAAGGGGTCATATGAGGTCTCAGGAATGGCAAGGCGCTTACAACAGACATTGTATTCTGTCCAAGTTAGATGAAAAAAATACTATTTGATAGTCTTCCTTCCGTTTCTGAGCATAAGATTTAGGTCTATTTAAGCATTAGCAATCGAAACTATGTTTTACGCAAAGAGAGACAGAGACGCACCTGGCGTATTTATACCCTTGGTGCTTATGGGCTATTAGTCATAAGCCTTTAGCAAGCTGGATGACCACATCCGTCTAGCTGGAATAATACGGTTAACAACGAATATATATTTTCCCGTCACCGATGTTTGGTCAATGACCAAATGACCAAACAAAGGTGACGGGAAAATAGCATTACGGCTTTAGGCTACTTGCTGTGCAAGTTGTAAACGCGTTGGCTTGACGTTGCCTACTTTTCCCAGTGAACGTTTTCATGTAGGCCTACGAGATGCGTCCAGAAAAAAAGAAAAGAAAAAGCATCATAAACTGTAAAAAATTATTTAGGCGCCAGAAATTCAAGGAAAGTAAATAAATTGTAGTCATAGGCCTATATATTATTCTATATTTGTATACAGGGACAACGACTAAAACCAATAGCCTAGGCCCTATACCAACTATATGTAACACTTAAAGAATAGCCTATGTCTCTTTTCTAGCAGGGGATGGAAATATATACATTAGACTAGCTAGTTAACAAAATTAGGATAATAAAAATGTCCTAAACAAGAACACTGTTCAACCCTCATATCCCACAGTAAATAAAGCTTTAAATTGTTAAGGTGAAACCAACTGGTCTCTTTTCAATTCCTGTTTTAGACCTCCCTTGTTCTATTTACATTGAGCAAAAAACACAACATGAATGGTCACATCATTTAACTGATTAATCTAGCTAATTCAGATATGCATGTTTGGCATGGACGCTAAAACAGAATTATAATGAGAGAGAAATGATTGCAATTGATTACAATTAAGGCGTCCACCCAATAACGCCTGGCTACACATAGCTTGCAATGTCTATAGCTTCTCTGCAATGTAGGCAAGCTGTAGTTCAATTGTGCGGTGCGATCCAGGTATTTCTAAGAAAATTATGTGGGTACACTGTACATACACTGACACCATGTGGCGAAAATTGAAACTTGACGATGAATGCGTTGATTCAGTGCGCGCTCACTGCGCTCATTACGTATAGAGCCGACGTAAACACGTGTACTTCCCTGGTTACAGGTTTGTCGTTTTTTCCTTTCATCTCCCCCACCATCCCTTTCGCTCTTTCACATCACTCCCTGACAACTGCAGCGATGGCGGAGCCTGTAGCATCGGATGCAATTGGAACAGACGCAGCACCCCCAACCCTTTCTCCCGTTGCAAGCCCGGGTTCGGAGCCTGCTTCTATGGCGCTCTCTCCTTCAGCAGGCGGCTCTCAGCGACTTCTTTTCTCTCACGATTTGGTGTCGGGTCGGTATCGTGGTTCTGTCCGGTTTGGCCTTGTGCGGAAGATACATGGAGAGGAAGAGTTTGACTCAGACTCGGACCTTGAGGTTGATGTCGGTGGGAGAGGTGGCGGTGGAGGTGGCGGTGGAGGCGTTGGACGTGTCCCGTGTAGTTCTGATACCGAGAGCGCTGTGGACACAAGGAGTGGGCCTCTTGGACTGGGGTTTGTGCGCGTGCAGTGGTACCCTGAAGGAGGAAAGCAAGATATACGGGAAACAAAGGTAACCTCAGTAAGATGACATTATTGTATAGACGATGAAAATACATTCTGATTAAGGTTTTCAGCTCTTTTGCGTTACTAGTATTATCTTCAACATTAAGTATTTGTGTTGACCCACTGTCTTGCTAATCTTCGCTAGCTGGTTGGCTATATTGGCTACATTAGCTAATACTAGTAGTATAACCAACAAGGATTTGTCCACCTGCTAAAGCTGGCTTTGCTAACTGCAAAATGCTAATTGCTAATTCATCCACTTTCACCCACTTTTATACATTACATAATAGCTAGCTTTGTTGATGGTGGAAGCAACGACAACAACAGAGTGGGCTTTAGCCTTTGCGCAAACATTACTGACTTATTGTTAATGGATATTTTTTTTGTGCACATCAAACCTAACTGTAAAAATAGAACAGAGAAATCCAAGAAAGACTTGTAATTGGCCGTCTCTTGCAGCCAGCCTTGAGTCATGATACAAGGTGTGGTTGTGCAGGCTAACCCCCATTCCATCATGTTTTTTTTCTTATTGCATCAATAATTTAAATTTGACCAGTTTTCATTGTAAAGGGAATTATATCTAATAGGCTATTTTACCAATATACCTTCAATATACAGTTACTATTCTACTGGGCTTAAAATTTACGAGATTCATTCAGCATCAAATATATTATTAACTATTTACAATATAATTTGTGACTTTACAAGAGGGAGGCGATTCAAATTGACCCCTTATTTGCAAGTTAAACATTTGTTGTTTTTGTAGTTTTCTAGAGCCTGTTGGAAAATGGGTTGTCAATGGATAGACCTAGAAGAAGGTGACTTTAACCATATTCTGCTTTGTTTTTGGGGCTATTGTTTAAAGTTCTTGCTAGGGAGTGAGTATAAGTCAGAACAAAAGTCAGAGGATCTGTCAGTCACACAAAGGAACACTCGTGTTTACATAGCATTCTGGCTATTATGCCCTACTTCTATGCCATGTCCTCTTTCTAGGCCCTAAACCCAATTCAGTGTTTGTCTCTCTTTCAAACCTGCCTCTCAGAACCCCATACACGTATGTATTTTTCAGTCACATGTTCCTAACATCTCTACAATCAGAATTCATGAGAACTTTCCTTAATTTGTAAAACTGTATGTAAATTTATATAATGGTTTGTCCAAAATTCTGACACCCATTTGTTTACTTGTAACTTTGGTCCTTGTCTTTAATCTCTTTACATTTGTATTATAAATTCTCAAGCACTTAGTTTAGCCTGGGTTTTCAAGGAGTCTATGGGAAGCTGTAGCCATTGATTTACAGTGTAACCAGTGCTTAGCATCGCTTGCCTAGATTGGCAAAGCTTGATTATGTTTCCAAAGAATAAATTAAGGAACACATTGACAACCTTACAAAGAACACAGTGGATGGGTAGGTAGTGTAGGCCTCTCTTTGGGGGAGTTTTGACTTAAATGCCATTGAATCTCATGGAAAGGAGGGAAGGGAGCATGTGGGTTATTTTCCTAAATTACAGGATTCATGTCTTCATGTAATTCAATGTAAACGGCGCCTATGTAGTTTACAGCATTTTTTTCTTGAAAGGCAATGGGTTGATTTGTGGACTAATTTACCTTTGTCTTTCATGCGTTTGATGCATGCATGGTTTCAAAGTGTAATGCTTAACCTGCACCTGAGCCTTGGCTGAGAGCATACATATTAGCTACTCTGGCATGGTGTAACAAGGTTCAAATTGACTGATGATGATTCCATTAGCCGACAATTGCTTTTTGGCCGTTAAAAAACATAAAAAGCTAATAATAAAAAGATACATAAAATCGTAAGCGGAGATCTTGTCAGAGAGGAAAACTTTGCAAAATAATGTATTTTAAATTATTAAAGATTGCTTTATTGCGTTCTGTTTCCACAGTGTGCCTGCTGAATGGGAATTCTCTCAAAGTGTTTTTCAAGCCAAATTTCTTCAAAAAAATATTGGGGTCTAGAAACATTTGGGGTTAAAGCCACTAATGAACGACCCTATTTAGCGACACGCCGGCACCGCTGGATGCACTAAACGCAGTGACGACGGGCGTTTAATTTCTTTTACGGTCCGGTAAATTTGAAGGTAGCCGGTGCAGGTGTCCGACGCCAAATTTCCCTAACGGAAACACTGATGGTGGCACTGATACCCTGCAAATGAAGACCACCCTGGGCTTCACGTCTCCATAGTCTAATTGGATCCAAGCACAGCCCTGTTGCTGCATCACTACTGTCTCCAAGCCTCATTGGAGAGGAAACCTGAGTGCTGAGCTGGAGGAAGCCAGCAATGCAATGCAACGCTGGGCGTGGTAGTGCAGTACCCCCCCCCCCCCCCCCCCACCAGCCACTAATGCCTTATTCAAGGCTTTGACCCCTGGGAGGGGCGCTGTCGGTGCGGAGTGGCAGAGGTGAGTGGTGACAGCCAGGTCAGGGTCGCCTCTCGGGACCGCAGCTCTATGGCTCTGGGGGCAGAGTTGGCCGTGTGGTGAAGGATGGTATGGTAACAATTAAACGGTGTCGTGATGGAGGCCCAAGGCTGACTCTTGCCGGCTGTAATGAGGAGAAAAGATAGTAACAGAGTAGGGAGAAAGATGGAGAGGACAGATGTAGCATAAGAGTAATTGAATAGTTGCAAAGATGGAAGACGGTTAACGTGCCTAATAAAAGTGTATAGAAATGATGTGGAAGAAGTTAGCATTGGAAGGGAGACTGCGCGGGGACGACAGATGGCTGTTATGCTAATTAGGCTTTTTGTCCTTGACATGTTATAAAGGTCCACCTTCTGTCTAATGTTTTTATGCACACTCACTGGGCCATTTTTAGATGGCCTTCTTCATCTGCAATATAGCGAGTTGTCATCCTTGTAGAAAGTCAAGTGCTCAGTAGCGGCTGTCAGGGACGGAGTTTGTCCATAGAACCATCTCGTATTCTGAAAAACAAAAACCTGTTATGTCTTGGTCATTTTCTTTGTTTGAGGGCGAGTTGCATCCTTCAATTTCTCTGCACTATTACGGATTAATCACCACAGATTACATTCCTAAAGGCTGTATGTTCTTGAGTAGCAGGGGTGCCATGGTTTTCTGTAATAAACTGGACCATTTTGTTTGCCACCCAAGGTTCTGTTCGCACACACGGGTAGTTCACTTCCGGGGAAAACAAATAAATGTCTATTTGGGGATGCAATATGCGCTAGCGTGATACAAGTCTGCCGTCTGGGAACATTTTGGAATAGGCATTGCCAGTGCCAACGTTGAACATTGCGAAGCTTTTCAGGCCTAGTCAGTTGTTAGTGAATCAAGAATTCGGCACATGGGTGTGAGAGCCACACAAGCACACTCATAGCCGATGTAGCCTATATTTGAATTAGTAAGTCACACTTTTTCTTAAAAAGAGAATTTGTGGATTAAGTCTCATATTGGTATTTAAACAAAACCCATATTAGGCAAAACCTTGGAAATGGTAAACCCTCCTCCCCGCCCCCATGGATGGCAGTGTAATCAACATAGTTAACGTATTATACTTCCATATTTTCAGAGTTTACATTTTGTTTCGAAGCCTCTCAGCCTGTCAGCTGGTGATATACAGTGGGTTGTTAGGCTCCCTCTCAGACAACGAGGGGCAGGGGAGGGTCGAGGGCCAGCCATTTGTTGACCTGACTCCACGTTCCCTCTCACCCATCAGCCTGGCCCGCACCATCGTTCTGATTTAAACAGAGTCGGGAGTTATCACTGAGGTCGCCTGGACACGGCCGATCCACTCCGCGATACCGGCTGAGTCACGGCACTCCCCGTACCGGCCTTCCTTCTATCATTGCGTTATCAGGTATCCATCTAACGGCCGTCTCGACCGAGGTGGCCTTCAGCGGTGCGTTCCTGTGTCTATGAGCTGCTCCCCACCAAGCAGACACAAGCTATCACTGGAGAGAGATTTGTATTTGGACTTCGGCTGCTAATTGACTTACTGCTTAAGCCAATGGTTCCATCTGATTTAATCTGCACCTTTATTTTTATTTTTTTTGCATGCCCAATTTGAGCCTCGATTGCTAGCCTTGCGGTCTCGATATTTCATTAACATCCGCTCGCTGGTGATCTCTGTTTGAGTCTCGGAAACGGCAGGTGCGGTAGATGACACTTGGTTTTCCTCTGGCACACGCTACTCTTTTGCCAAAGCTGTGGCTGTGTTTCTGAGCAATGTTGAGGGTGCCAGGGCCTTGTGCATGTGTCACCTAGACACACACGTTCTTACAGTCTGTTCAGAGTTAGGGCCCCGCCCTCAGAGAACAATCTGTGTGACATGGAAGTCTGGAAGATGGTGTAGTTGCTGCTGGAATGATGAGAGCAGAGAAAGACTGAGAAGATGCTACGGCTGTCACTCCCCCACCCTTCCCACTTCTCGCTCTCTCTCTCTCTCTCCCCCTTAACTAAAGTCTCCTCCTCCCCCCTTTCCTCTCCTCCTCTACCCCTCCTCCCCCTTTCCACTCAGCGTCCCTTCCCCCTCCCCCTGTGTCTCTGTGCCGTGTTGGAGAATGCCGAGCAGTGATGTAATGTGCTGTGGTGGTCCGTGCCACACCCTCCTCCTGTCCGGAGATAATGGATCTCGGTATAGACAGCTCCACAGGGGAATGGACAGGCACTGGGTGGGAGGCCCGCTGCAGCAGCCTCCCTGCCTGCCTGCCCCTCTGCAATATTGACCCCCCTCCACCAGCGGGGAGACGCTTTGCATTACTTTCCATATACGTTCCTCCGTTCCCACTGTGTTATTATCAAGGTAGCTCCTGGAAGTTATTCACAGACTATCAGGGCTATCACCTTTTGTTGTTTCTCTTTGTTTTCCGTCATGCGTTGTTTGCCTCGCCTTACGCACCTTCCCCCTGTTTCCCCCCTGCTACGTTCCCTCATCTTCCTCTTACCTCACTTTCCATGGCTTTACAGTCTCAACGTTTGGTTTTCTGTGGCACACACACACACACACACACACACACACACCCACACACACGTACACAGTCTGTTTATCTGTCCTAATTGTAGTACCCGGGCTGGTCTATTACAAGAAGTAAGAAGCAGGTGTTCTCCTTCCCAGTGGGTGACCTTAGTGACGGCCCGCACAGGCCTGTGATCCTGCTTATAGGGATGCTCATCTGGGCTGTCCTCAGTGGCACAGAGCTAAGGTTTGAGAGCATGAATGGTCCTTTGTGTCTTTGTCTTGGCTCAGGGCTGCATATCTCTGCAGGTCCTTCCTGTCCGTCTGTCGCCCCCCTCCCTGTGCCTTACCTGGATAACGGCTCGTGTTAATTAGCTCGCAAAGCCTAAACAAACGCTGTTCCCCATCGATTCCTGTAATCAATCGGGGTGTGTCTTCCTGATCGAGGGCATGGGGTGGAGGAGAGGCAGCCAAGGTTGTCTCTGCTCGGCCCCGGTCGACCCACATCGTCTCAGCCGTCCCATCGGTGCCTCTCTCCCGATTCCCCCCTCCCTCCATTGTCAGCCAACCAGGGACTGTGCTCCACCTTGCTGCAGATCAGGCATTGCAACAGGAATCTGCCTTGTTCTAGTCCGATCGCCTAGCGATCTGTTCAAAGACGCCATTTGACAGAAGCGAGAGTAGGCGTGCGTGCCCGTACACATTAACTAACAGCGGAAGCGGCAGTGTGGATGTGCACAGACAATACTGTTAGTTTTTGTATTTCCATTGTAATCCGCCTGTCATGGGGTTTGTATGTGTACCCACTGACAGTCATAGAGAAAGCACCTTCCCTCGGTGCTCTCCGGCACCGCTGCAGAACACCCTGCTGCCTTCCAGGACTGACGCGGCGGCGCTGACATGCTCTCATTGTTGTTTTGGCAATTGCCAGAGCCCTCGAACAAAAGATGACAGAAAAGGTTTCCACTGCTGTCCTGACCCCTGCTATCCCTGCTGTCAGTTCATATTCTACTACTGAATGATGAAATATCACCCGAGTGCTAAGAAATTCGACCCGGTTACTTCAATTGTACAGCATAACGTAATAGCATTGTGTGTGCATGCGTGGCTTCTATGCGCTGCATTTTCATGCAACCGGTAGTAAGGGTACATAATTCAAATCTCAGGGAGTCAATGTTTTAAGTTGACCTTTTGTGAGTACATTGAAATGTAATCACAAGCTTTGTGTCTTTTCACATTCTGGCTCATTTTAGGATCAGGATGATAAATTATTTTGACTGGAGAGGCAAGAGGCGAACCTCAGTTCATCTAGCCAACGACAGACAACGACCTTAAAAAGGAGACTTTGTTGGGACCTGTGCCTATTTAAAACACACGGGGGAGAAACAGTGGAAGGAGGGAGGGAGGGAGGGAGGGAGGGGAGAGACACTCAGCTCTATCACCTGACAGGAATCGCTGCTCTCCTTTTTTCCCACCCATTTTCTATTTCTGGAGATGGAGTCTGCTGTAGCTAGACCTATGTGCTTTTGGAGAGCATGATTGAAAATGGTGCTGCTCTGTGTTTTGGATTCATTCAAAGCTCTTTATAAAAGGCAACTAGCCAATGGAATGGATGCTATGGATTTTATCTGCCTTTTCTTTGACTACAAGGCAATTGTTAAGCCTGAACACTGCACTGCTATCCTCTAAAAAGTGTGTGTGTGTGTGTGTGTGTGTGTGTGTGTGTGTGTGTGTGTGTGTGTGTGTGTGTGTGTGTGTGTGTGTGTGTGTGTGTGTGTGTGTGTGTGTGTGTGTGTGTGTGTGTGTGTGTGTGTGTGTGTGTGTGTGTGTGTGTGTGTGTGTGTGTGTGTGTGTGTGAGAGAGCTAAGATGTGAAAATTGTGAAGTCTGTGAGTTGTACTTTGAACGGATGACAAAGTAACATGGTGGTCGATCGTTAATTCCTCCACTACCCAGTGTGGAGCTGAGTTACAGCTCAGACAAAGTCTGTGTGTGTCTGATCGAGAGAGAGAGTACTGTATACACCTTTGTCACTGCTATATTCGGGCAGTCACACCTATGTTACACAATTCTAATTTCTAACCTAACAAAATGGTCTCAAACGGCTTCATGGAAGGAATGCTATAAGCCAATGTTTTCTCTATCGTATTCTGCCATTTCCTTTAGTTAGTCCTTAAGAAGTTCTTTACTTGTTACTGTACTTCTAAGGCTTCTACTCACCCGTTCTCCAGTACCCACTCCACTCTTACAATTAGTTTACACCCAACACATCACTCCCCAATCCCCTTAAAGCTCTTCCACCCCCTCCCAGCTCTTTATAAGGTGAACTCTGTTCAACCGCAGCCAGTAGAGCAGCTTGCTCAAAGACTAGCCAAATTACACTAATGAGCATCCAGCACGTAAAAGGTCCGTTCCACGACTCATTCAGACTTGCCAATTAAATCGAAGTGGACTTCGTTTTTTTCAGTTGGTTTTATACATTTCTCTCTATCTACTACTCAGGCCCAGAAGGGCTTGCCTTAACATAATCGTTGTTTTAGAAAATACTGGTTGAGCATCGTACTCTGTCCAGGACCTTATTTATGTTTATTAAATAAAATAACCAGTGACAGTGAAAATAGGCTTGTCATAATCTTTATAACATATTCTGAAGAACCGATCTGATATATAGTAGGAACAGTTAAACAAGAAAACATCACATTTTGGGCATGAATATGTGATCGTGAACAAGCCAGATTTTTCAGAGAAGCTTCATCCCTTTTGGGACACTGTCAGAGTTTCACCATGAATCTAAGAATAATGTCTAAAGTGTACGCCTGTCCAAACAATGCATAGACTATTCAAGATGGGGGTATTTTCACTTTCTCTTAGTGAGAAAGAGAGCTGTTGTCATCAGTACTGTTGTCATACAGTACGTCAGTTGTCATAAATGTGCACTGTACAGTGGTTAGAGTGCTGACATTGGATTACTTATTTCAGGCTTTCAAGGAGCCACAGTGCTAAGGAAAGATTAAAATAGCTAAAGTCGTGTCTTTGTGTCCTTCAAATCGGTAAAGGAATAATGATTGACAGATTATCCAACCAATTGCTTGCAGCAATGTTGTTACCTAGTCGTTGATTTACCATGGAGTTTGTTAAAGTGTTAATTTGCTAATGGCTAAATAGTGTTCACTTAGTATTTCATGGCAGAATTTTGCTGTTTAGAACAGGGTTTCCTCTGGGAGACGGGACAATGTGGCCCACCTGCTCTCTGAACAGTTTCCAGGTGTTTTTCGGTAATAATTAAATAACGCAGGCCTTTATTTTCCGTAGCCTATATCCATTCCGTGCCTACCCATCCGTCCATGCGGCTGTCCATCCTTCCTCTTTAATGGATTCATTAATCCTTTCTATTTAGAAAATCGGCTTGTTCAGATCTGTTAACGACTTTAAAAAAAATCATAATACAAATAAAATGTATTTTTGGTTAGTAGGTAATAATTGCTTCTTGATTGACAGCCACTAATATTGAACAGTGATGTTTTGGACTGAGTATTTACCCTGCATGCTTCATTTGAGAGTAATAACATGACGCCTACAGAGGTAACTGCCACTGCTGCAGTAAACCCCTTTTGGAATTTGAGATGACCTTGTGTTTTTGTGTTTGTGGGATGACTTTTGCATTTGCATTGTGTTATATCACAGATTGCTGATTACAATAAAAAAGTGTGATTTGTTACCTAGTTTATTCTCCCTAACATGATCCCATTACTTTTCATTTGTTTGGATTACTTTGGTCTAAATTTTGGCTGCAAATAATCATAGATCTAATTTGCATACAGCCGCAACAGTGATTTTCCTTTCAACAACGAAGCTTCTATGGCATGGGAGCTAAATATAAATTATGCATTATGATAACATTGTATTTCTTGCCCTTGTGGTCCAGACATAAGACAGTGATTGCATATTTGGACCTTGCATCTTTTTGCATCTTGTTTTTCCCGTAACTATGGTGAAACTGACTCGGCATCATCTGACCCTTTTTCTGCTTCTCTGTCTTCCAGCTGAAACTCGAAGACCGGTCCATCGTCATCAGAGACATAGTGCGACGGATGAACTCCAGTGTAAGTAGAGCTCCTCTGTCTGCTCAGTGTGTGAGCCCAGCCGTTTAGGTCGGCACCAAGGCTCAGGTTTAGACTTGTGCTGTATTTAGACTACAGTCCCAGGAAGGTGTAGCTGAATGTTCAAACAAATGCAGTGATTTCGGATATCCAGTGTGTTTTTGGGTTTCACTTCCATGTTTCTCAAATGCATCTCATGTCATGAAATATGCTGTAATCACAAAATGGCGAACCCTTTCCCCCTCAGGACAACCAGTGTGGTATTGTGACAAATATTGACATAGAGTGTGCCGTGAAACTAGTTGGGACCAACTGTGTGCTGTATCCAGTCAACAGCAAAGACCTGCAGCACATCTGGGTAGGGCATTTTCTGTTTATCATACTTCAATGGTCGTCTCTAGCTTACCATATTCAGTGATCCTCTCTTTTGGATATCTCGAAAGGGCAGTCACTATGATGAACTAATTCCTACTGTGATGTGCCTTTGCAAGTCTTTTATGTATGGGGACTACATCGCTTACAACTTCTGGCTGGGGAAAGTCTACGACCTGACCAACCACGTCATCCTTAAGCTGTCCAATGGAGCCAGGTAGTGTGTGTGTGTGTGTGTGTGTGTGTGTGTGTGTGTGTGTTTCTGTTTATAATTTTAGTGCTCTACTGAATGTGTTTAAGACTGCAAGTGAGATGGGCCCATTTAAAAGTGCCTTCAGCAACTCTACCTTTGAAAAGTAAGAGAAAGACACTGAAATTAGAATGGTCACTAGACACAGATAAAATTAATCACCTGTTTTTCCCCTTGTTCGTCAGAGCACACTTTTCCCCTAATACTAATCTTGAGTCAGAAGAAAGCAAAGACTACATTAGTATAGTATTGGTATAGTATAGAAAATGCTCATCAAGAATGCTTCATCTAAAGAGTCTGTTAGTTGAATTAGGTTTAAGGTTTAATTTAGCAATACGTAATTGTTGTAAGATTGAATATCTCATAATGTAATGCATACAGCGTTAGGTGTCATTGATTAGCGTCGATTGCTCTGTATTGCTTAACCCCTATGCCATATTAATGCCTTTCAGAAAGAGTCACCTAACCATTTATAGCAACGACTTTGGCAAGCCAGTGTTTCTTTCATTGATCTTACAAGGCGACCTCAGAACGCAAGGGATAGGATACGTTGGTACAAATCACATCGCTTTGATTTCGCTATAATACTACTTGCGATACAGTATGTTTTATGTTTGACGCTTAAGTTGACGATCTTTTATTTTTCACAACAGTTCCACAATTTAAAGTTTAAACACCAATGTTGGGAAAATTGTCTTCTCTGCTCCTTTTCGAAGGACTGCATGTGTGTACCTGCAGTACTGAAATTACGTAGTCCCATCACATACATTTACAAACCAAAGTGCTTGAGCTATTAGCTAATTCTCACAACCATCATTCAGCTGGTCATTTTCCTAAAGACTCTGCCTCTTTGAAACAGTCAGTTGTGGGTCAAACAGTGTACTAAAGGAAGACACACGCCCAATGATATAAAGTAACATATCACACCACTATATGAATATAGAAATGACCCAGACGAGTAACCAAAATCCAGTTTAATAAAGGGCGAAAGACAGAGTTACATACTGGTTTATAACACAGAGACAACTGTTTAGACTGAGTCCCTTGGCACAATCAAACAGATAACCTTTAGGAAGATTGGATACAGTATGTAGGTGAAGGATTACCTATGCAGTTTACTATACAATACAATAACACTATTGCCAAAGACGGTAACAATTTCTGTGATGATGTAATACGCCTAGGCTGGAAGGCAAGCCTGGTATACCCCCATGGTCAGTTTATTTGAATGGCCTGTGTTTATTCATGGCCTAAAGACATACATTATTATATAACTGTATAATTGTATTTTCAGTTACACTACAGTACATATACATATAAACAAATGCCAACAAAATATTTTAGCTCGTGAAATATGCCAAACAATATTAAGATTTTCCTTGAAGCAGGCAGGGGTAAATCTCAGCTCTAGCACTGAGACAATTCAGCATTCCTCAGGCTAACTGCTCAGTCATGCAACCGTAACCCTATTTCCAGAACATCTGCCTGCTCATGACTCAAGCTGGCTGGCTGCTCAGTCTGGCAGCTTTGGCTGTATTTACAGAACATCAGCGTGTCAGTCTTTTTACAGCTCATTTTGAAACCTAAAACATTGGCCACTTGCACTACCTGGTGGCTGTGAAATGAAATGCAATGCCACTTGCAATATATGCTGGTGAAAGATGTATTGGTGTTAAGGAGCATACGTTTGTAATTTGATATGTATTATGTGGTATTGACAGTCTGGACACTGCTGTTTTGTAAATAGGTCATATCCAAGGTGAATGAGAGAAGGAGGGCTTAGTAAGATGTCTGAGTGTTACCTGGTCTCCTGTCTCTTTCCCAGGTGTTCCATGAGTGTGGAGGACGGTGCCAAGCTTTACGATGTGTGCCCACATGTCAGTGACTCTGTAAGTCAGCTATGCCCCCAAAGCTTTGGAAGGCTCTGCTTTTACCCTAACAAAGCCTTTTGGTCAAAGACTGCTTCAGTTCAATTTTAAGAGGCTAAGATAAAAAGACACTCCCACATCACTGTTTGCACAAATTACTACCCTGGTTTCTTCGCATTTCAGTGACCTTCATACATTTTTGTAACTTCCCCTGTGACGTCAGTTCTGCCAGTAGTTTTAGAATTCTATTAAAATTAACTTTTGTTCTTTTCCTGGTTTGTTGTACTAAGGGCCTGTTCTTTGATGAGGCCTACGGCTTCTACCCAGGCCAGGTGCTGATTGGTCCAGCCAAAGTCTTCTCCAACGTACAGTGGCTGTCAGGGGTCAAACCCGTGCTTAGCAAGAAGAGCAAATTCAGGGTGGTGGTAGAGGAGGTAGTATGACTTATTCACCTGTCAAATGTGATTGATACCTCAATTGTATTAGCAATAGTTCCTATGGGAATCTTTTAATGTGCGTATCAGGAAGCACTGCCTAATTGTTTCATTGGGTATCTTTCTAACATTTTCTTTGTGTGTCACTACAGGTGCAGGTCATCGAGCTGAAGGTGACCTGGATGACTAAGAGCTACTCTGCCAAAGGCTCCGACAGTGTCTACCCTCCTCCATACACAATTACCCAGGAGAACCTCTCCAAGTAAGGCTGCCTGCCCCTCTCTCAATTTATCCACACCTCCACCCAACGCACGTTTCCCCCTATCAAACTGTTCAAACGCTGTCTAGCGGTTGGCAGTGACATTGCCTGTGCCTGTCCTCAGGGTCAGACGGCTGGGCTACTATGACCACACCCAGAGGCAGCTGGGAGAGCGGGCCCTCTATGTGTTCCCTGCCGAGGGCAAGGCCACCCACATCACCTGTGAGGGCCCCGAGGGGACCACTGTTCTCCCTGAGGACCCTGTGGTCCGGAGGGTGAGTGTGTGTGTTCAGTGTGCGCTCCTGCACTGCACCACTACTATTGTGTGGTTGTGGTTGTGGTTGTGAAAGAAACCACTGTTGTTGAATTTCTCTTGCTACTCCTTTTTTGGCTCTCACTCGAAGGTGTTTGTGTCCCGCAGTTAAAGAGAATGTTTAAGAAGGAACCCGGGAAAAAGACACCGACGACAGAGAACGCCGATGCACAAGGTGCCAACCAGCACTCTGCTGACAAGACGGAGGACCTGAAGGGTACACACCTTTCTGTTAGATTTTTTTAATAGGTTCCACGCCTTCACAATAAACAGTGAAGACAAATGAGCACCGTTGGGTATTATGTCTACTAGGGCAGAAAATCTAAAATCCTTTAATCGACCAGAAGGTGTCAGCCCTAATGTCTACACTATAACATTACTGTGAGATAATAATGCATAAAATAAAAGGGTCTGTTTCTGAGTGACCTTTTGGTAGCACTGGGAATGCTAATGGCTGTTCTATGGATTGGATGGGTGCCGTCCTGGTCTATTAGGATGGTTAGACTGATACGTGGAGTGAAACCCAATTGGAGCATTGCTGGTCTGACAAGATGATATCAGCCTCTCTCCTCATCTAACCTTGGCGTCTCTCGTCTTTCACCCTGCCTTCAGAGGAGCACCCGGCTGAGATGGCCAACAGCTGCGTCAGGTCTCTTCTGCCAGCGGACCTGGCTCCACCCCCGGCCCGCGTTAACAACGGCCCCGCTGAGACCCCCCGGGCAGCGGAGTGCGGCCGGGGCGAGGCCGGGGAGCAGGACGCCGACGACGAGGGCGCGGAGGACACGGACGACACCAGCTCCATGACCTCGTCGGCCAGCTCCACCGCCTCCTCGCAGAGCGGGGGCCTGGGCCCCAACCGCAAGAAGAGCATCCCGCTCTCCATCCGCAACCTGAAGAGGAAGCACAAGAAGAAGAGGACCAAGTTCTACCGCGAGTTCAAACCCGGTGACATGTGAGTGAGGGGTTTACACCAAGAGTGTATTATCTAACCTTTTACTATGGCCCTTTGCACATAATAATAACGATAATGTGTTGTTTGATCACACAGGGCTCCAGACTAACATTTTACACTGGTGGCTGTGCCACTAAGTTTTTTTTCTTCACCAAATTGGTGGCAGTCTGGAGCCCTGTCACAGCAAAGAAACAATTCTTAAACCTACTTAACTTTAGTCAATGTTTCAAGAGCTTGAACAGCTAACAGTCACACTAGTTTGTTATGTTAGTCTGACACAATTTGAGGTAGTTGTATCGATACCGTTTGTCTTAGCTTTATCAAAAATAATGCATACAAACACCCTATTTTTTTCTCACAAACTCACAATTCTTATTTTTTGTCTCCTGGTAAACGTCCATCCTTTTAGCTACCTCGATCTCATTTTGTGATTTGTTTCTAGCCATTTGTTATTGACAAGAACACAGACAGCAAATAGTTTTTTAGCAATTCATCAAACGATTACCTGGGTTTCAAATACATGGTCTGTTTACAAATTGCCTGTGTTACCTTATGAAACTTACTTGCACCAGTTCCTGAATGAAACAAATAGGTGTTAGTAATAATAGTTAATTATTAAGACAATTAATGTCAGCCATGACAAAAAAAAAAAACATTCGGCCAATGTTTCTGCTATTAAAGACCTTTCATTTCTGTTGTCTCTGCAGGGTGGCGGTGGAGGTGGTGGGCACTAAGACCTCTGGGGACGTAATGTGGAAGGACGGGCGGGTGGAGCGGGCCATTCGCTCCAACACTCTCATTCCCATCCAGCACCTGGACAACCACGAGTTCTGCCCCGGAGACTTTGTGGTGGACAAACGACGTACGGCCATTTTTTATTTTACATATAATTTAATACTCGTTAAATATTACTGTTTTGTTAGTTTAAGGGCATAATTCTCTTTAGTTATGTGTGAGAATGTTTTTGCTGAAGCACCTAATTTTATGTAACAGTAGAAGCTTGGGGTTGTTTTTATGAGGAGTGCTGATGCACAGAGGGAGCATGGGTTTCTCTGTGCGTTGGTGTCATTGTGTCTTTGATATGACTTGTTTGTTAGTTAGTTGTTTACTTTGTGTACTTCCTTTGACATTGTTGCTCTGCGTGTGTGCACACGCCCACACCTGACCCTGTGCGCCTCTCGCTCTCCCCCAGCCCAAGCCCCTCAGGACCCAGGCGTGTACGGGGTCATCCAGTCCGGAGACCACAGGGGCAGGACATGTGCTGTCAAGTGGATCAAGCTCAACTCGGCCAGCGATGATGTGGAGGTCAGTGAGGGCGTTTGGAAGTGTTGGTCCGTGTGTGCCGATGGCTAATACTGACGCACGGCTGCTCTCCTCTGCATTTGGTGTGAAATTCTAAGCTATGTACTGTGAACTGCAGTTTATTTTCCTGCCTAACAAGTTAATACAATCTTAAAATCAGTTACAGAAGTTAGCAGAAAGCCAGTGTTGTTATAGTAAAATAATAATAATAATGCTAAGAAAAGAATAGGCTAATTTAAGAGGCCTTTTGTCCTGATAAAAATATGTCTGAAAGATCCTCACGAGCCGTAGTGTTGAAGGAATAATAGCACATCCCAGATTTGATGTACCCATTTTTTTGTCGGACTTCTTAAGATGTTATGAATCAATCTGACTGTCAGGCTAATACAATGGAGTATCATCTGCATAACAATAAAATGCTTTTATAGACTCATGAGACTTTGATTCATGAATATGAATGTGACGTAGACTTTCTCTTGGACCCCCAGGTCATAGGAGAGGAAGAGGATGTCAGTGTTTATGACATTGCTGACCACCCAGACTTCCACTTCCGCACCACCGACATCGTCATCAGGATGTGGAACAACGAGGAGGGACAGGCCGGCGACGATAAAGAGGTGCACACGCTTGACCTTTGACCTTTCTCAGATGCTTGCCTCCCACATGCCAGCTTTAGGCACCTAGAGATTTGACAGGAGGAAAACCTCTTGACCATTTGAAACCCGAGTTTAAGATGGTAACAGGCACTGCGTTTCAGTGTTTGGTAATGTCAACATTATTATCTTTCAAATTTCAAAATGCATGTGTGATTTTTGGTTGCCCCTGGAATTACACAATGACAAGTGGAAGGAATTATTCACAGCCTTCCTTGTCCATTGGCAATACTGAACCAGCCAGCTGGAGGGCCGTTTTGGTCATGTTCTTCTTCTCTTCCTCTAGACTTCGGTGGGCCAGGTGGCTAGAGTGGACGTGAGCAGTAAGGTGGAGGTGGTGTGGGCCGACAATTCCAAGACCATGGTCCTGCCCCAGGTAATCATGGGACTCGTAGTCTTAAATGCATGACACTACAATGATTTCATAGTGGATCCTGGAAAAATGCCCTACAGAGGATGTCTTTTAACAAGGCCCCTCAATCAGTTTGGTAAACATTGTTCTAAGAATATCATATTTGTACTTATAGGTAGTTGTTTTTCTATAATAGTTTGTTTTATTCTCTAGCATCTGTACAACGTGGAGTCTGAGATGGAGGAGACGGACTACGACTCTGTGGAGGAGACCAGCAGTGGCCTGTCCACCGAGGAGTGGGAGGACGAGAGCGACAGCTGGGAGACGGACAACGGCCTCAACGAGGACGACCAGCACGCAGCCGAAAACACCTCCACCGTCACCCCCACCTCCACGCCCACCGGCATCACGCCCTCAGAGGACGAAGCCAGAGTCGGCCTCAAAACCCCCACCAAGCCCCCCGCGTCCGGGGAAGAGCCGGAGGGAGCCGCAGCGAGCCCGGCATCCGGAGGCGCGGACGGAGCCGAGAAGCCCGGGAAGGATGGCACTCCGCGGGGCTTCCGGGAACTCAAGGAGGCCCTGAAGATCCTGGAGAGCCTGAAGAACATGACGGTGGAGCAGCTGTGGACGGGCGGCTCGCCCACCTCCCCCACGTTGGCCGAGCCCGCGTCAGGCACCGCCGCGGCCAGCCCCTCCGCCGCCCCCGCCGCCCCAGAGAAGCCCACCAAGGAGAAGCGCTTCCTGGAGGACATCAAGAAGCTGCAGGAGAACCTGCGGAAGACGCTGGACAACGTTGCCATCGTGGAAGAGGAGAAGATGGAGGCGATGGCGGTGGCGGGAGGGGGAGGCGGGGCGGAGGCCGAGCGGGCCAGGGAGGAGAAGCTGCCCCAGGAGGCCCAGACGCCTGTCGGGTGTCCTGATTGGCCCAGCGACACGCCTGTCCTGTGTCAACAAAGCGGGGGCAAGCCGGGCGTCACCTTCACCAGCGCCAAGGGAGAGATCTTCTCTGTGCTGGAATGGGCTCCAGGTGAGCTCAAGTCATGAGTTCATACAAAGAGAAATTATCTTATTTTCCTGCTTAGCTTATTGTTTGCCCTTGTTCTTTTCTTTAAACTGCTGTTTCCACTTAGTTTACTAAAGCTTCCAGTATATAAAAAACACACTTTAGAAATAATTAGAAAGATTAGTAAAGGCTACAGTGTGTCCCTCCCAACAGAAACCCACACGTTCCAGAAGATGGAGTTCCAGCCGGCGGAGGCGAAGAAGTTCTTCAGCACGGTGAGGAAGGAGATGGCTCTGCTGGCCACCTCTCTGCCCGACGGCATCATGGTCAAGACCTTTGAGGACCGCATGGTAAGACCCGAGGGCCTTTCACTACGGTTCCATTGATCTCCCGCTCTGATGACATGTTTGAGTCACTCACCTTTGCTTTCCGGAACCTTCCCGTCGTCGTTAGGACCTGTTCTCGGCGTTGATCAAGGGTCCCACGCGCACACCCTACGAGGACGGCCTGTTCCTGTTTGACATCCAGCTTCCAAACATCTACCCAGCAGTGCCCCCTTTGTTCCGCTACCTGTCGCAGTGCAGCGGGCGCCTCAACCCCAACCTCTATGACAACGGCAAGGTCTGCGTTAGTCTGCTGGGCACGTGGATCGGCAAGGTGGGTCAGATGAAGGGTTGGACAATTCTTGTGGTTTCATCTTTTTCTTGCCTCTTTCCTTCCCTCTGTCTTTGATATGTTCCCTCTGTCTTCTTGTATTTTTTCGGCTAATATTTGTAAGTATTGTCAAGGTGGTCTGGAAAGCGTTTTTATTACAAGAGTAGGGAAAAAACTTTTTTTGAATGTGGCAAAAACCCTTTGAATTGATAGTGGGTTGGGTTGATGCCGCGGTTGTGTTTGTAGGCAGTGTGTCCCACTGCCTCTGGTTGATTTTCTGCTGTTTGTTTTGTTTATGCAAACACAGGGAACAGAGAGATGGACCAGCAAGTCCAGTCTGCTGCAAGTGCTCATCTCCATACAAGGTAATGTGGGCAACACATACTCTCATCAACACTCAGGAAACCCCATGCATAGAGACTTCACCCAAGAACCAATTACCTCCAGCCCCTTATTACCACACACACACACACACACACACACACACACACACACACTCCTCTTGTGTCCCCTCTGCAGTAAATGTTTTATTCATGTACCCATTTGCTCATGTGCTATGGCTGTAGAAACTAGGTTTATGACAGTAAAGATCTTCTTGGTATGTAAGATGTTTTTCACTTGTATTGCCTTGCTTATACTTTTGTATAAATCAATGCTCTTAGCAGATGCTAGAATTGTAAACAATATGACCATATTTACATAGTTTCTGCCTTTATTTAGCTGATTGAGAACAGTGTTGTGAATGAAAATACATACTTCCGTTCCCTCTCCTCAGGTCTGATTCTAGTCAACGAACCCTACTATAACGAGGCGGGCTTCGACAGCGACCGCGGCCTGCAGGAGGGCTACGAGAACAGCCGCTGCTACAACGAGATGGCCCTCATCAAGATGGTGCAGTCCATGACCCAGCTCCTACAGTCGCCGGTGGAGGTCTTCTCCCAGGAGATCCAGCGGCACTTTGCCTGCAGCGGCTGGCGGCTGGTCCACCGCCTGGAGGTCTGGCTGGAGCTCCACGAGGCAGCAGAGCGAGCCGCCCCGGCCCGAGTGCTGCCTTCCCGGGACCGACCGCCCTCGGTGGAGCCCCTGGACGAGCAGCTTCCGCTGGGGGCCGGCCCCATGGTGGTGGCCCACAGCAGCCCACATAAGCCGGCCGTCCTGGGGGAGGCGGCGGAGGAGGAGGTGGAGGAGCTGGAGGACTCCGGGCTGAGCCTCTCCACCACCTTAGCCTCGGACTGTGACGCCGGGACGGTCAGCACCTCCACGGGCGCCGAGGCAGGAGCGTCCGTCACGGTCCGGCCGGCATTGGACTCTGCACCGGGAGGGACGGGGAGTCAGCCGGCCGTCCGGCCGAAGAAGCGCAGGAAGAGCTACCGGAGCTTCCTGCCCGAGCGCAGTGGCTACCCGGACATCGGCTTCCCGCTGTTCCCACTCTCCAAGGGCTTTGTGAAGAGTGTGCGCGGCGTGCTGCTCCACTACCGGGCCGCCCTCACGGCCGCCGGAGTCCCCGACCACGCCGAGGACAAGTAAGTGCCTCCCTCCCTCTCTCCCTCCGTACCGCCACACCCTCCCTCTCTCCCTCCGCACCGCCACAGCCCTCCCTCTCTCCCTCCGCACCGCCACAGCCCTCCCTCTCTCCCTCCGCACCGCCACAGCCCTCCCTCTCTCCCTCCGCACCGCCACAGCCCTCCCTCTCTCCCTCCATATCGCCACAGCCCTCCCTCTCTCCCTCCATACCGCCACAGCCCTCCCTCTCTCCCTCCATACCGCCACAGCCCACCCTCTCTCCCTCCATACAGCCACGGCCCTCCCTCTCTCCCTCTGCACCGCCACAGCCCTCCCTCTCTCCCTCCGTACAGCCATGGCCCTCCCTCTCTCCTTCTGCACCGCCACAGCCCTCCCTCTCTCCCTCCGTACAGCCATGGCCCTCCCTCTCTCCCTCCACACCGCCGCAGCCCTCCCTCTCTCCCTCCACACCGCCATGGCCCTCCCTCTCTCTCTCTCCATCCTCCAAGGGGTAATCTTCCCAACTCACCCATGTTTACCCGCTTGTAAAGCTGCAAATATGCCCTCCACCCTTCTAAACAATCCAAGCACCAACTCTCTGTCAACATGTGGCTAAGCGCCCCCTTTCCCTGGTGCGTCTGCTTCCCTGACAAGCCGTCTTCCCTGCCCCCACCCCCACACTCACACTGACATGAACACACACTTGTCAGTCTCTAACGGATGTGGATGTGTGTCTGCTCCTCTCTAGTATCAGCGCAGGATATCAGATGTGAGGAGAGTACCGGGAGGGGGTACTCTCCTCGTGGAAAACCCCGTACCGAGAGACGACGCCCTCCCCCAAACACAGACTGGTGATAGAAAAGGAAAAGAGGAGAGAGGGAGGTCGGAGGTCCAATGAGGTCATGTCCCGTGCCCCCTGCTTTGTCCATAGCTGCTGTGAAGGGACGAGGGGACTCCCCTGAGAGGCGTCGGCCTGCGCTCACAGAGTAGGCCGTAGCACACGCTACTACTGACTCTAGAGGGAGACTTTGTAACCGCTGCCACGATGTCTTGTAATCAGTGGGGTTAAAGGAGAAGCCACGCACACTGGACCTTTTCAGCTGGGCTTCACTGAGGAACTACTACTCCCAGCATGCCTGGCTCCTTGGACCCTTTTGGGAATCCTAAGCACTGTTCCTGTGTCCCCAGTATCACCCTGCACTCCCAACGAGCGGACAATTGCGTCAGAAAGAGGTCACCGTTTGACATGGTGGAGATGATTTTTTTTAGATTGGAACTGGTTGTTCGCTTTGTTGCCTTTTCTCTCTCTTTTTTTCTCTCTGCCTCTTTCTTTCTTGTTCCAAACACATGGAGACATGCCACACAAAAAACCTGTATAGAAACACACACACACACACAATCTGAATGTTATACAACTGCCCACGACAAACCGCTTCACTTCCTTGTTGACTATCTTTGCCGGTTTTTCTTGCCAATCCCCCACGCCATAAAAACATGAGTGAAAATGTTTACATAATCACCTGTGTGGGTCAGCTGTCCCTGGGAGGTAACCCGTTCTAGCCCTGGACAACCGTTTAGATAACACCCTGCTATACGAAAGACACTCTGCTTACCTCAGCCATCTCGAAAACAAAATTCTGCCATTCTATGAACATTTCCACTAGCTTTATTTAGTCACGACCATTGTTTTGTATCGAAACGTTTCTGAGGCGAGCAGAGTCTCGGGCTGTTTAAAGGGTCCTTCTACAGAGCTTTCCAGAGTTCCCCTTGTCAGTGTGTGTTGCTGACTCGAGCGGCGTAAGGGGAGGCACATCACTGCACACTACACGATCCAACGGTTCTCTGAAAATACTGTCCATTCCGTCATCTCAACGTGTTGCCTTACTTGAATTGTTTTCCGTAGTGATCTCGACCATGTTGTACAAAGCTGCTTGCTTCATGCTCTAGGTATACGGCTCGAGTATCCTGTTAGTGTTTTCTCTTAGTAGGGGCTGTCTGTCCTCTTAATTCCCATCCAGGATAATTGTTCCATAGATCCTAAATATCACCATGATAGAGGAGCTGAAACTGACCCCAAATCAGTATTTATAAACAAATTTCTGTACTCAAACCCAAAATTATATGAACAGCTGCTGCCTTTTGCACCATTCAGTTTGAGTTGAATGACATACGATTTGTTGACAATGTTTAAAATATGTTTTGTTGCCTGACCGATGCACCTCTGGTTCATGACGGCATTGTCTGTTCTCAAGATTTGGACCACTGGTCCCAAAAGCCACAAAAAGTGTAACTTCGACAAAATTATTGATCTATTGTTTATTTTCCTTTCTGCCTCAGCTTTTACACTTCTTTGCGCGAATACATATTATCATATTTCACCCAGAGTGCTATTGTCTGTTCAACCACCAGGGGTCAGTCTGAATAAGTGCAGGTGCCGATACTTTTCTGGACTCCCTTTTCTGGATCGCACAGTGCTTCCTGGGCAAATTAAAGCGGTCCTTGTTTACATCTTAATGAACATCTTTCTCCTTTGCAAAATAAGATGCAGGTAATATTCCTTGTACTTGCTTAATACCTGTGAGCTAAAAGAGAGATGAAATCTCACGTTTTACTTGAATAAAGAGATTACAGAGTGTTTGTTAGCTAGAGAACCATGTGCCATTGTGTACGAGTGTGGAGAAAAAGAGTAAGAACCAAAAAATTGATTATTATAAAGAAATACTAACAGATCAATGAGCGATTTATTGTAAGAACTTTATTTTCTGTCTATTTTGTGTCTCTTCTCTAGCGTTCCTATACCAGGCACGCCAATCATTCTTTGATACTTTTATCCCCACTTCTTACTACTTACTTCTGCTGCCTTTGAGTTCCACGGACAGTGTTGTATTCCCCCATTTGCTGCAGTACCAGTACCAGTAGCATGTAGCCGGGGTTGGGTTTTTTCCCGACTCATGCAAGGTGCCAGGAGTTATGGAAAAAACTCTTCCTGATGGATAATTGTGTGCTCTCATTCCAGTCAAGGCCTAACCAAACATCATCCAATTCATTAAAGGTTTATGAACACGGACCTTTGTGCCAAGCTTGGAATGAAACGCACACAGGCCACCATTAATTGAGCGCAACACTACTGCTATATTTGAACTTAAATCTTGCAGTTTTTCTTCTGTTTCTTCAGCTATATAAGGTGAACCTAGATAAGTCTTTAAAAACTGCAATGGGATATCAAGCACAGGTCGCTGTGCACCATGTTTGAGTATTTGTATATTATTCAGATTTAACAATTATAACGTTAAGTTGTTTTTTCAGCCAAAGCATGTAAAATGTTACATTTATGCCTTTCAACAGGCTACACACAAGACTTGACTGTACAATGTCTACATTTCCACAGTGGCCTGTATTGTTAAAAAAATAATAAAACATATAATTTGTAGCCGGCTTCCCTCTGTACAAATTTAATGACTATATATACATATTTAAATATATATTTAACAAAAACTTGAGTTCTTCGTGTTCATGTGAATGCTTGGGGTATATGTATAAATTGCTGAGTGTTTTTCTTTTTCTTTTGTTTATTTGTATTTTTTTTCTATATAGTTAAAAAAAAATTGCGTTAGAACTGTATGAAGTGTTTCATTAAACTTTGCAAGCAGTACCATAGTAAAACATTGGCTTGTGGTGAATTTCAAGAAATACATTTCTCAAAATAAATTACAGCAGAACTGAATAAAATAAAAGCGTAACTCAGGCATATTATTAAACTTTTATTCAAAAGAAACATTCCAATTGTGCTTTGATTTTCAGCTATTAGAAAATTACAGACTTCTGCCAAGTGGAAAAATAAATATATATGTTCAACCAATTGAAATAAAACAAACACCATTTTCTCCCTTCACCATAATCATTTGGACGATAGCTAAGCATGAGTCAGACAAATAACAGCACTTTAAAAGTAACTTTGGTGGAAAACCGTTTAAGTCGTTAAAACCTATTTTCCTTATGTACCTTTCGCACCCTGAATTTTCAATAATGCAAATCAAAGGATCTATGATAGTTATTTTTTCTCCAAATTAGAGTTCATGCCTGAGATGACTTCTAGTACAATACTTACTGTACATAAGTCAAAGCAAGAAAGGCACACAATACAATAAGATGGACTGCATTGCTCACAAGCAAGATATAAGTTGCATAGAAACAGTAAAAGAGACATGCTTTTTTAGACAAGGCCAGCATCGTAAACCTAAACACGAGGTGTAACCACTTCATAATGTAGTCAAATTGTGTTGTAACTCAAACTGAAGCAATGGACTCTCCACTTAAACTACACTTAAAGTGCATATCAGGCAATTAAATTCAAGAACATTTTGGCCTAGAAATAACTTATAAGTTGAACATTCTACAAAATATGGTATTTCAAACATCACTAGAATGTAACAGTTCAGTTTAACCTAATCAATACATTTGGTCTTCGATACTCCAGATATAATTGAACACTTTCTAGATATTTATTTTCACATTAAAAATGGCAATTCCACAGTGACTAAGGCCTCAGCATGTAAAAACACGTGTGTTGGGCAGGGTTTTGTGACCTTTATGTGCATCATGAAACAAGCCCAGAAAATTCTCGTTTAGTAGGCATAGCTCATTGTGTTTTCACCTAGGTGAAATATGGTATTTAGTCTTCTTTCACAGTGTCAGGACGTTTCAGGTTCATTTCCCCCAGTGTTTCAGAGAAGAGCACCATGCCAGGAGCACAATCCCTTCCCTCATGCTGCATTTAACAAGTCAATATTCCCTCCCTCCCAGAGCCAAAGAGCAGTGAAGGCGTTAATTGGATTATTACTGCAGAGAAACACGACTCGCATGAACACAGCTGAGCATGCTAACAAACATGCCTCGCAGACTGAGATACGGAAAGCTGAAAAAGCAGGCTGAACTACTCGCTGTGGGCTGACAGCCGTATCAGTGTGAGTCTGTTTGATAGTGAGATAATGGGATCATTATGAGTCAGGTTTCCTTTCTTCGTGTGGAGGCAAATTAGTTCATGCCTTGGAGGCGGCTTTTTGTGGGCTGCTCTCTGTAAGCACCACCCCTACACTGTAACAGCTTCAAGAAAGTCGCCGTTTGCCTATTACTGAAATGTCTTTTAGAAGTGCTAACATTAACAGATTAATTAACCTTCAGAGAAAATATAGCAATTTACCAGAGCTCATTCCTTCCAATTGTACCGTTGAACTTCCAGTTTGAACCATTTCCATGTTTCAGATGAATGTTGTAGGTAGCTTTTAGCTCGCTAAACAGCAGAAGCCCACTGGGCCCCTTCATCCAGTAATTAGCCTAGCCAGCCCTCTGTGCACCTGTGCCTGTATGGGCCCATACTCCACCACCTCCCCGTCCACTGTGATCACCCCTTTGGGGGAGTGAGGTTCCAGCCTCAGTGCCCGCACCTTAGCATACACCAAGTGGGGACAGTTGTTGGACATGTGCATGCCCTTCTCCATGGACAGGAAAAGTCGAAGCAGGGCAGTCCGCGATATGCCAGCTCGGACGTAGAACAGGTGAATGAGGCCGTCGTCCAGCGTGGCTTCGGGCGCTGCCAGCAGGTCCGCGGCCAGGTGAGACTGGTACATGGCCAGCATCAGGACAAAGTCTTCCTCGGGCACCACTACCCAGTTGCTGGGCACCGGCTGATCCAGGGGGGGCAGCAGTGAGTCGGGCGGGCCCTTGCGGTGGGTGCGTGCAAGCACGACAGACTCTGTAGTTCTCCCCGTCAGGGCGTTGTTTGAATGGAAGGAGTTGTGGAAATTGTGGTTGGGCGAATGCGTGGGAGGTCTGCCGAGTGACGACGCGGGACCAAGCTCCACAGACAGCGTTTGATTTGGTTCGTCCGCGTCCTGCGGCAGGTAGGCCAGCTTCCCCCGGTATATCCGCAGCGAGGCCAGTCGCACCAGCGTGCCCACGGTGAAGCGCGCGGACCCCACGTGGCGGTACTTCTCGCTCTCCACGTCCACGTCGGCCACGAAGCCCCAGGCCAGGGACAGGAAGGAGAAGAGGCGCGGGCTGGAGGGCAGGTGCACAGAGGCCAGGTCCATGCGGCCCACCAGGCCCTTGCACAGCAGGAACCCACAGCTGAGCAGCAGCTCCTCGCCTGACGCCGGCAGGGCCCTGCGGACACTGGGGTAGGGGAACAAAAGAGGGGGGGAGAGTGAGCGTGGCTGTGGTGGAAGAGAAAAAAGGGTGAAAAAGAACTGTGAAACATTTGGTCATTGAAAGACGGCAGCAGCAGGTTGTATAGTTTGGTGGGTGAGGGTGCAGATTTTAGGGAGGGTGTCAATTACTTAAGTTTGGGCGTGTTCTACTTCAAAAGGTAGCATTTTGGGGAGGGGGGGTTTAGGGAGGGGGAGAGTGACTCAGCAGGCAGTACGGGCCCAGGCAGACAACAAAGACGGCCCCAGCTGGGAGATGGGGAGCATGGGTGAAGGGTCAGGACACCCCACCCTGCCTGCTGTCAGCTCCACACACCAATTAGACCAAGTACGGCAGCCTCAATGGAGTTGAGTGGCAGGTTCATCTCCATATTCATCAGGACAATGCCAGCCCTAGCCATATTAGTATTGTGATAATAGATTAGTCAAATTAGTACAGAAATACTAACTGCTCACGGTTTGTCTCTGTTGCATTGGGAGGAAAAAGACATAGGGCATTCAAATTGCTTGAACCTTGATTTTGAACACACTGTTAAGGTAAACAGTGCAGTGTTAGTTGAGGGCCAGCAGATGGAGTCTCCCATTCTACACTTAGGTCACCCTTCCAAAACCCCCCTAGTGCTGCGGTGAACCCTCTGCACGTTTAGCCGTAGACGTTTTGTCCAGGTGATGAGGGGGGACAACCTGTATCAGCCACTGAGCTCGATGTTCTGGATCCCCCTAGGGGAGAGAGAGAGGTGGGGAGAGACAGAACAATGCAGACTCTGGTCCCTTCCTCTCATTGTCCCACGGCTCTCTGGTCAGACGCTCATTGTGTCGGTTGGTCTGATTGGCCGGTGGTGCCTCTGTTCTCGGCTGGAGAAAGAGCCAGTAGAGGTTGGTTCTGCTCGTGGACTGCTGGATCTTTCATGAGTTGTGCAAACTGGGGCTGGTTTCACTTTGCATTCTGTGGCCGATTTTTCCTCTTGCTTCCGTCCTGGAGTTCCTCACCCAAAACGATGAGGCATGTACGTTTTCCCTCCATACTGCTTAGCTCAAATATGTTCTCTCATAGCAAGCGCTGAAATGTATGCAAACACGCCGGCCTAACCTCGATAAAGTGCCAAACAGTTAGTAAAATAACCAGAACCCTTTCAGGTAAATGTATGAGAACCATGGCTGTCTTGGGATGCCACCCACCCAGAGTAGTGGTGCAGGGAAGCAGCCAGGGCGTTGGCGGACCCCCCTGGTAGGATGCCTAGTGGGGTCTGGATGGCCTCCTCCCAGTCCTCCCTCTCCAGCAGCCCATTCACTACCTGGGGGGACCAAACATAACACATTACGTTACATTAGTCTCTCTCTCTCTCTCTCTCTCTCTCTCTCTCTCTCTCTCTCTCTCTCTCTCTCTCTCTCTCTCTCTCTCTCTCTCTCTCTCTCTCTCTCTCTCTCTCTCTCTCTCTCTCTCTCTCTCTCTCTCTCTCTCTCTCTCTCTCTCTCTCTCTCTCTCTCTCTCTCTCTCTCTCTCTCTCTCTCTCTCTCTCTCTCTCTCTCTCTCTCTCTCTCTCTCTCTCTCTCTCTCTCTCTCTCTCTCTCTCTCTCTCTCTCTCTCTCTCTCTCTCTCTCTCTCTCTCTCTCTCTCTCTCTCTCTCTCTGAACATGGGGATTTCGTGGGAGAATTAGAATTAGGAATTGTTTTGTAGAGGAATGAAGCGAATAGATCTAGCTCATGCAAAAATTAAGAAGAAGAGGTTAATCTTTAATATGTTCTACTAAAATAGCTGGCCTACTGCATAATTGGTGTGTGAGTTCTTACCTCAAAGAGCAGTCCATCTCCTGACATGATGACCAGGGCATCCCACTGGGTGAGGTCAGCATCCCGCACCAACTCACGGGCATGGTTCTGGTGCTCTGGACACACACACACACACACACACACACACACACACACACACACACACACACACACACACACACACACACACACACACACACACACAGATCAAAGTCTTTGTATGTGTTTGCTTGCACAAAAAGGGGGTGAAACTTGATTCAAAATCCCCTTTTGTCAATCTGTCCCCACTCCCATCTGCTGCTTGTATCCTTGAGTAATGAGCTAGTGGAGAGCTAGTTTGACATGCAACCTAATTAAAATGTGTATCACATTGTCAATTACATTACCTTGCCGAATCACCCTGAGGCACTCTATCAAATTACCCAAAGTAATTGAATCTAATGAAGTGGGCCCATTGTTATAAAGGCAGTTAGTTCACCCTAAACAAAACAATGGTCTCACATGATTTACTCTGGATGTCTGTGCAGTGTACATGTAGAACACAGTGTTCTACATAGGCACATCACAACCCTATTAAAGCTCTTAGGGTTTCTAGAAAAGCAATATATCAAATGCTATCTATCTTTATTATTATTACTATTATTTTTATTACATACCTATCAACTTCTAGAGTCCTCATGGATCAATCTCCTCTTTGACTGAACTACAATTAACTAATCTATGAAACGATAATTAAGGAATAACACTATAAACAAACTCCATCTCTCCCACTCTCACCCACACACATACATACATACACACACTACTCGTTACAGAAAAAAGGGTTAAAGCTACAGTAACTCTCTCTTTTCTCCAACTCTAGCCATCCCACTCTCATTACTTAACTGAGCACCTCTTTCTCCTCGTCCATCCTCCATAGACACTGTACTGTTGTGTTGTATCCTGAACCCTGGGAACTCCCACACACACACGCACGCACGCGCGCGGGGGCATCGGATTAGCCGGGGCACTCTCATTCCCCAGTCAGCCGAGGAAAGTGGAGCGGAGACAGGGTTTCAGTCTACCTTTAACAGCCTGGTCCCACCACGTTTGCCCAGGTGCAGAGGTCATAAACTCAAGGGATTGAAAAGGCTTCGTAGCTCTAGACATTAGGCGTTTAAGACATGGAGATAGCTTTCAGTATACACTCTCTTAGAGTTTCGATTGATGGCCAAGAGCTAGAGCGGTAGGGAGCCTGTGAAGAGGGAGAGTCCTTTTTATGGCCGGTGTGCTTGTGAGTAGAGGAGAGCAGAGGAGATTTCTGGCTGCTTTAGTGATTTATGTTTTCAACAGTCCTGCGCTTAGATAGTCGTTGGCCTGTGGGCAAAACAAACTACACACACACACACACACCAACCTCCACTTTTCTTACCCTTTTCTCCCCTTCCAAAACTCTCTCTGACCTTGCAACCCTCAAGAGGAAGCCTAAACTCTGACACTGCTCTGTATTGGTGAAGCAGAAGTGTGTGTGTGTGTGTGTGTGTGTGTGTTTGTCTGGATGCATTTGTGGGTAAGTGTGTGTGTGGTACAGGATTTTCAGGTTATCATACTTTGTGTAAAGGTGGTGGCAGTCGTACTCTCAGTATGTGTGTGTGTGTGTGTGTGTGTGTGTGTGTGTGTGTGTGTGTTTGTGTGTGCGTGTGTACAAAGCTCTGCACCTCGAAACTGGACGACATGCCGTAGCAGCTTAGTCAGCAGCAAGGGAGTGCCGGAGGGCGTTGAAGCAGCCACCACAGCATCCCAACATGCTTCCAGAGCAGTGGCCAGCAGTGAGGAGCCAGCCAGCAAGCCAGCCAGCCACACTCCCACCTACAAGCATCCCAGCTAAGCAGCCTGCACCCACCGCTACTATAGAGATGTCTCCTAGGGGTGCAGTTTCCGCCTGTAAGTCCACGTCATGCTACCAAACCTCCACTGTCTTCCTCTTTTTAGGGCGTTTTTTGTGGCTTCCTTTTTGGCTTGATTTCCTTGTCTCGTGGGTTTGCATCCTTGGCTTTTGGAGGGAACAGAAATCCCCGTAGCTTACTGTGACTTTAAATTAACTAAACTCTCTGGACATTCATTTGGTTAACAAAGCAATGCTACCAGTATAAAGTAGAGAATCGTGACATCTGCAGAGATGAGTAGCATTCTCTTGCCCTTTAATGTTATCTGACGTACACCTAAACAAACTAGAGGGCATGGGGAAAAGTCATGCCAAGTTACTTACATGCCAATGGCCTCAATCCTCCCTCCATGGAAAGTCACCCTCTACTTCCATGGTGGCCCTGGTATAACACTCTGCTACCAAATGACCCCAGATCGCGTGCCATCTGTTGTTAGCATCACCACGCTAGCTGTGCTAATCTTTCACTAGCCCCAGCCACTGGCTTTAGCTTTAAGTTATCTGTTTTAGTAATGTAAATCGTGCTGCTGTTTGACGTTTTTCTATTTTTTATTTAGAATTCTACCAATACTATCATTGATGGAAAGGTTAATTTCACACGTTTTACACTGTTCTTGCTATTTTTTTTCTGTCTCTCTTCAACCTAAGTACATATTAGGAAGGATCTAAGCTGCAATCTGACACTGCTGGGATCTTTGAGAATCAAAGGAAAAGACAGAGACAGTTTGCTACACAATAATTCCAAATATGGGACATAACGATTGAGCTAGCTACTCCCAAGCGATTGAAAACCATATTAATCCTAATGCCCTGTTAAATGATCATTTTAACGAAGCTCATTGCACGATCATGATTACAACGTCAATGCTGCCTGAGCTTCACATCTAATCTCTGAAAAGAGATCTGCAGAGATGTGTGTGTGTGTGTGTGTGTGATACATAAGCTATATATTACATAACATATCAGTATGCATATGGGCCAGCAACACTCAGATCAGCGTAATGACTGACAGAAAGGAAAACACAGGGGATTTACACATAGCTTGTGTGAGGAGGGCATTAACAGAGAAATTAAGAATTCATTCACATTAAAAAAGCAGGCAACCTATGCGGCAGCAAGCATGTGGGTCGTTGAGTAAGCGTTGGGACTTACCAGTGATGACCAGCGTGTGTGGGACCCCGGCTTCATGGAGCATGTGCTGGACTTGGCTTGTGAAGAGAGACAGGGCCTGGCCTTTCCCACTCAAAGGGTTCAACAGCAGCATCACCCTACAGGGACGACGCACCTCACTGAACAACAAACCTACAGAGAGAGAAAACAGAAGGTTAGGCTGTGGTATACCCGGAGACTCAGGGGACATTTTTAAGGCCGCATTCAGGTTGTGTCTTTAAGAATAAGACGGTTGGAAGGACTTTTTTTACAGCCGAAAAAAAGGAATGGCTCTCGACCTTTGCAAAGAGAGGGAGCTAATCGGGAGCCTCCTCAAAAGGAAGTTGAGATGCTAACTTCAGCATAAAATATAATGGTGAGACCAATTCAACCTAGAAATTTTAGTGGGAAAAATAGACCAGCACCAATTTAAACCATTTTACATATCCTGTTGGCCAAC
Source organism: Galaxias olidus (assembly GCA_026901105.3). Classification (NCBI taxonomy): domain Eukaryota; kingdom Metazoa; phylum Chordata; class Actinopteri; order Galaxiiformes; family Galaxiidae; genus Galaxias; species Galaxias olidus. Next base: position 121,749 of record JAPMUY010008356.1, on the reverse strand, counting down.
ATCCAATGCAAAGCGCATATTACAGGGAATGTCTGCTCCGACAAACACAGAGCTATATCTCTCTTGATTGTTCATTACATTTGTACAGCATTACCCTGATGAAACTACTTCAAAGAGAAAGAACATTGCTGCCATGAAGTAAATTCCTCTAAAACAAGCTTGACCAGTGATCTGTGTGTTGGAAAACGATACTACACTTGGAATGCACTTGGTTTGAGCTCATTAACAAAGAGCAAGTCAACTGGAAGGTTTTAGGTTTAAAATAAAAAGCTGCTGCAGTAGATCTGTTTTTAATTACTTTCGATATCAACGTTGCAAAACAGGTTGGAAAGATGTCATCACACACACACACCCACACACACCCTATATATAACTACATACCTCAGACATATGTCCTAAACTCTGAACCACCTCAAAGGGGTGTGGAATGTACAGTCTTGTCTCAAAACTCTAAAGGCAACAGCATGTTTTCACAGAACTTATCCTGATTTACCTACATAGTTCCATGATATGTCAGTCCTTGACAGCACATATTATAAGAGATATAAAACTCCTTATAACTAGTGATACAGACATCTAAGGAAGGATTTCACATCCATCAGAGGGGTGTGTAAAACTACACAATATTTCTCTGTGGCAACCCAAATCAATTCAACAGCTATATTTTTATTCTTGAGATCAGGCTCTCTACTTGTTGTGTTGTTGAAACATCACAATGAATAACCAAACTTAAGAGGGTGCCAGGGTTGTGTCTTTGTAAATAATTTCACCCTTCTGCCAATATAGTTGCCACTGGAGACCCTGTCCTTGCTCTCTTCATGCTCCAATGCCCACAAGGACCCTCTTGTAATAGTAATTTCCTATCTGAAATTCATATCCTTCCAAAATATTCATCGTTATAAACTGTCTGTTGCTAGTTTTGGATTTCCTTTGTCGATGGCTACACATGGACATCAGGACACAAACCCTAAAAATCTGAAGAAAACCCTAAAAATCTTTTCAAGCCTTGTTCTGTATCCAGAAATAACCACCATTATTGATCTGGAAAATCTACAATGGAGCTTTTCTATCCAGGCCAGGATAGGGATCCATTTCTGGAATCAGGCGGAAAAAAACAATGACAGCAGATAAAGCTGTTGTTTTAGAGTGCTGGACTGGGTTATCATAAGTTGTATTATTTTTGCTTAACCAGTCTTTTGAATCACATATGATGTGTTAGCACACTACATCAGTTCTTAATTAGTTGTCTATTTAGTCCATGGCAAAGAAGTTTATTAAGAAATAGGCTAAGAGACTCAAAATAGGTATAAAAAAGGACAGAAGACAATCAAAACAAAGTTAAAAAAAAACTGATAGGGATTGAAGCTACTTTAAGTCCCTTTATCAATACATAAAATAATAAAGCATGCCACTTAAACATGTTATAACAAATGCTGTAGCTTGAGCAGGGAGTAGTTTTGAGACGAGTAATTTCTCAATATACACAGGATAGGATGTTATAATATCCATTATGCCATACTCCAAGATGAGCACTTCAAAAGTCAATATTTTAGAATGGACTTGGGTTGAGAGCAGATATGTCATTGGGGTTTCCAAGTGGGCACCCTCCATCCCGGATGTTTCGTTATTTTGAGCCCACGACACCTCCAGAAGGCTTAACGGTGACCAATGACGTCTCAGAGCCACCCCCCTCTATTTCCACTCTCGGCATGGCCAGATATTAAAAGTTGTTTATTAAGCTGAGAGATATCCCTATATCCAACCCTATTACCTAACTAGTAAACTAACTTGAAAGAGTTCCTTGCTGGGACTCTTATCAATTGACAGGCAATCCCAAAAAGAGTGGGACATGTCAGGGGTCAAACAAGACAGTAGAGGTGTCCCTGTTGTTGATGGTATACTCGCCAATGATTGAATATCATTGCAGTGTTACCTACATTCAAAAGCCAACAGCCTTGGTCATTGATTTTGCCTTTCCGTGACATTGTTGTGTGACTTCAGATCGGTCTTTCTTGTGGTATTTTGTTAATACAACTTGTGTAGAGCAGTCACAGTACTAACATAAATGCAGGAAAGGCAAGAGAAATAACATAGTATGAGGTAGGAATTGGATCCGTGCCCCCTTCCGACTGCAAGGAATGGTTCCCTGTCCATAACAGGCATTTAGACTAGTCAGATTCTGTACCAAAGGAGCCATGTGATAATCACTCTCAATAAGCTCTAGGCCAAAACATTGCAATGGCCAGATGCATCATGTTTAGTTACCACATTAATATTTCAAGTAGCTATGTTGCTGAGTGGTGGTACTAAACCTTTGCTAAAACCCAGTTGGGAGGGAATCCATTTTCCACATTAAAGGATTAATGGATTAGCATGCGTTCGGTCCACTCACTGTCATATCGGTTTAAAACTCCCTCTGGCATTGGCATGGCCGATTGGTCCAATAAAACAGAATGAAATCTAAATCTAGAATGACAATACCAATTTTGGTTCTCAATATGGTAAACATTGGCTAAAAGCCCCTGGAGGACCAACAGATTCTCAGCAACGGGCCAAGTTTACCTGAGCACGGTATTACAGTTTAAGAAAGACTTTGTTAGATTGCTTAATGCGGTCTACTACAAAGTCTGATGTGCTGTCGGTGTTAGTCTGTTGTCCATGGTGCTTTACACAACAGAGTTAGAACCTTTTTAAATGTGAAGAAGCAAGACTTGGCTAAGTCATGTGGTCAGACCATAAAGGGTGTGGTGGAAGTTGGTGGATAGTTGTCCAACTATCCTAAGAAAGAGAGAGAGAGAGAGAGAGAGAGAGATAATGTGAGAGAAAGTAGAAGGGAAGATGTCAGAATTGGCTGTCATTCTGTCTAGATTGGTGTCTCGTGGGAATTTTTGGCAGCAGAGTAAGATGGGATAGATGTCTATACCTCAAACAACTGTATCACAGACTTCAGTGCTTGTATTTTTACAAACATGGATTTTCCCCTTTGCTACGTCAAATAGATTTAGCAAAAGTCGTGAGGCTTACACACACATGTAATCACTTAAACAGCAAAACCCTAAGACTAAACCAAAAATACCATGCCAGTAAAAATATAGCAGGCAAACTGACTTTCAACCATAAAGTCCAACAGCTCTTTCCCTTCGATAGTGTAAAACTGGGACTGCCTGAGTGAAACAGGCTGCTTGGTTTGCTGATTGGGGAAATGTGGTTGTCATCCTATCAGTAAGTATTTTTTCCAAGAATAGTAGACATACTGTACCTATTGCAGGCTGTACTGGCACTTCCCTGTATACAGAACAATCTTTATAAAGTAGAATAAAACAATAGTAAATAAGGGTACATTCCATCCTATGTTACAATGTGTGTAATTCCTCTCTCCCTTAATCTCGGTAGGGGAGTGGCTATGCAGGGCTCCTGTGATTCCATGGCGCAAAGACAACTCAAGAGAACAGAGAGAGGGCAAACAAGGGAAGAAAGAGAAGGGAAAGAGGGGAAGAAAGAGAGAAAAGTCAGTGAACGTAGCAGTGATAGAGGATCAATCTGAGGAAATTAGTGAAAGGGTGTTACAGAAATGGAAGAAAATTACAAAGGGAGGAGGCCAATGTGTGTAGAGGAGTAGAGAGGAATAGACAGAGGTAAACAGACAGAGAGAGCAAGTGGCTGAGTCAGAATTCTTGACAGCACGTCAAGCTCTATCTCGGAGATTGCCAAAGAGAGTCCCTAGGGATAGGACTGGCGCTACCACTGCTGTCTCACTGCTGGCCGCAAGCATGCGCGGACACACACACACAAGCCAAAGATATAGGAAACAAGCTTTCCTCAGTCAAATATGTAGATATACTCAAGACAGTCGCCGTCTTGACAAATGTGACAAGGCAATATTTACAATTATCCCAAAAATTGTTTCATAATAACATTCTATTCTGTATCACAAGTGTTTTTATTACCAAAACAACATAATGACGATCTTGTCTAGTTAAAAATAAATAATGTGCAAACTGTTCAATCTTATCTGGGTCACAGTTTACAAGTGATATGGTGGCTGGGTACGTTTGAGAGGCATGGCGTAGGGCTCAGCCAGGACAAATAATGAGGTGGCTCTGCTTTTGAACCTTCCAATTATAGTGCGTCTTTCCCCAGTGGAGTAATTATACCTCTTGCCACTCAATGGTGCCCTTTTCTAACGAGGACTGGAATTAAAGTAGTAATATGACTCCATGAAAGAAAATCTTTATTGACTTATTAATTTACTTTACTCAGTTAAAAGAATATCATGTGACACATGCAGCTTTGTTATAAGACAATAAACGAATTATTCATGAGTTAAAAAGATGGGATTTTGCTGGGTGTCATCAGATGAACTTTATAAATACATGACAAATTCAATAAAAATGGCAATGTCTTACTAATTTGACCACTTGTCTTACCATCTCGGATATTTTGCTGACGGGCAGAGCCGTCACGTATGTATCGAGCCCATTTCTCTGCATCTGCCAAGTTGGTGAGCGCTTCCTCTACCAGCGCAACCCGAAAGCACAGTTCGACTCTCCGCCGTGACCACCCGGAGCTTATCCATCGTCTCTTGAACGGGTAAAAGTAAGCCGAAAAGTATGCTCCAGTATCTGTGTTGTCATCTTCTCTGAATGCCCGACAGCCAACACAATCCCTCAAGTTCAAAACCACCTTGCTCCGTCCAGCAGATATGGACGTGATTTTTTGAACTGTAAGGTCTTTCTCGGTCAAGCTTACGGCATACCTTACCTTTCGGTTGCCAGAGGAAGAAAATTCCCCATACATCAAAACCTGGTTAACGTCGTTGCGGTAAAATGCGTCTAGATCCGTATTCTTTCTATCCATTCTTAATCAATAAGTATACGGAGACACAATCCACAGACCACTGGGCAGGTGACAAGGCAACGCACTGGCTTATTCAGGCTTTACCCGTGGGAAAATGCAGGTTGTGGACAGGGTAAAATACTACGACTGCCTGCCTGCCTGCTACATAGTAACGGCAACGGTAAAAACCGTGAGTTTAGTCCACTGAGTAAATGTCTCTATTTTAAATGCCATTCCGCTCCCTAGCGTTGAAAATGATACACGACAAATGAATGATCCAAAGTATCTACAACCGTAAAAAGCGGCAGACTCTTCACTTTCTGTCCACCAGAGCTGGTACTTAGCCTACTCAGCTTCAGGTGCGGCTAAACTTTTTTTTTGTTTTTTGCTTGTTTTCTTTTATTTACACCAGTGGCGGCTGGTGACCAGAAGAATTGGGGAGGACAGGATGAAAACCAACCCATGGTGTCATGTTATTTTACAAATCTATATTTATTCAAGGTATGTTCTATTCAAACAAATAAAATAATCTAATTCAGAATCAGAATCCTTTAATTTTGCCAAGTATATTTTTTGCACATGAAAGAAAGTGACTTGGTGAGGTTATTACATAAGACAAAAAGCAACATGATATAAGCATAAACTTTACAAAATATTGAACAAGAATTAATCAAAATATGAAATAACCATATTTACACACCAAGTGGAGTAATCAAAAACTATAAATAAATGATATCTGTATGCTGTCATCGTGCCCTCTAAAAGATTGTCTTCCATTACAAGATAAGTCGTTGCATCATTGAGACTGATTAACATCTGTTTCGTCTCACTTTACTACTAGTAGGTGTCCTCTGATCTCTCCTCCTTCAGCAGTGCACAAAGTTGACTGATGTCAATGATCGGGCTGTCATGTGTGGATCCCGGTCCACTTGCAACGTTTGTGGTCTGGTCCTGGTCATCACAAACAACTTGGACATTAATCGAGCAGTAGCCCTTTCGATTATGAAACAGTTCCCCATTCTCACCAACTGGGTTGGTAATGGGAATGTGGGTGCAATCAATAGCCCCAATTACTACCGGAGAACCTGCTCTGCTGTAAAATCCAGCTGTTGTCTCTCTCCTTGGTTCAAAACGTATATAATAATAATAATAATAATAATACATTGAATTTATAAGGCGCCTTTCAAGGCACTCAAGGTCGCCGTACAGTAATATAAAAAACAGTTCTCATAAAAATAATAAAAATAAATAAATAAATAAAATAAAATAAGATCAAAATAAGGAGTATACAATTAAAAAGGCATGGAGCCTGCAATCGAGCATTAAAAGCATCACGTGGGACAGTAAGCCAGCCTAAACAAATGGGTTTTGAGGTGGGTTTGGAAACAGGAAATTGAGTCCAGATTTTTGATGTCAGGGGAGGGAGTTCCATAGACGTGGGCGGAGCAGCTGAAGGCTCGCGATCCCATGGTGGACAGACGAATTCGGGGGACGATCAGGTTGATGGAGGAGGTAGATCTGAGGGACCTGGTGGGAGTGTTAATATGAATGAGGTCAGACAGGTATGGAGGGGCTAGATTGTGGATGGCCTTGAATGTATGGAGGAGGATTTTGAAATTGATTCTGTATTTGATGGGAAGCCAGTGGAGTTGGAGCAGAACGGGGTGATGTGACAGATGGCAGGGGTTTTGGTGATGATGCGTGCGGCAGCGTTCTGGACTAATTGCAGTTTATGGAGGCATTTGTGGGGGAGACCGAAGAGGAGGGAATTGCAATAGTCCAAGCGGGAAGTGACAAGAGAGTGTACCAGGACTGCAGTGGTGTTGGGAGTGAGTGAAGGGCGGAGGCGGTTGATGTTTCGGAGGTTGAAGTAGGCGGACCGGATGGTGTTGTTGATGTGGGTGTGAAATGATAGGGTGCTGTCGAGGACAACACCCAGACTCTTAACCTGGGGGGAGGGGGAAACCGAGGAGTTACCGATGGTGAGGGAAAACGGGGGAGTTTGCTGAGTGTGGACTTGGAGCCAATGAGGACTACCTCTGCTTTATTATCGTTTAATTTGAGGAAGTTTGAGGTGAACCAGGATTTGATTTCCTGTAGGCAGGCACAGAGGGAGGAGGGTGGGAAGGTGGAAGAGGGTTTGGAGGAAACATAGAGCTGGGTGTCGTCCGCTAACAGTGGAAATGGATATTGTGTTTGCGGAAGATCAGACCAAGTGGAAGGAGGTAGATGATGAATAGGCTGGGGCCAAGGACGGAGCCCTGGGGAACACCGGATGAACGGGGGGAGGGGGGGGATGTGAATGATTTTAATTGAATGAACTGAGTGCGGCCAGATAGATAGGAGTGGAACCAGTCTAAGGGTGTGTGTGATAGTCCAATGGAGGCTAGTCTGTCGAGGAGAATGGAGTGGGAAATGGTGTCGAAGGCCGCGCTCAGATCAAGGAGAATGAGAATGGATAGTAGTCCAGAATCAGCTGCCATCAGGAGGTCATTAGTGATTTTTATGAGGGCTGTTTCGGTACTGTGACGGGGGCGGAAACCGGATTGGAACTGTTCATATAGATTGTTACTGGAGAGGTGAGCCTGAATTTGTAATGATACTGTCTTTTCCAGGATTTTTGAGAGAAATGGCAGGTTGGAGATGGGACGAAGGTTATTTGCAATGTTTGGGTCTAAACCAGGCTTCTTTATTAGGGGAGTAACAGCAGCGGATTTGAAAGAAAGTGGGACAGAACCAGAGGTGAGGAGGAATGAATGATGGCTGTTATCAAGGGTAACAGGGAGGGGAGGGGAGGCTATAACCAGGGAGGATGGCAGGGGGTCAAGTTGGCAGGAGGATGGCTTGGAGGTCCGAACAGTTTGACTAGATCAGTCGCAGAGGGGAGTTGGAAGCAGGAGAGACGTGCAAAGAGCGGGGGATGGGGGACAAAAGGAGGTGGACCAGATGTGTGAGGGGTCAGTTGTTGGTGGATGGTGGCTATTTTGGAGTTGAAACATGACATCAGGGAGTTGCAATGCTCATTGGAGTAAAAGTGTGGGGGGAAGGAATCAGGGGGGCGTAGTGAATTGTTGACCAATGAGAATAGGGGCCCTGGAGTTCCCAACACCCGTGCAGTGATTTTATCGGTGAAGTATTGGGTTTTGGCTGAGGAGAGGGCGTCTTTGTAAAGAAGGATATGGGCATGGTGCATCTGTTTGTGTATGGTGAGTCCGGTTTTCTAGTGCTCCCAGCTGACGTCCTTGAAGCTTTCAGCAGATGTAAGTGAGGGGAGAACCAGGGGGCAGAGTGGGGGAATGAGACAGTCTGAGTTTTGAGGGGGCCAAGTGTGTCCAGTAGGGTTTGGAGACTGTCGTTGTAATGACAGGCGAGCTGATCCCGGGGTGAATGGGGGGTTGATGATCGGGAAGCAGTCAATGCCTTACATATATATACTGAGCCTTTAAACTTACCTTCAACACCGCTGACAATTTTACAGATTGTGGACTTGTGAACTCCAAAAAGATCCCCGTCAACCATCTTGAAACACCCTGTAGCATAAAATTGCAAAGTTACTAGTGGGGCTGTTCGACTCCATTAAATATGGTTTCGATTCCGAATCATGGGAGTCAAAGGAATCGATTCTTGGAAGACCTTATGCCCTTAATGTTAGCTTTTGCCTTGACTTGAGGATTTGCTCGCTAACTAGCTAACGTTAGCTTTCAGCATCTTTGTTTCCCTTAACTTGTGGAGTCATAAGAAAAGGACCAATCATTAATATGTGTCATTTTTAAAGACGCTTCAAGAAGCCTCCCTACAGAGCACGCTAATATTTCGCTGTCCTAATCCTCTGATCCTCCTCTTGTTCAACACAAAAATTTACATCAGCTTAAAAATATAAACTATGGCCACAGAATTAGTTATTGTCGCAATATTTTGTAAAAGGATACAGGAAAATACGGTATCAGTAACTTTATAAATAAAGACATAACGTACTAGACAGACAGTAGGCAGTCAACCGGTTGCGTTGTGTGATTGGCCAATGAGACCTGACCCGGCGCACATTCTCATGCGCACCCCGAATGACAGGCACACAGAGAGGGCCAGTAAAGAGACAGGCAGGGCTGGTAAAAAAAAATGTTAGCGGCCCACAGGGATTTGGCCCAGTATGCTCGATGGCCAGTACACACTGCTTGGAGTTCTCCTGTTCCACATTGCGGTCATAGCCAATTAATCAGTGAATGCTGTTTTTGTAGTATTTTGGCAATTGAAGTCACACACTATGACTGCAAGATATGCTTTCAATGACTGTAAAGAAATATAAAACATCAGATTATGAGATTGTTTTCCAGAAAAAGTAATAATTTATAGTTTATATCATGTTTAAATAAGATTTTTGAACTGGATTTAAAAAAAAATGTGTAATCCATTGTCATTAGATTGTACCTCACTTTCCAACTCCATGTCGGGACCAACTTGCAGAATGTCCCAGTAAAATAATTTATAAGCCATAACTTTGGACAGGAGGACAAGGACATTCGTTCCTGCACAATCATCCTCTACATCTGTCAAAGAAAATGTAAAATAATGAAATGAAGAAAATGAAGAAATCTAGTAAATGTGGAAAAAGTGCAAATAAAATGCATCACCATGTCTCCCTTCTAATGCCTCACTTCATACATTATTGTCACCACATTGTCCACAGGTGTTGGTGTGACTAATGGTGCTGGTGGGGTTGGAGCTTCCCCTGGTGTTGGTGGGACAACTGGTGTTGGTGGGGATGCTGGTCTTGCTGTTGGTGGAGTAACCACTGAAGTTTTCCCTGCCTTTTAAACATCCCTCAAACTGGTGTACAAACTTAACAATGCACTTTGTCACTTCCTTGCCCATTTTGATTTTAAAGGATAAGCCTGTGACCATTTGGTGAAGTAATCAATCATCACACAGATGATTGATGGCCATTCTCTGTTTTAGCCAGTTTCCCAATTAGGTCCATATCCACCAACTCAAATGGCTGAAAAAACGTATACTTTGTAAGCAATAAAAAATATCTTTGTTGAAAAGGGAGTAGAACTCATTTTTTTAGTTTAAGTCCTGCAGTCTCCCTCGTCGACTTTCTCCCTTCCTTGTACCAGATGTGCTTAAGGCTCTTAAACAGTGCCTTGTCGGCTGGCTGCAGGACATGTGTCGTGGGATGGATAGCACATGATGTGAACATTGTGCTCTTCATCAGTTGGAGGAAAGGCATGGCTGCTGTGGCCGTGTAGTAGGAGGACCTGAGGTAGTCCTTTGGAAGCTGCGCCACAGACAGCTTACCCCACGCAAGGAAGAGCTCACCGTTTATCCAGCCATTCTCCAATACACTGGCAAAGACATGACTTGGGCACCCATTCCACCCTCAGCCGTTTCCCTTTAAAAATAACTCGTGTGCGGCTGTACTTTCCCACTGCATTGAACGCTAACAACGCTACTGTTGTTTCTCCCTTCTCCCCTGCCGTTATTTCAACGCATTGTTTCCCCACTTCCCAACTGCCCGTGTTGTAGACCTGATTCATCGCAGTTCCAAATGTGTGAGAGAACGTTGTTGTGTATTAATCAATTAGAAAAAGTTACAACCCTATACAAAATATTGGAAGTCTAAAGCCAAAGTTTCAGAAGAGCAGGTTTTATTCAGCTGAATAACATAAGCATGCAACTACAGACATCTACCACTACAATCTACACAGTTTGTCTCTTTATACATATTCCTTCAAGTTAAGCCTTTCCCATATTTTTGGCAACTCCCAACATGCAAATTAGACATGCCCATTTTCCAATCACCTCTCATACATTTGTTTTCCTGGTGCCAATTTGTCTCCTAGCCCTTGGCTGAACTCTTGTTACATCTTAGCCCCTTCCTCACTTTATTGGTCTGTTCGCTCCCTAGCATCTGTTGTCCTCACACTGGTCATCTTTTCTCAGAGTAATATAAACAATGAAGTCTTGTAAGAGTCTGTTGTAATCATTCTAGGTTTCCTATCATGTTTACTTTTACGACTCTCAGCTTCCTGCACTCCTCTCTGTCCTACCTCCATTTGGTGCCCTTAATTATCCTGGGGCCTAGTTTAGCATCTCGACAGGCATCTGAATCCTCTAGTTACTTAAAGCTAGTACTAACCTTTAATATTGTTCCACATACTTGATTACAAAACAGGTATCTACTTTTTAACACTAAATATACCATAACGTCCACCATGTTAAGATTTGTGAGCAAAGCTTCATATTTCTCAAACCACTTTCCCACCACAACTGGATTCAAACCTGCAGCCCTTGATGCAGACAGTGCTTGTTATTTTTCCCGCTCTGTATGACGTAGCCGAAAATTGCTGAACCAGTAACCATTTGAACCACTGGCTTCCGAAAAGCATTTAATTCCATTAGCTTTTGCAAAGGTATAGGCAAGCTATTGGACATAAATTTTGCCCAGGGGTGAATCATGCTGAGAAAGGGTTTTTATCACACTAGCGAGTTCCTTTTCCGCCGCCTCCTACAGGTAGGGTTTCCTGCCAGATGCATATTTGGAGCCACGTATCTTCCCACGACCCTTCTTTTCAAAGTTGACTTTCGCACATCCCATGCCCTTGCCAAGAAGCTTAGTTTCCACTGCCACTCCACTGCATTTTTATATTCATTGATGGCACCAGGGCCTTCGCTATAACTTTTTTTTGACGGCCAAAATGGCCGTTACTATTTCAGGATTCTGGCCTTACAGAACAATTACCAGACATATGTTTTAAATGGCCACATAATAGCCTACAATAAAACACAAACGCTAAGATCCAACCAATGTACACTGCTCAAAAAAATTAAAGGAACACTTTTTAATCAGAGTACTGCATCAAGTCAATTAAACTTCTGGGATATTGATCTGGTCAGTTAAGTAGCAGAGGTGGTTGTTAATCAGTTTCAGCTGCTTTGGTGTTAATGAAATGAACAACAGGTGCACTAGAGGGGCAACAATGAGACGACCCCCAAAACAGGAATGGTTTTCCAGGTGGACGTCACTGACATTTTTTCCCTCCTCATCTTTTTTGACTGTTTTTCACTAGTTTTGCATTTGGCTAGGGTAAGTGTCACTACTGGTAGCATGAGGCGATACCTGGACCCTACAGAGGTTGCACAGGCAGTCCAACTCCTCCAGGATGGCACCTCAATACGTGCCATTTCCAGAAGGTTTGCTGTGTCTCCCAGCACAGTCTCAAGAGCATGGAGGAGATTTCAGGAGACAGGCAGTTACTCTAGGAGAGCTGGACAGGGCCGTAGAAGGTCCTTAACTCATCAGCAGGACCGATATCTGCTCCTTTGTGCAAAGAGGAACAGGATGAGCACTGCCAGAGCCCTACAAAATGACCTCCAGCAGGCCACTGGTGTGAATGTCTCTGACCAAACAATCAGAAACAGACTTCATGAGGGTGGCCTGAGGGCCCGACGTCCTCTAGTGGGCCCTGTGCTCACTGCCCGGCACCGTGGAGCTCGACCGGCATTTGCCAGAACACCAGAATTGTCAGGTCCGCCACTGGCGCCCTGTGGTTTTCACAGATGAGAGCAGGTTCACTCTGAGCACATGTGACAGACGTGAAAGGGTCTGGAGAAGCCGTGGAAAACGTTATGCTGCCCGTAACATCGTTCAGCATGACCGGTTTGGTGGTGGGTTAGTGATGGTCTGGGGAGGCATATCCACGGAGGGATGCACAGACCTCTACAGGCTATACAACGGCACCCTAACTGCCATTAGGTATCGGGATGAAATCCTTGGACCCATTGTCAGACCCTACACTGGTGCAGTGGGTCCTGGGTTCCTTCTGGTGCACGACAATGCCCGGCCTCATGTGGCGAGAGTATGCAGGAAGTTCCTGGAGGATGAAGGAATTGATACCATTGACTGGCCCCCACGCTCACCTGACCTAAATCCAATATAACACCTCTGGGACATTATGTTTCGGTCCATCCGACATCGCCAGGTTGCACCTCAGACTGTCCAGGAGCTCAGTGATGCCCTGGTCCAGATCTGGGAGGATATACCCCAGGACACCATCCGTTGTCTCATTAGAAGCATGCCCCAACGTTGTCAGGCATGCATACAAGCACGTGGGGGCAATACACTGTACTGAGTACTGTTTTGAGTTGCTGCAATGGAATTTCAGCAAAATGGACTAGCCTGCCGGATCATTTTTTCACTTTGATTTTCGGGGTGTCTTTGAATTCAGCCCTCTCTGTAGGTTGATCATTTTCATTTCCATCAAACGATGTGGCATCCTTTCGTTCCTTACAGATTACCCAGTCCATATCAGTATAGATATCCAGCATGATTTTTTCCCCCACTGAGATCTGATGTGTTTTCAAAGTGTTCCTTTAATTTTTTTTAGCAGTGTATTTTATTAAACTAAAATACGTAGTAGGCCTAGCACAAATTAACTCTGTGGCCAATGCAGGCTACAAAAATAAAATAAAAGAAATACAGGCTTTGCTACAGGTAATCAATTACAGCCTATATATGAATAAAAAATAAATTTTAACATGCCTAAATGAAGATGAAGTCTAAAATAATAGGCTAGTCGGTTGTGTTTATCAAAGTTCAGCTAATTTGGAACAGAATTTAGAATAAAAATGCTCCACTGCTTGTGCAACGTTGAAACCATCCAACCCCTTGACACAACTTGCAATTCGCACCAATGGTGTAACCTTTTCTTCAGTGAGACGGCTTCTCAGGGCGGTTTTTACCCGGTTCTGGAGCGAAAATCCACAATCTGCCGGCACACTGGACACAGGAATTGTGCTATATGTTAGCATATTATGCTAACGTGAGGCAAACGCACAGGGATGTTGCTATGGAGATGAAGTGTACTCAGGCTTGTGCATCACAACATTTAATTTAGCATTTTATAGGACACAGTGTGACACACAATAATAACAATACTAGGCTATTTAATATGTAATCAATGTATTTATTTGGCATATTTCCACTCAGACCTATTTACTGACACTAGACACATGGCAGACATTTTCTGTTGGATATAAATACATTTTAATTTTCATTTAATACATTCATACACATTCAACACAAAATAATGAAAATGACAATGGGCTTCAACCTAAAAATACTATAATAGGAAACAGGAAACTTCTCCAAATTCACCAAGGTTATTAAGTGTGATCTGAAGTATCTACAAAATAAAACACTTGAGGCATAATCTGTACATTATAGAGAGGGGATTTTGTGGCAGCCCAAATATACAGTCTGAAATAATGTGTATCCACTTCTAACTTTTGCTAGGAAACAGGAAACTTCTCCCAATTAACCAAGATTATTATGTGTGATCTGAAGTATCTACAAAACAAAACACTTGATGTTAGGGCATGATCTGTGCATTATATAGAGGGGATACGTTTAGTGGCAGCCCAAAATCCCCTATAACATTTGCTAGGAAAAAATAGAGCAATGTAAGAGTCAACTTGTTGCAGCGAGCAATGTGTTAAAATGATTAGACTGATCTTGATTTGACAGCATCGGACGTGTAAGCCTATTTGAATGAACAAAACCCTTGCAAGAGGTAGTGAGTAGGCTAATCGATTACTTGGTAATTTACAAAATTATCAAACTATACACACTTTCTATTGGGGTAACTACAATGGCACAACACCAGCGGGGCGAATATCACCTTTCTTTCCCTGCGTATGTGTGGACCCAAGGAGGATATTTTTTTTGTGGAAATATTTTCTCTTTTTCTTTTTATGCCATCATCTGAAATTACCCACGCATCCAAGAGGTACCAGCAGATGGCGGTGTTGCATTGGGAAAAAGCTGCCAGACCAATACTTTTTCTAAATCCTATAAAAGGATGGTAAAAGTTTCATAACATACTCTTGTCTTATTAGATGTTGACAGTTAATAATCTTCTTTAACATTTACAGTAGTAGGTTATAAACAATACAAAATAATGTTTGTTTTTTGCTTCTGTTTATGCTATTTAACAACAATGAAGAGCTGAAACTGTTAACAATCCTTATTCTGGCTTTTCCTTGTTCAAATCAAAGTTGGCTCCTGGCTGTGAACGTAGCAGTGGAACATGATCTTCGAGATGAGGAGGAGGTTGGAATTTATGCAGATGGGAATTAGCGGTCTCAGTAAACACCTGGGCCCAGGGGGAAACAAGATGATCTCATTTGCATGCAAGTCTTGTGCCACATGATGCGCTCTAAAAACAATCTTTTTCCTCCACTTCACACCAAACGATGGTTTGTGCCACTGAACTCCAAGTCATTTCACAGCTTTCAAGGTTTGGAGGGTAGACGATGTAAATATATGTTATGTAATACCTTGGAACAATGCCTGTGCCTGCAGCTTGCCGTATACAAATCTCACACAATCAGCCTTGGAACAAAGATGCTTTCGGTTTCAAATGGGAGGGAAGATAAATGGCACAGCTGAGAAACTGGAGTGTGCTGTAAATGGCAACTGCTGTCTTTCAGCTAGGCACTTTTCAGCTGTGTGCTCTCTCGCTTATTGGCCTTGAAGTCTGTCTTTGCATATGGCCTTTTTCAAAAGACCAAGGATTACTCCAACGCAACATGATTTTGAGTGTAATGCTAGTATTTATCTGAGCCAGGGACATAAAGCAATGTTCAAAGTTTGTAATCATCCCATTTCCCCTCCTTCATTGGCCCTACTGTCACACATTGATAATAAAGTTCTTTAGGTCAATCCAGACACTTTTTTTTTAACAATGTCATTAAAGAATATTGAAGCAATGCAGAAGTAATCACCTATAAAACAGAGTTGGTAATCCTTCTTGGTATACCAACACCTAACTGCACAGATATACATCTCTTTAGTTTGTCAAGACTGAGTTTAAAGTAGACGATCTCTTGCTATTTGACCACATTTAACCTCGTCTCGACAGCAGCACTCTGTGTCCCTGTGAGCCATCTGTCTCAACAGCTTTTTATCTGAAATAATCCAAGACAAGAGTCCCCGTCTTGGACACTTAGCATTGAGGGCGGGCAAAGGGTATTGCCTGTCGGCCCGGCTTTCCCTCTGTCGCCCCCGCCCCTTTATTCTGCTCTGTTTCTCCAGACGCCTTTTTCCTCTCAAACACCCCAACATCCAGAGGGGGTGAGTTATTCTCTGGATGAGGAGAGAGCACGAGGAGATTACAACGTAGGGGAAGCCGGGGCTTTTCCCTTTGCGGTGGGGACTGACTCAAAATGTGGGTGGGCGGCAGTGGGTGCTCCTCATCTTCAGAGCCTTGTTGCTGGAATAGTGCCCTGATGTTTGGGGAAGGATTTCAAAGGAGGTTATGCACATTGATGTGTGTCCCATGAGTGAGCAGCAGTCTTGTGTAATGACTGACCCAACTTGCCTTCCTCGATTAGAAGGACTCCATTTAACTCTTTATGCAACAATAATGTCTTGCAGCCAATGGGCATTGGTAATGG
This sequence comes from Galaxias olidus, assembly GCA_026901105.3. Taxonomy (NCBI): domain Eukaryota; kingdom Metazoa; phylum Chordata; class Actinopteri; order Galaxiiformes; family Galaxiidae; genus Galaxias; species Galaxias olidus. Next base: position 105,459 of record JAPMUY010008356.1, on the reverse strand, counting down.
AAGACATGTCTAAAGGCCTATTCACTGAGCTGTGGTGATTGGTGCATAAAGCTGGAAGATGTCCCGCTCATGTGCCCGCACTGGCCAGCATCAGTATGGAGAGACAGTTTGCTGTCTGCATGTAACACATCAGTCGCAGACTCACTCTTGTTTCAGCTGTCCTGGTTGCCCTGCCATCAATCTAGATGCGGCTGAGATGGCTGTACATAATCTCATGTTTTACTACTCTTTCCTTTCATTTCACGTCAGCTTCTTGGCCCACTGAAATGAGTTACCATGCTTAATATTTATTCACATGATTTATTCACACATCAAAACATTACAACTAATTCTATAGACGATGATAATGTGAGATAGACATTACAGAAGATGGTCTCGTATTATCACCTTTTAAACTATTTTAAATGTTGTAGTCTTTGCTTAGATACAACTTTGTCGAAAGGCTCTCTGGTTTCATTTGTCACAAAGAGGATGACATTTTAATGATTGTAAGATTATCTTTTATGCGGATAATGTGATGTACTCCTCATTCCTCTGTAATTCAGGCTATCAATAATGCACAAGTTGGTTTGAACATTCTTCAGAACTCCTCCCTGGACTTCAAAGTAATGCCAAATGCCGACACAACCAAAGAGCCTAGATGTTGTTTTCAAGATCCTAAGAGAACATTTCAGACTTATCTATTAGAACCCTTGAGGGAATACTGAAGGGAAACAAATGGCTGCTTGTAAATATCTAGCTATCTGGATAGATTTAAAACTACCTTCAAAGTACATGTTAATGAGCTAAGAAACTGAAAATACAAGCTTCCCTTTGTTAGTACAAAATGAATAGTCCAGGAATCCTTCATGTTGGTCCTGTGCTATGGCAACAGGGTTTACATGCACACAACTGACAGTTTTAAAAGAATAGTTCATTCTTTTTTATGTTTTACCTTACTTCTGTCTCTCCCTGAGATGTCCCGACATGTCCACATAAGATTTACACATATTGTGCAGAGGGCCCAGTTGAAAAAACGATTTTGTCTAATTGATCTCCCTCTTTAAAGCAGCTATAGGCAGTTTCTTATAAGAGGTGGTTTTGGCTGCCTCTACAGCTTGCTTGCTGTAATTATTTGTCCCTAACCGTCGCACATAAGTCATGTAGACTGCTCGCGGACACTTCATATCGTTAGAATGGTAAACAACTATACTCCACGGGCATCTCTTCTTGATTTAGTGACGCACTTCCTTGCGAGTAAAGCAAATCGTCACAGTTTCACGGGCGATCACGCCTGGCGGCAGACAGCTTTTATATTGAATATTGAGACTTCAAGAGGACTGATACTGATGTCCCATTGACATTACAATGTGCAAACTGTAGAAAGGCATTGATAATACGTTTATACAAAAAAGTTACCAATAGTGTCTTTCAATAAAGGTGATCGTTATTTTTTTTTTCTCCCCAAGCTCCTTTGGCCTTTAATCCTTGTCATAAACTAAGTAAGTAATGTGTGAATGGGCTGTGCATTACCACAGAGCAGTTATAGTTATCTTGGTTACACTAAGCATGCTGGATAATATACTGAGTTAGTTAAGGTCTGCACAATTAATGTATAAGACGTACTATAGTTATGCGATCCTGTTTCAAAAACCATACTCCACCTTCGTCTTGTGTTAAATAAGGGGTGAAACACAACAAACCTCTTACCAACTGAAATACTGTCATCCTCAAACCTACACCTTTGTGCTAAGTAGCTCACAGCTCATCTCACAGTACATCAACACTCAACACTGGAAAACCAAAGCCCTTCTCAGTGCACTGCTGTGTACAGTCCTTAATGTCGTAATGTTGTCCGCCTGCTTGAAGGCGCTTGCGCTATGCGATTACCATCCCGTTTGTTTATGAATGTGTAAAGGTGTTACGTTGTTTTACTGTTTTTGCTGTGGTCACATGCATCAAAATCGCACGGTAATTTTCATTGAGCATGTGCCTTGCACTGCAGTCGTAAAATAGATCTTCTGATCATTTTTATTGAATGCCAAACGAAATGCATCTACTCAATGTGCTGGAGTGTTTGCCGCCTCTGCCTGAAGTGGCATCTAGATCATGAGTGTTGAGGGCCGAGAAGAGAACTCATGACACTGCTCGAATATATATCTTCCCCTGAGTGCTTCAGTCGCTAACCTAGCTACCTTTGACCCTGTAACCCATTGCAGATAGGGACGGGATGAGTGGTTGGAGGGCCCTCTTTCATGCCGAGTAGCTATAATTTCTTTTGCTTGTGACGGGAGGCCTATGGGCTCCTGCTGATTACCACGCAGATACCACTGCATGTGTTTCCTCTGTTATCCATAGAGCCTAATCCACCTGTAGGGCTGCCTGAGGAAAGACGGAGGTTGGAGGCCAAGGCAACGAGGATATAGCTGCTCAGCAGATGGGACATTCAGACAAGAGGTGGTTAAGATTGAGTCATTCTGATATTTTGCCATATGTGTCAATTCCTTTCACCTGAGATACAGTGAAACAATGGTCGTTCAGGTATACCATTCTGAGTCATCTTTCCTAACTGCGTACAAATGACTCGTCTAATAGGTTGCACTGGCTCAGTTATAAAGAGACAGGCCTGAATGGACTGGCTCATCTTACTGCTCGCCCATTCAGCAGTCAATCAGATGGATTGTATTCTTTTCATTCTCTCGGTGTCCTGTCTCCGTCTCTGCTGGTGTTTATCTATAATGAATCTGGAAGCAAAGAGATAAGGGATCCTCGAATATGAGAGTGGCACGTCATTGGTCGCGGCACCGTGGTGAAGGGAGCAGAGCCGTGCTGGAGCCTCTATTAGGTCCTCTCTATCGGTTGCCAGTTTTCTGAGGCCATTAGAAAGCATGGCCTTGTCCCCCGTTATTAGATTAACCTTCCTGGTCTCCCAGAGAGCGAAAGGAAGGCCACGCTCATTACCCATGGAGCTCGGCTTCGCTTGGCGCACAAAAGCCACGCTTTCACCTCGTAATTTGAGACACACGGGTGGTTGCGTCAGGGCCACAGCGAGATATGGATGTGCCATTGCCACTATCGGCACGTCCTGTACCCTCCTGATTACAGAGGCAAAATTTAGAGTGCACAGTTGGCTAGACGATGGTGCTCGGGATAAATTAGGCACATTATTTTCTTTGGCATCTGCCAGCAGTGTTCACAGTTGGGAGTAGGGCACAGGAAGCGGAAAGAGAGACATTCAATGTAATTGATTTTTTTGAGAGACAATGCGAAGGCTGACCAGGTTCCCGTTATGGCAACAACTTTCGTGTGCTCTTCCCGTTGGAAGGTAAACAAGCACACAATTATATCCCTACGGCAACATGGGGCAAAACAACAACAGGAATTGAATCATTTATTTAATCAGGCAGGAAACAACGACTGGATCTCATTTGGGGGAGGAGAGAGAGAGAGGGGGGGGGGGGGGGGTTAAGAGACAGAAAGCAGACTGTGACGAGGCAGAGCGGGTCACACAGAACAGACCTTTAAACTCCTAAGGGCCCAAATTAGAGGTCACTGTACTTCCAAATCAAACGGTGTTTTCCCAAGCACAAATATAACATGCTTTTGTGATGCATAAAAATAAAGAATTTAGTTTCAATATCAAATGCAGACACGCAGCAGACAGCAAGCATCTCACACAAACATCTTGATTAATGTGGGTGGATTGAGGGATGAGGGAGCCCTGAATTTTTGTTCTCATATTTCTTTCCTTGCTTTGTTTATAGTGGTGTTATGCCTTTGAAACAGCTGTATAACCATTGAGAAGAAAACACCATGCCACACTTAACTTTAGTCTGTCTTCTTCATGGTCCTAAACAAAGTCATGTCTCTTGCTGAGTTGCTGCACAGTTTGATGGGCCTACAGCATGGCCACTGAGGAGCTTTGTTGCTCTCATCGACTAATGACGATTCTCACAGCCATATTAGTACTAACACATCGTACAATACAGGGCATGTTTTCTTGGGCTTATTTGTGGTCCATGCTTCTTTCTGAGATTTTTTATTTGTACTTGGGCAAAGGACCTCTAGAGCTGTCTGTATGGAAGTGCAAAACAATTGGAAGGAAAGCTGGCTTGACTCTGAAAGCAGGATGAAGGGTTTGGGCCATCTCTCAGCCCATGTCGAGGATACTTCTCCAGGGATGCTTGCTAAAAGAACAAAAAAAAAATTCACATTTAGATGATTTCAATGCAATTTGACTGGGTTTAAGTAGACTTTATACAAATTACATTATCACGGTAACATCAAAGGGGCCCTATGCTTTTTGGATTTTTCCCTTTGCTTTAGTATGTTATATAGCTTTTTGAGCATGTAAAAGGTCTGAAAAGTTACAAAGCCCATAGTCCACGCCAACGGGAGCTACTGTTTCTCACAGAAAACACTGCTCCTGAACTGCCTGAAATGCCTCGTTTGTAGTCCAGCGTTTTCTGCTGTAACTTATCTACGTCACTAAGTCACACATTTGAATAAAGTTTGGCACGCCCTCAACCAGAGCCAGTCAAAGCGGAGGCCAGGTGGTTTCGCATGTCATGAAAACGCTGTTTTGGTAAGAGCAAAGGCAAAGTCCCTTTGTTTGGCCGGCTGACCAATCAGAGCAAACTGGGCTTGTCAGGAGGGGGGCCTTAAAGAGACAGGAGCTAAAATGGAGCGTTTCAGACAGAGGGTGAATAGAGGTGCTGCAGATCCAGGCAGTTTGGATAAAATGAATTGTTTATTGAACATTAAAACGTGTAAACCTATAGTAGAACTCCTAAATAAAGGTATGAACCTAAAATTTGCATAATATGGCCCCTTTAAAGGAAGTTTGACTTCCTTGTCTAAAGCCTGTCCTTTTATCTTTTTTTTTCTTCTTTTTTTTTACCATACAAGCAAATATGCCTCAACCGGCTGTAACAAGATAGCCACTTATGAGCACAAGACATCCATTGAGATCCAGAGGTGCCCTTTGAAATACATCCCAGAATTCAGCATCAAACAACAAAAGGGTTCTTCTAGCCGTGTAGTTATCATTAAAAACACACAAAGGCTTAGCCTCACCAGTTCCCTGGCCATCGAGCTGAGGAGACTTTCTACATCTAGTGCCCACCTCTGTCAAAGAAAGAGAGGGAGAGAGAGAAGGTAATAAGAAGGTACACAAGGGTATAAAAGGCGACCAACAATATTATCAGCACGTAAATAATTGAGAGAAAAAAGCAGAATTGCTTCTGTTCCTTCACATTGAGCTTGGTTTGGTAACGGTATTTACGAAGACTAATTTTATCTATGAAACACTAGGTAAACTTAATTTGTCCACAGTGACTGTTTACATGAGTGAACATTTGGGATTGGTGTCAATAGGTTGAATAAGTAACATGCTAGAACGTCAAACATATATAGGCCATCCTAGATATACTCAAATTTTTGAATGGTACTCTACATTATATAAATATACTACTTATGATAGCAGCTTTAGTAATTAAGTGCAAACAAACAATCTGTGTTTGGGGTGTTTGATAACTCGAAGCATCATGCATAGTTCAGAATAAGTTCAAATTATAGTCAGCTCAACATTCAAATAAAATTATAATTGCTTTAGGTGTTCTAGTCATATCTGCAGATCTATTAACAGTCTCCCTGATTAATACAGAAGAGATACATCAACCCAGAGACTTGAGTGGAGGCAGAGACTTGAGTGGAGGCAGAGTCTTACGCTGTGGTTTTGTCTTTTCTCTATGCTCCAGTCCTTCACGTCTCTCCAGTGTTCTGGCAGACGGGCTGTAGCCGCCCTCCGATCCTCAGCCCTAGACATGATCCAGGACCCACTCGCTGTGGCCCCCAAAAAAACGTTGCCTGGACTCAACTGAAGTGTTGTTACGCTGTACAGTGCACTACATCTAGGCTTTCCCGTGACCACTTCACTACCACACACTCGATAACTGACACCATTTGGTAACTTGATTCCCAACAGTGCTATTCAGCGTGAGCAAACCTAACTCTCAGGGCTGAGTTTCAGTGATGATGACTGTGTGGTACCATCCGGCGACATTTATCGTTACGTAACACACAAGCATTGCTGAAGAAATGCCACTTAGCAAAATGGAACAATAATGGAAAGGTCGCCAAGTATAGGATGTTCCTTATTGTCTGGCCATCTGGAAAATTGGCAACGATGCCGTCATAATTCTTGATGAGAAAACTAATTCGATAGTTCATTGAACTGCTTCTGAAAAGAAATTACTGCCAGCTAGGAAATTGATAATAAAGAGTACTCTGGCGGGATTCAGGAGAATGATTACTGAGAGCTTTGTTTTAAATCTGAAAAGAGACCACAATAGTATCATGGAGTCCTCACCTGTTCTCTTCCTCTCTGTTCAACCGGGGCAATCTCCCAGTGTGCTTCAATAGCAACTGCCAACAGTATGTGCCTGAAAATATATAAAAGCTGAATGACTAATTTGTGACATTTTCATCATCTGAATGTATTTAACCCTTTTTCATAAAATTTGCTAATTGTAACACAACTGTGTTTCTCCTTTAATTGCTTGATGCGCAGGACTCTTAGTATTGCTATAATTACACAATGAAATGACAGTGACTTTGAAACGAGTATTGCTTTTTGTTCTCCTTGTTTTGACTGTAAAAACGTATGCCAGCTCTAGTAACTCCATTGCTTTTAATTCCCTTGTGGTCTTATTCATCAGCTAATTAAAGGAGGACAACATTTGTTTCATCAAGTCTTCACTGACCATATGCTAATTCTATCTGTCTCAAACACAGTCTTTACTCATTTTAAACCAATATTTCATTCGACAATCAGCATTGCTTGTCCTCTTTTTTCATGTCTAAAAATATGAGTAAGTTTGAGAAAATTACTATTGTACAATTATAATTAATTTATTTTAGGTTGCCCCTAGAAAACAAAACAGCCAGCATTGTTTACTAACAGACTGAGGGCTACAAGGTAAGTGAATCCTCCTCCCACTTCCAAGCCATGATAAGTTTGCAACACTGAGCTTGGTGGGGGCTGCCAGTGCCATGTGTGGTTCCTTATCATGATTTCTAGGCACCTGAGCTGTTGGTGTGACACTTTCGGGAGCCTTACTTGGCTGCGGGGGATGTGCTGCATGGCATGGAGGCCATCTCTTTCTCTCCAAGCCTTTCTGGGAAGCTGAGGGCAGGAAAGGTGAGAGTGGGTGGACAGGTGTCAGGCCAGGAGAGTGGGACAGACTTTTCCCCAGAGGGCTGTGTGGTGGTCTGAGGCAGAGGAAGTGGCTGTACTTCTCACTTTTCTAAGAGGGTGCATACTCATTACCTTCATGAATCATTATCAAGACCTGGGTAAAATAGAGAGAGAGTAAAGAATCTGAGGACTAGTTTTTCTTAATCCTTTGTGATTTTCATTTTAGCCACCTAAGCAGGAAAACTGTCAAGTCAGTTGGGTTCCCACGAAAAATGGTTAAGGTGGCTTATTACATTTGAACTGCAATTTGCAGTGACTTTGTTATTGCCAGCAATTAATTATGAGTAAGATTGTGACCATTACTTTTAATTTGGCAATTTAGGCCTTCATGGTCAGTATGAACATATGGCATCAACCTGTTGGTTTTTGTTTACACACTAAACTCAAGAGAGAGAGAGAGAAAACTACTAAAGAAAAATATGCGTAAAGCCAGCATGGTTGTTCAGGTTAACAGTTTGTTCACACAGGAGAGCGCAAAAGGAACATTCTGGCAGTGCCTCTGGCATTTGCTAACCACCATACCCAAGCCTGTATCAGCGATTTATCAGAGTATTTGCTTCTGCAAATATAACACAAAAATAGAAATAAATAGAATAGAAACTAGATAAATAGAAGAAAAAAAAAGAAAATTGTAACACCTGCAACAATGGAGGAGGGACCCCCCCTGCTGCTTTTGCTGTTCACATAAATGATGTAGCCTTTGCAATCAGGCTTTTCCTGGGCTTGCGGTGAGCCCAGCATGGTGGTTCATGGAAGTGTTCTTCATTGTGAAGTTCAGCAAGAGGGTAACTTAGAAACACAATAGCATTCCCAACAAAATCACCTGGGATCAATTCAATTGTAAATCCAACAGCGTTCTTCACACTGTGTAATGGTTTGCGTCCCCTAGAAACTGTAAGTTGCTAACATCCAAAAAAAGACTGCCTGTGGGCTGAAGCTTAGAGAAAAACATCTTCAGTAGAGATGAGGCATTGGACCTTATTATACATAATGGGGCCATAAAGTCGAGATGTAAGTGGATGATGCAATTATTTAAAAACAGAACATGAATACATGTTTTTCACCTTTTATTTCACAAATCACATTTAATAACAAGCTACCTATTCAGACAAAGAACTCAGCCCTTCTAATTGTGCCCTTTTAACCCTAAACCTAACCCCAAACCGAATCATTTAAAAACCAAGCTGTGGCCCTTGACCTCATTCAATAATGATACACACTTTGACACTGTCGAGTGGTGATTCTAGGGCAACAGCTATTGTACATACAGTTTGATTTACATACAGCTTTTTCGGTTGGAGAGTCGGTGGCGTATAAAAATAGCCATGGTCTAAGGAGTGTGATGGTGGTGCACATTGTCCACCATGCCCAGCTTGCGCCCGGGAAGCTGGCAAGGTCAGCATCAGAGGTCTGTGGTGGCTCCCACTGCTGTACAGAGAGGCTGAGGTAACTGAGGCAGAGGCCAGGCAGGTGCACCATGATACACATACATTAAAAGCTTTCTGGCGAAGTGTTTGCACTTTTTCAAGTGTCCATTATAGCCCAGCCTTTCTTATTAATCCAGTAACAATCTCCTTACGGATTTGAAATTCCCTGAATGGTAAACAAAAATTTGGGGCCAAGTGTTTGTGTCCCTAGGTCTGTCCTGTCTCAACGGATTTGAAAGCTAACATATATTTATTTTGGACTGGAGCATTTTATCACCACACCCCCAGGCATAAAGAGCATGTTAGTTACTACAAATCTAGTCAATAACAGATTGATAAGATGGATGGTTAGGGTGGCATCTTTATAACCCCTCTTCTCTGACTACAATGTCTAAAGTCATTTATTCCAGGCAACTTGTGGGCATTCATTCATTCATTCATGCCATTGCTACCAGATTGATGAGATTCCACATTCTGCCATGCGTTTATCACTCCTTCCTTTAAAGAATCCTCTAATGCATTGATGTCAAAGGGTCAGGGTTAACGGTGCATCAGCAGCATGGATGCGCATATCATTGGTGGCTCAACGAGTTTTCTCTCGTAATGGAACACTTCTCTGGTTCCCCTTCAGCTTTTATTGAAAACACAAAGATTTCGCACTGCCATCCCTGAAGCCTATAGGGCTCAGCAGGGGCGCCGCCAGGCATTTGTGGCCTCATGAAAAGATATCATATCGGACCCCAGGAGACACCAACTGCGCAATTGCTGTAACCACATCTCCAGAACCCAGTGGACTCATTCAAAGCTTTAAATAAATGCTTTTGCAGGCTTGCAACTCTCTTGTAGCCTAATACTTACTGTACAAAATTTACTGACTGTGAACTGTGACAATAAAACACAGTGCAGACATGCATGCAACATTCTACATACAGGGGAATTCACTGATGATGCAAGACTGATAACCTCTATAAGAAATGTGCTAAAGGCCATCTTTTACAGTATGCCATTTGAATGGTAACATTCGGGTGTTAAAAAATTCTCTTAACAGTAACAAATAACCTGAAATAAATATAATTAAAATTTAGATTAACAAAAATATTGACCCAAATTACCTGCAGTTACATATCAACACTACTAAACCATCAATAAATGACCATACTTCAGTCTGCATACCAATGTCGTAACATTTGCCTGGTTTTGGGGCAGGCAGGACCGAACCATTTCATGTAAACAGGGAGATGGGAGGGAGGGGGGCAAAACAGAGGCTCTCGATGTTTTCTTTTTGCCGTTAGTTTTATTATCACATTGCAAGTAATTAATTCTAATTACCTAATATCCGAACAATATTTCAGGGCCCCTGTAATAGTAATAGAATTGTCCTAACTGACCCCCAGACATCCCCACCCCCCCTGGGTCTCAGCCAGCCAGCGTTATTGAGCATTATTGCTCAAACTCAAGTGTACGCTCATCATTGATTTTTGCAACATCAAATTAGTAATGCTGTTATTTCAAGACGTACATACTCACCCTATTGATTCACTTGTTTGAGTGCTTTCCAGTTTGTTTGTGTGCCGTTACCATGGGCGCTCTCTAAACGAGTCTCAGTTTCCAGTGCTGTCTATATTGACAGTTTGTGGTGACAAGGGACTGTGTCACCATGGTGACTCATCAGCCTCCTGTCAACTTCACAATATAGATAGACATTAGCAATATTTACCACCATCAAACGTGTAATCTTCAGGTAACTACAGCAAATACATCAGCCTAATCTTCACTACGGGACCGGACCAAGCAAGACCGTTTATTGGCCGAAATATATGATTAATGTGACGTCTTCACGTCTTGATTCCCAGGATTGTTTAACAGTGACCTGGTGTTTTAAAAAACAATATCGCCACGCATTCATATTGACGACTCATGTAGTTGGCCCTAGGCTTGACCTGCAGTGACAATGAGGCTATTGATTTAAGGTCTACTTGGTTTTTTTTTGTTAAAGAGATGTAGGCCTACAGCATTTACGTCTTTATACGGTCATGCACGTATGCCTTGTGATATATTGGGCTGTTGAGTTTAATTGAATAATTAGTGTTATCTAGCCTGTGTGCTCCCATTGCTACCTCTCAGAAAGAGTTTTGCATCAAGCAGCGAACTGGAAGTCATTAATCATTGATTAAGAGCATTTACATCTCATGATTTAATTATCAGATGGTCTGAAATGGTGAGAATATGCACACTTAAAAGCTTTAGGCAGGGACCGTGTAGTGTTATTTTGAGCAAAGTTTTCTGGAGGCAGAGAATATGTAAAAATTCCGATTAGGGGGATGTGATTTGAAAGGACTGGGATATTTATCTTCCAGGGAAAGCCTCTTTGAAAAAAGCCTATTTGCATGCTACCGAACTTGTTTATTCTCCCACATGCTTTATTTTGCATATCAATTCCCAGTGCTTACTGTTACATAAATCATTCAAAGTGCCTTGGAAATGTACTTTTCTTTGTTTATCGATACATTCGGATCTTAATTCAATGTTTCACATCTAAGCGTCAAGCGGGCTAGTAAGCATTTATGGTCAGCTAAGTGAATATTTTATGTAATGCCCTTTTAAAACCAGACACAGAGACAAGTATATAGATACCCACTTTTATTGATAGTCAGTTCATTTTTCAGTAAATTTTCACCAGGCCCCACGGTACAGCAGTGGGCTGTGCAATCATGCCCTTAGCACTAAGCCAATGCGCTCCCTTCATGTGACAATGTACATGTATACAATGATAAGTCATAAACAGTCTTCAAATACAGACATATAATAATTGTTTATTTATTTATTGTTTAGATAGTTAGAAAAATATAAAGTCCTAAATTCAAACTGACTGACAAAACATTTCACAAAAAACTAGTTCCACATTTTCTATGTTACAATGCCCTTAATTTCTGAAAGCATCAAATGTATACGTGAAAGGTAAACGTTGGAACTATCCAAGGTAGTTGTTTCAAAGTCAAATATCTTGGCTACCTTTAAATGTGGTACAATAGTTATGCATGGGCATGTTCCCTAGTCAACCAAGTATAGTGCGTGTGTGTGTGCGTGTAATGTGTATGTGCAAGTGTTTTCAATTTTAGTTTATTTTTGCGGAGGCAGGTAGTTCAATCTCTTGGGTCGTTACATCTGTCACAGGAGATAATCTCAGCAGATATTGGAGAGAGATTTTGCTTTGGAAAAAAAAACCTAGACCCCTGTTTATGGTGACTATGTTGCATTTGATAAACAAGTGAAAAGTACAAAACTAAACACAAATTAATCCAGTATTGTCTACTTAAAAGAGCCAATAGGCTATAAGTTAAATAATTATTTGCACATTTGATTTGTCGCTGACCTCATATGTTGGACTTACAGTAAAAATAGCTCCAGTTTAGAGAGAAGTGATTTATAGCTGTCAAACCGCTTCTTTGGTCTTTTGTTTTTACACACAGCCATCACTCCTGTTTTTAAGATTTTTGGCTTGGCCAAATGAATGTGTGTATTCCCACCCCCATCAGACTTTAGTATAATTTTGATAGTTCTATCGTAAGGTAGAAGGTAATTTGATTGTAAAGACTTACCTAAATAAATGTGTCAATTCGACTTCAAAAATAATTCCAGTGAGAATAATGTATGCGGCCATTATTTTAACAGTAAAATCAACACCGTCATCAATGGGATGTTCAATGAATAACCTGATTAGGTAGAGAGGAGTATAATTACCACATCATTAATGTCAGATCACAATACTGAGAGAGAGAGAGAGAGAGAGAGAGAGAGAGAGAGAGAGAGAGAGAGAGAGAGAGAGAGAGCAGACAGGAACTGCTGTATGCCATCAAAGCAGACCAAAAGGAACATGAGAGATCTTCTGATGTTAAGTAGATTTGTAGTGTATCTACAGGATTGACAAGTTAATTGCCTGAATCACTTGTCCAGGAGATGCACATTATACCGTACTGCTTGCAAAGGGCTGAAAACTCTGTTTTGGAAAGTTAACATTGTCTAATAAACGAGATAGATTCAATTTCTCACCTCGGAGGGTCACATACCGACACAACTTCAAAGGATCAAATGTTTTTCCAGAGACCTCCCAAGGAAGATTTCTAAACCGTAATGGAGACTTTAGTGCATGTTTCTCTGAGAGGACTCAGGAAAAGTAAACCAAATGACATTCCTGTAAATATTAACATTATGTGTGAGGGGTTGTGTTGAAACAGTTGTTAATATAGTGTTCTGCCAGCGTGTATCTTTTCTTCATCTTATTTTCAGATTGTGAATTAAAGAATGTAACTGCCTTGTAAGTCAAGTGTTTATAGAACTACGTTGTTTAAGTGTGTCCAAGATCAAGCATTTGAGTCATGATGAAAAAAGTCCCTAATATAGACTTGTTCGCCCAATTTCGAATGCTTTCAACATCAATGTATTCGGGACCTGAACACACGCTTGCTCACTGCACAATTATACAAACAACACCTTAGTGGAGTTACACACTACAGTAAGTACACAATGCGCCAGCAGAGAGAGGGGAAGGGTTTCCCTAAAATGTAGGGACACAGTAAAACACGATAAGCAATTCTATTAACAGTCAACAGCTCCATGGTCCCATAGCCCCCTCCTAACTCTCAGAGTCCTTACAGGCCCCTTCCTCTCATACGCCACTCAAACAGCTGAGCTGGAGACCTGGACCCAGCCCACCTCTGTGTAGGCGCCTGTCACGTGCCAGTACACCGCCCCCATCAGCTTGGTCCACACCATTTGCACCTCGGCAGTAAAGGATTCTGGGAAGTCTTCTGACAACACCTCCAACAGCACCCCACTCAGGATCTAAGAGATACAGAGAGGACGGGCGAGCACAAGAGAGGTGAGCGAATGAAGGAAATGTACAGTAAAAACGGAATGAGTGGGAGAACAAGGTGAGAAAAAGAAAGGCGGCAATGAAAGAGGAGAGAGTGTGAGAATGGTTGGAAAGGTGGGAGAAGGCAGACAGAGATAAAAGTGAAAGAAAAATGTAAAAAAATATATGGTTATATTACAATTAAAGTATGAAGAAATACTCCAAAAACCATGGCTGTTGTTCAATGGCAATGCGGATGGCGGATGCTTTAGCATGAAAGTGGGAAGTGAACAACAAAAAGGACACTTATATAACCGGAGCCTTTTCCGCTAAGATCTTACCTTGAAGTACATGGGCTCCACCTTGTGTTTGATGGCGTGTGCTTTGCCCACCAGGGCCAACACGGAGGACACCTTCTCAGGGTCGTGGAGATTCTCCACCACCGTGTTGATGGCGTTCATCACCCTGCGAGCGTGTTGTCTCAGCTGGCTGCTGCGTTCCATCTCCTCGGGGTCGTCCATGTCCTGAAACTGACTGAAGTACTGTTTGGCTGACGGGAAGTTTACAAAGAACCTGAAGGAAAAATTGTTTTGGATTAGTTGAGCCAACGCTGCGGTTGAGATCTTCATTGTGTGTCAAAGTGGTTCTATGGCCGTTTCAGGTTACAATTGTTACATACATTAAGACCTCTGATTGAACTGATGAAGTATCTCAGGTCGGTGAGCAGGAATCCAAATCCACAAACCTAACAGCATTTAAGATTATTTTGGGGAGGGGATGACCAATTACAAATCCATAATAACCCAACTCATAATGAACTTTTATTTCATGGGTTATACAAAATCCTTTAAATGTATCTGAAAAAGCTGCATTATATTTGTCTGGATGAGAAATACTGTGTATTCTTCTTAACTCTCGACTGATGCTCGACAAAATAAAAATCTATTCAATGCCCTGTGACCAAAAAAAAAACCTTCTCTCTTTTCAAAAACAAGAGAGAACACAACCCCAAATGGAACCTTATAATGCACAACGCTCCATGAGTTTTAGTTACCCCTTTTAACCAAGGCCTACACAGTACCTCAGAGACTCACGACTGAAGTGTTTACACTTTACAAGACTTATGTGTCGGCACTCTCTCCGTGCCTGCCAGAAGGGTTCTTTGGCGCTGCACGAACACTGGATGATTAGCGAGTAGAAAATGGAGAAATGGCACTGATGAGGCGAGGATAGATAAGATTGTCGAGACTCTATCAGTGTAATTAGTTGCAGGTGCTTAAGACTTTAAATGCAAACTTTCTTTTGGAATCAAGTCTCTCTCTCTCTCTCTCTAGATCAGGAATCTAGTTCACCCCGAGTACATTTTAAGAATTGAGGGCTCTTCAGTAGAAATCCGAGGCAATGATAAGACGCAACGTTATGTTTCAATATATATGTTTAATTTAGATGTATAAGACTAAGATATCCTTAAACTCAACCGGCGGCCGTTCCTTGTGGTACTGTTTGTTCTTCAGGAGGACTGTACAACAAAAACATACATGGACAATTTTGACGTCAAACTGTAAAAATGTACTATTTTGACGTCAACAAAGGTTTATTGAAAAAATGAGTGGCTTCGGCATCTCATTTATTTTTTAAGAGTGTGTCACATTAATGATTATAGTTTTAATGTGCAGTCGTTCCGCCTAGCTACTCCAGCATGAATTACATTTTGTCAATTGTCTTCTTGCTAGTGGAGTCATGAACCCTTGTCGTAGCCAAGATGAGTAAGGCCTGAAGATGTGTATGTATTAGGTTTAGTGTAAAGTTCTTAAACGATTTATGCCTTGCTCTTGAAGTCATTTTGGCAGTATGTCTACAACAGTTTGAGGTATTTTCATAGACTTTATCCAATTAGACTATGTACTTATTATCTATGGGTTGGGGGAGCCCAAGATTCTTACACAGTTTTTAAACTTCCTTCAGAAAGGACCAAATCAATAACTTTTTGTATTGAGGTCTTGCGGAATTTCTTACTATTTCTCCATGATGTGCCACTAGAGCTTGTGTTAACAACTTCACCCAGTAAGGGACAAAAGTTTTGCTTACCTGCATTTCTTTTTCCCTTCTACATTTGGTAAAACAGTATGTAGACCTCTAAAACAGAACAGCCTATCATGCAACACTAACAATTTTAAACATGAACACGTCCCTTGTCCAGGTCTACCCTAATTTGACTCTTGTTGGTAATCGTTCACACAAGTGTGGGCCACTGAATAGGGTGGTTTAGTTATTCCCATGGATAGATTTGGCCTCTGGCTGCAGTGCTGCACTGCCCCCGTATCCTCCAGATCCTGTGACATGGTACGCCTCAAAGACACTCTAGCCTGTAGCTGTCCTGCAATAGCAAAGCTCTCCCAGCTGTCGCTGTGCTTTGTGTTTGACAGGAATAATAAGCTGTCGGTTCTTCATAGATAAACATGAAAGCTTCTTTGGAGCTTTGTGTGGAGGACTGAATGTTTTCACACGGATGATAAAAATTAAGGTTCTTATTTTTTTTACTTTTTGTATTTTTTTGGTGTGTTCAATGCAAACCTTTCATGGTAATAGCAGCACAGGTTGGAACAAATATTATGCAGGTCACAAGTAATAACCACAAATTACAGTTGTACAGTATTTAAGATTGAACCAATGTATGGGGAATTTTAAAATGCAACCTCTATAGCTGAGGAAACACAAAACATACACAGCTGATAACTCTAAATGTGCATAGACTCTTACGCCATGCTGTGAAAAATGTGTCCCGGCTCTGAAGCCTAGTACAGTCCGCACCAAGACAACGTTTGTCACCATGTCCCATGGTGTAGTGTCAAACGTGTTCTCACATGCCGCACGGCAGCCTGTCCCTGCATTTAAATGAACTCATCAAAGGAGCAACCAATAGTAGAGCCTGCTAATGCAATCCTGATTAGACTTGAGGGGTTCTTTCAGGAGATGACACTCTTTCTAGCATCAGCATCCACCTCCTAACCCTTTAGCTGGATTATAGAGGCAACTTGAGCATAAGCAGATGTATTCAGCAATATCTGCCTCCATACAGACAGCAGAAATAAACAGGTTTTCTGCACCATGTGACTTGGTCTGCCAAACAGAAACTACCTAGGGACACACGATCAAATTGACATTTTTGGATTAAGGTCTGAATAACCTAATAAAATCTTATTTTCTTTCTAAGTAAGCTGTCATAGTAAAACACAGAAAGCCAACAACAACTACCAGAGGCAATGTTGGAAATAGTGTTGTTGATGCTACCTTGCTGCTACTAAATAAAAATAAAACAAAGTCTGTACACTGCAGATTGTTACAGGAAACACAAAACTCCTCAAAAGTAGCCAATGGATTATAGTAGAGAGATTGTGATAGCCTTATGTAGACGTCAAAGTCATAAGTAACCACGATGAGACAAACCTGGAGAGGATTCGCAAGAAACTGGACATGTTGGGTGAGTTGAGGATGTATAATATAAAATAAATCAGTTAAATAATGGTAATATGGTGGGACTGAAAGAAAGTAAGGAAACCTGCATTGGTCTAGTAGAGAACTTTCTCTGAGCAGTTTTGGACTAGCAGCTGGTTGGAGGTTATTAATGTGCACAGGTTCCTGGGTTCAATGTCTTATGCCCATTTGGAGCTCATCGGTTGAGTCCAGGCAGACTGTGAGGTTGGCCCCATCGCCCTTAGTGACCACGTGCCGCTACATAGGAATTGTAATGCAGTCAAAAGATGGGGAGGCTGCTGGAGGCTTAACGCCATGTTATTGCTGGATGAGACGTTTAACTGATAATTTTAAGAAGATTTTAAATATTCTTTTGTCATTAACATTGGCTCCTGAGACGGGACAAAATTGTCTGTCTGAGAAACCCCGAAAGGCCCATATTTGGGGGTGAAATTATGGTTCATTTGTAGAAAGAGACCAAATCGAAAATGGGAAAACAAGATTTGTTATTTGGAAAATTAATTGGAAATGCATTGTCAAATGCACATGCCAAACTACTTGCAGTCTGTTTTAGGTGCTGAGTATGCATTGTTTACACACAAGATAAGTTCCTGATGGGGATTTCAACAAACTGCTAGACTATTAGTCAGCGCTGGAGCAACAGAACGCTGTATCGCCATTTCAATGAGTCAGTATGGTAATGGAGTAGTGACACCACCAAATATGATTCAACATAGTTTCATAGGAAGCTTTTAATACACAAGCTGTAAAAAATAAAATAAAATTCCTTACGGAAAATAAAACTGTCCGCACAACAGTCAATACAACGAGACAGAGCAATAACAGAATAGGAAGTCACAGATACAATAGTGTCCATGACAACAGGACACTCCCCATGCCTATAGTGTTTCCCCATAGTGAGTACTATAAGAATATTTAGTCAAATTTGTTCTGTGTTCAAATAAATGTACCACGAACCATTTGAAATTGAAATAAGATCCCTCACACCTGTATTTACATGAAACATTGCTTATGGGAATTTGGTCTACTCTGTGATGCTTTGATGCCGCGCGCCACCACTGCAAGTTTGAGTATCCAAAGTGTAGAGTGGAAGAGTGACAGAGCCTGGCAACTAGATAAATGGTAGATTTCCAGATGTAGCTATATAAAAAACAACCGCGATGAGTTTTTTTGTCATAAAGACACCACGTGTTTCGCTTGAATAACTAAAATTTGGAGGGTGTTTCTCTCACTTAACAGGAGTTAGGTCAATAGTTTCCTACCATATCCGGTCATTAAGCTAACACAGTTAGCGTGCTACATATAGACATCCTCGTACTTGTCTCACCGGGATGAGATTCATGTCAGTCTGCTCAGGCTCATGGTAAGAGAATCAAAAGGATTCTCTATTGCTCTATTTTTCTCACTCAAGGTTCTGCAGGAGAGGATTAATTCTGACCAAATAAGATTCGTTAAATACAGGACAACCTCATCAGACAACATGAGACTGTTAAAACATACATTATTTCATGGATTAACCGCTCAAGTCCTGTCTCTAGACGCTGAGAATGTGTAGATATGGTGGAAAGGAATTCCTATATACCTGTGCATACAAAGTCTGTTTTTTGACCTGGCTTTAATTGGTGAATGGCACTATTGTCACACCCCAGCATTAAAAACGGTGCTTATCTTAAATAAAACAATCCCTTTTGCACTTTGTAATTTGTCCTAGATCCGGGGTGTCCAATTCAAATTCAAAGAAGTCTAGTTAGAGAAAATGTCCTCAAGCAAAGGCCCAGAGCATCATAATGTCTAACTGGCATGGTCTAGGACCTAAATCATTGTATTAGCATTCAGAGTTCATAATCAAATTAAGGCAGTTTATGCTGATGACAGGAAGCACAGGCGGCTCATCTATGCTGCTGTTATTGTGGTATTGATAAACTGATCCGGTGTACTCTCTTCTCGGAATTCAAAAATGAACAATGACATTTTGGAAAACAGAGGTTACCTTGGAACATTTTTGAAATGTGAAGGCTATAGTGAAACAATTAGTTAAATTAGTTATGATGAGAATTAAGAGGTAAAGTTTCTAGAATTACACTGCTTATTATAAAAAGCATCAGATTTATTTGACTAATTTTAAACTCTGTTTAAAAATGTGGCAGAGAAATTTTAAGTTTAAACGTATGTAGTAATCAAATGCAATTACAGAAATGCAATGACAGACATTAGACAAAGCACACACAAAAAACCAATGCATTGGTTTAATTGGGCTCCACTAGCCCTCGGAGACTGGGCTTGATTAAAATAAGTGACGGAATAACACAGGATCTGTTTTTACAAGCATTCACTTTCTCCCAGTCATTTTGGGAGAGTTTTGCCAATATTATGACGACTGCGTTTTCGGGGGCAGCCAATTGTATTAAGTATGAATTTGCTGCGGTAAAGGTAGAAATGGCGTCAGCAGCCTGACTTTGTCTTGGGCTCCAGAAAATTCAGATTGGATCATTTCAGGAGACTGCCACATGGACATGGGGAATGCCTGGGAGGCTCTCCTCATTGGAGCAATTGCATTTGTACGCATTTGTGATATTAGCCCAGGCTATTGTCAATGTCTATTCTCTCCAAGCTATCCAAGCAGAAGAGCAGACATGCAAATGCGAGGTTCCATTTCAAAAGAAATTCAAACTCAAAAGTCAACCAAGCACAGCTTCAAGCTGGGATCCACTCAGTGCAGCATTATCCTGTGATCTGGCCTGTTTGCTCCTGTCATCACATCATCCTATTCCACACATGGCGTCTTACAGATCTATCTATTGTACTCTTCTTCTGTAAAATCAGTGTAAGAGGCACATGTCTGCATCGGCAAGGTTAAGGAATGATTTTGGGTGGTGTTGCCTAGAGTGAAGATTAGGTATGTGTTCTCTGAGGTGGATAAAGATGCGATACTTGATGATGTAAAAAATAAAGGAATACAAAAATAGAGAGTGAGGGTGATGGAGAGGTAGAATTGGAATGTAGAAAAGAGACATGAATGTGTCAAAGATCTCATTGCTTGCTCTCAGTCGCAAATGATATGGCGTGTGTGAGTGTTCGTACACACAAAAACACACTAAGAATGCACAATTCCCTTTACGCATTCCCAATGGAATGCCTGTCTCCCCAACTGGAAAATCAGTTTATGCCACTGCCATCGATGCCAGTTGCCCTAGTGACGGCTCACGGGCGAAATTAACAAGCCCTTTGGGTTTTTCCTGTGCAGAACACAGAGTCAATTTAAGGAAAACCAAAGTAAGCAAACTGGTTCAGGTTGCAGGATCTATGTTTAGTGGCATTGAACACATACGGCAAAATAGCACGAAAAGTAGAGTGCTACATCCATTGTGTTATTTAGGAAGATTCAATCAACTTTATTTTCAAACAAACCAACTGCTCTGAGCAGGCCAAATAATGTATGTGATACCACAACTGGAAAATATCTAGTGAGTAGCACTCATGTTAAACAAGGATGAAACAAGTATTATAATTTCATATAAATACTAAATACAACAGAATAAGCCAGCATTACCAACTCCGTATGGTTTAGTACTGACTATTTATTTAAGAATTATTTTATTAAATTAAGCTTGTAAAATACCTTTTTGGGGTTCAACAGGCACTTTAGGTAGTATGTTCTCGTATTCTTTAGCATTAATGTCAAAAAGCACGACATACAGTATTCTAGCTGAACTGTTCTGTTTTTATTTTCCATGTGGAAATACATATTGGGATTTTTCTTTGCCAATTGAAGTGTGATTCTCCTTTTTGGATTGTAGCCCATGCCCTAATGTGTGTCAAACTAGTAGTGCTTGTCTACAGTAAACAGGCTACTTTTTCTATGTTATCTAACATAAGAACACATTATTAGCTTGAGCAGTTAATGCTGTATCTAAAATATAACCCACAGGTCCGATATTGCAATGTTGGAAAGAGTAAAATACAATGATAGCAACATTAATGCATTAATGAAATAGTAATAATAACGTTAAACAAATAGTTATCTCATATATGTGGCTTGTAAGGCTTGTGGTATAAAAGGAGTCAAGTAGAAATATTGAATTCAATGTTTTGACAGCATGTTCAGCTCAGCTTTAAATGAGAAGCTGGATGAGTGGGTACAAAATAAGCCAGTAACACCTCTTCCTTCTTTTGCCATAAAACACTCTACATGTGTGAATGTGTGAGATGTTTCCTAAAATGTTCTTTGCTTCCATTATCCTTGTCTTCCAACTTCCATTTTGCAAGAAATACTACTCTAGAAAAGTCAAACATTGAAAACCACCGGATGTCAGCCCGATCAAACATTGATATAGTGCAGACGTGCATGCCCCAACCTTAGGAGTGTCACCCAGATGCACCTACCGTATGAGGATGGTCACACCCACGTCCTCACAGTTCTCATAGACGCGTCCCCAGGTGTCCTGGATGATCTCCCGCTCCGCGTCCGTCAGTGGCTCAGCTCGCTCCGGCCGCTCCCCGTGCTCCATCTCGCCGCCTCGCTCTCTCGGCAACTCCATCAGAGACGACCTCCTGCGCCGCAGCAGCTCTGAGGCTCCCTGCAGCGCGCGGGGGAGGTAGGGAGCGAGGGAGGGGGGGAGGGCGACGGAGAACTGAGACCCCACGGCGGGAGCTGGAGAGACGGAGAGGGGGATGAGAAGGAGAGGAGACAGTGCGGTTCCGCACACTCTAAAGCCCACCCCCCACCCACACCTCCCCGCGCTTTCTCTTCCTCTTATATTCTCTTTGCACTCCTTCTTAGCTCTGCCTCTCCTCTCTCCACACAAAAAACAAACTTGTCCTCCTGATGCACCCCTTTTTGCTTAGTCCCTTCACAACTGTCTCCTCCTGTCTTTTCTCCCCTCTTTGCTGGTGGGGAAGTCTTCTTTGTGAACTTGTTTGGTTGTGGTGTGAAGACCTGATGGCATGAGAAGGGGAGTGGGAGAGTGAGGGGTAGAGAGAAGAAGAGTGAGGGATAGGCAGTAGAAGAGTGAGGGGTGGAGAGATGTGCACAGAGGGAGGGGAGGAGAGAGCACCTAGGATCTCAGTGGTAACAACCTCCTGTCATTCTCTCTCCCTTCCACCCATTGTGCCTCCACACAACACATAAATGGTCTGCTGAGAATGCATGCACACAAAACATGTTCAGAAACAGATACAGTCCAACACAATAACACACAAACGTAGGCCAAACACAAATACAACGAACACATGGACATAAGCATACATACACACATACATAAATACAGACATAATATGCAAACACACTCACACATGTATTCAGTCTTTGATTAAGTAATGCTAATTAATTTTGCGCTGTTGTATGCCTGTGGTGTGTGTGTTTGTGTGTGTGTGTGTGTGTGTGTGTGTGTGTGTGTGTTCCTGTGGTTCTCGTGTATGGTGCTAGGGCTTCTGTTTTGTCTCACGAGAGAGCTGGTGCACTGTGTTACAGAGAAACACCAGGAAGCATCGGTCTCTGCTGGCTCTCTCAGGACATTGTGGTTGACAGCTTGGCAGGTAAACTAGAAGGAGAGGGATAACAACAAGAAAACGAAGGAGGCGCTGGAAGGTAAAAATCAGTTATTGGTAGTGCATGTATTACCATTGATAGTTAGATATTGCAACCTTTATTTGTGTTATACAATGTGTGTGTTGATCCAAAAATGTTCAAATAAACCCAGATGCTCTAGATGGAATAACAGGGCAAAACTGGATGATTGAAGAAACCTGCTGCTGAGTAGGTCAACCTCTCATCTCTTTCCAATCTGGTCAAAAGAGAGTGAAATGGCCCCTTGTGACATTCCCTTGCTGTGTGAGCATGAAGGGGGAGATGTTTGATGAACCACGGGCTAGACAACAGAAAGAAAAAAGACAGGAGAGGACGCCGCCGATGACAGCCCCATTATGCCGCGGTGGGGCTGAAGCAGTCAAACACTGAGATGGAGCTGTCACAGCGTTTCAGAAATGACAGGTTTGGGAACAAAGCCAAAGTGTTTTCAAACTGTCAGTCCACATCACACGTTGAAATAATTCACCAAGACATGTGGCATCTGCCCCTATACAGAAACGTCTATACTCAATTGGTGGTGACATACAGTTTGAAAACCAGACTGTTGCTTGTAGGTGCCACCATCTATAGTAAGTCACACAATGTATAAAACATATCTATCTAGACACATGTTTGATGTCCTCTCCAAGTCACTGGTCATGTAGGTCAACAATTTGGGTCACGGGATCCCCAGATGTCTATTGGACACTTGAGTGGGTGA
The DNA here is from genome assembly GCA_026901105.3 of Galaxias olidus. NCBI lineage: Eukaryota > Metazoa > Chordata > Actinopteri > Galaxiiformes > Galaxiidae > Galaxias > Galaxias olidus. Next base: position 82,161 of record JAPMUY010008356.1, on the reverse strand, counting down.
ATGTTGCCTCGATAGAAATGACAATTAGAGGGATTATTTCATAAAAGTTATTAGGACATATTAGACACAGTGCATTAGGCCTGTCAGAGTTCATGAGGACACTTAGAGCCAACAAGCCGGAGGTAAATTAGCACCCAAGACTTGACGAATGAAGTGATTTTTCAAGAGAAGTGTTGCTTGGACAAGGAAAGAAACAAGTCAAATACAGACAATCTTGGCTCAATAATTTAACTTCTTCTAATAGCCTAATAATACAATATTAGCTTTGGATTTAGGTCTAAATATATTTTTTTTACCCGACGCAAACCAAAATTTTGAGGCCCCTCCTACTGTAGATATCATGTCCCGTTATAGCGATACAACACACACCAGGGTCTGCCACAATCCTTTGTCATCATAGGGGAATTTAGACTCTTACAGAGTGAGTCTATCACACAAGCAAACACAAACATGCCTGACATTAATACAGTTTTTATTTTGGGACAGCTAGAAATAATGGGGCTCATAGTGCTCTGGGCAGAGGTGGGTGTGTGTTTATATTAAGATCTTTTTTTCACAACCTGTTTTAGCATGAGTTCCCCATTCTCTAGGAATCACCACATTCTGATTGAGGGGATAAGACCATTTAATGCAAAATATATATAAATATTACAAATCGCAATCACGGTTAATGTTGACAATTAGGCATCTGCAAAAGAAGAACCAACGTAGTGAAACTGCAGGCTGATGACATGCAATAAAGCACTAGCCTTAACTACAAAATGAATGGGTCTGTCTGTTTGTAAGAATTATTTCACTAACTACACAACTGTACCAATACTTATTTTACATTTAGCTGAAATATGTTTGAAACGAACAATTCGAAAGAGGTTTGAGACAGTTATTTTTTAGCCCTGAGTTTACAGTTTGTGATGTCTTATCATGCGACCAATTTTAAAGAGGTCCGCTTCCTCCCTCTAGTGGCCATTAAGAGCAACTGTCTTTTCCAGTTATGCCAGATTTCCAGACAAGTTGAGTTACACGTCAGAGTGGAACGTGTACTGGTGAGTGGACGTGTACGATGACCTCAACATTTCGTGTGTATCAGCTGATCCCGGACATGGAGAAATGAGACGTGTAGTAGTTGTGAAAATGCCGAGCAACTGTGGTGAGATCAACTATTACCGCTACGTGTGACCTGTGTTTTCTATTTACAACATTATGATCAGCATTTTAGAACACATCCTTCTTAATCTGTGATGCGCTGTCGCTGTGTACGAAGCTAAATGCAACATTTCTCAATTGGTTTCGTTTTCTTTCAGCATCTGCGCGGTAGGCGTGCAGCTTGATTTTATTGCAAGCTAGCGATTTGGTTGCTACGTCATAGGCTGTAGCAAACCAGCTTTAGGGTAAATCTGAGCCACGTTTAATCTCACCTAGTGAGCAAGTCAAACTGTGATAGGATTTGGTTGTCGAACGAAATGGCATTGGTGACTTTAACAAACCTCAAATCTAAATATTTTGTCATACATAGCCCTACTTAATAGTAATACAATCACAGTGCATAGCCAATATTAACTAAAACAACCTGTTATTAATGATTTAATTGTTATCATTTCTTCCAATCTGATTTGGACATGGTTTGATTATAATAGTAGCACACTCCCTTGTCGTTCATGCCCATTTGTCCTCCATCCAGTGGTATAAGTGTTTACACTGTAATTAGCTTACATTATTAGTATTTTCTCCTTTTAGCTATTCCATTGTGTTCATTTGGCCTGTCCCCTTTTCTCAGGTTTCTCTGTTGCTGGCCTCACCTCCACTCCCCGCAAGCGACAGGTGCGTTTCTCTGCCCGTCATGACATAATGCTTCTTCGTGAAGTCATTGCCCAGAACCCTTTTGCCTCCAAGGAATCAGGCCGGATCTGGGGCCGAGTGGGAGAGATCATCACCGCTGCCCTGCAGGATGAAAACTTTGAGGTGGATGCCCGTAGATGTCGTGAGAGGACCATGCTGCTCTTAGACTACTACAAGAAACAGGACTTCCCCAGTCTACGGCGGTTAGTATGAAGTACACAGTAAGGTGTATGAGAAACCCCCATGACTCCTTTATTTCACTCAATAACCAGTCCCTGTGTCAATTAGCGTGTGATCATAGTGTCATAATAATGTATGGATACATACATGGTACTATGTTTTTATTTATTTATATTAATATCACTCAGATTCGGAACCGAGCGGTTGTACGCACAGAAGGAGGATTTGTTACACGAGGTCCTGGAGCTCGAGGCTGAGAAAGGTCTATTGGCCAGTGGCGAGGGCACCAAGTACCAGGAGGAGGAGGAGCAGAGGAAACAAGCACTGGAGGAGCTCACTTTACCGGAACAGGACAAACCAGACATCACCGCACAGACAGCAGCTACCACTGGTAAGAGAATGTAGACTGGAGCATCTACCATGGTGTATTTTTAGAGCTGTTATTGTGGAGTGTAGTAAACAGGAGATATGTCTAAAGCCTAGTACATCATGCTGAGGGTCCTAATTAGACCAGTCCAGTGTCTACCGTAGTGTTATGTATGTGCATTGTTAGTCATGTAGCTCACAGTCTAATAACAAAATTCATACTACAATGGCTACTACTACAACTACTACTGCTACTAATAATAGTGTAGTTAAATAATAGATTCTCTGTGATGGCTTTAACTATTCAATAAAATTGACATTGAAAACTAAAGATAGATTAAATAATTCACTCCTTAGGGTAATATTACCATGCGCTTCTTTCTTTCTTTCTGTTCTTGTGTAGCTCCTGACACCCCAGTGGCTGAGGAGGAACCAGAAGAACTAGCGGAGATTTCGACAGCACCCACCGCCAAGCGACCCTGCCAGTGCTGCTGCCAGACCTACTCAGAGATCCTCAGCTTCCTCGAGAAGCGCTCTGAGTCAGAGCAACACTTACGGGAGGAGGAGCTAGCCCTGAGGCGGGAGGAACTGGAGATCCAGAAGAGCAAGATTGCTTTAGAAAGAGAGCGCCTCGGAGCAGAGAGAAGGGAGAAGGAGAAGAGGTTTGAGCTCGAGAGTCAGGAAAGGCAGGTCATACTGGACTTACTCAAGGAAAAGGTGCTAAAAACCTGAGGGATGAGGGCGTTAAAGATTTATATACAGTAAGTGAAGCAAAGCGACTAAAGATGCATACAGGGACAGAACTTACATGATTAACTCAATGTCCTTAGAATATGTAAAGTTGCTGTCACTTCATAATAAGTACAAAGTACCTATATACTAGTTTACTTTCTGCTGCGGTTGGTCTGATAATCAACCCTTGCACAGATAAACGACAGTACCCCCAAAACTTCTCAAGACCTACAGATGACACAAATGATAATTTCTTCTTGGTTTAACTTGGATTGCGATGAAGTCCTTGGACTCCAGGATAGTAAGGACATTTGCCATTTAGTGTAATCTGTATCATTTTTAACGTGTTTAATGGGTGTTTTGCAAACAATTCTTGCTCAAGACGGCTTAAAAATACAATGCCTTTTAATATAAGCAGGTATAGAATATTTACCATGTGAGGTAATGCTTGATGGTTTATTTTTTTATATATAGAGAGAAATATGACAGTGTTTGATGTTCAAATCGATTTGTAAACTATTTTAATACAATGAATGTAAAGTTTTCCTGTGCAACAAGGACTATTCAACTCACTAGAAATTCACCATAAACCTAACCTATACCCACGAACAGGCTTATCTATTTACACCTTGCAAATATTATTATTACTTTTAAGCTGTTATAAGAGATATGGGTAACTCTACAGATATGGTTCAAATTGCAGTCCCCACCCAATAAGTATTTTAAAAAGAATAAAACTTTTTAAGCTTGTGTATACTATGTGTATATATATATATATATATATATATATATATATATATATATATATACACACACACACACAAAATTTTATTCAAATTATATACATACATACATACATACATGTGTGTGTATGTGTATATATATATATATATATATATATATATATATATATACACATACTATATATATATATATATATGTGTGTGTGTTTATATATATATATATATATATATATATATATATATATATAATGTGTGTAACATACATACAAATATGTATTGTGAAATTTATTCAAAACTAAAACTTTTTCGGGCTTTTCTTCAACCATTTTCTTCAGAAATATACCGGATATACAAAGCTATATCAGAGTTGTAAAAACCGATGCATATTGCATATGTGCTTTCGCAGTTTGCACAGAATCTGTCTTTGACAACGTACGACAAGGTTCAGGAACCGCCTACTAATACTTCAAAGTACGATCTGATTGGGTTACAGTACTGTCACTTGCAGATCTTGGTTATCCAATCAATGAATGTGAGATAGTTTTCTCTGATGCAGCTGGAGTCCAACAAAGTTAGTAATCCTAACTGCTTAAAATATGTAGAGACATTACAATGTTGCAGACTATACCGTTCAGATTCTGGTTGTCGATTGATTTGTAGTTGTAAAACCTATTAGTATACCGTTAATGTTTGTGCACTTTGAGGACTAAAGTCGCATTTTTAGGGGGGATCTGCGGTCTAACTGGTTGGTGTTTCGCTAGACATTTTTGTGTTATCGCTCGATACAGTTATGTTTTGGGTTCAGTACAAACACTGAATCAATGACCACTAGCTAATACTGCTTTTGAACTAACTGTGTATTAATTTAGTTCAACTGTTTTCCTATTTGTCCATTATTATTTGAATTGCTAATCTATCTTTTGTAGTTTGATTGATTTGAGTTGTTAGTGTTGGCCAGTAGACTAAAATACATTAATGTGAACAATTGTAGGGAAGGTGTAGTTATAGCCTTTAGTTTTCTCTGACGTTGGTGTATGCATATTTCAGACGTTTGAAAGACCATGCCCATAAGGCGTTTTGGGTCTCACAAATCTTTCTTTCCCACTGTCCAACCTCCAAGCTTTGGTTTCTCGAAAATGAATGTTTCAAAAAGTGGATATCGTGTATTTTCTGCCAACTCCACCTATGCATGCACCGAACTTGCCAAGAAGATAACTGAGTAAGTAATTTCTGATCTGTTTATCTGATATACCACTGAAACTCGAGTATAACAACTCTATTTGTATTTTGCACTTTGTAGATGTAGATGGGGTAGTGGTGGCCTTGTGGGTAGAACTTCTACAAAAGGTAATAAATCCACCTGGGAACACCACCACTAGCCTGTTCGCATCTTTAGTCGCTTTGGGTTAAGTGCCTTGAGCAAGGCACTTAACCCTAAATTGCTTCAGGGGGATTGCCCCTGTAACCTCATTGTAAGTCGCTTTGGATAAAAGCATCTGCAAAATGACCGTAATATAATGTAGATGAGCATAATGCAGGTTGCGTATTGTGGTCAGTGTCAGTGGAATTAACAACTGAATAGTAATCTGAATATTATTTTTGGTGGATAGCCTACAGATGCAGGCCAGGTAGTCAATCAACATGTTTATGGCTTAATGAATTGGTCCACATTATGATTTGTTTTATAAGGCATTATGTTTGCCTGAACCTTTTAATTTAATAGATGCATTCCTATATGTTTGATACACGATTCAAACCACACAATGTAAAAAATGTTTCATGCGAAAAAAGGAAACTAATAATGTAATGTTTATTTAGGGGCTGTAAATAAATTATCGTCTGCAATATATTTAATATCTCGATAGCATCTAGAGCAACAGACACGTTTTAAATACTGAAATCTTCATTACTATATTCCAAGTGACGCCCTCCACATTGGCCTATTTTATTCATCTTATAAAGTATTTATAATAGTTTTTTTGTGTAGATTTTCTATATAACAAATACTGGAAGTAGGCTTGGTGAAACTGGAAGTTACCCAAACCTGAAAAATATAAATTTAATAGTTGTATTTACTAGTTACTAATGGTCTGAATAATATATATATATAAGAAAAATATTAATAGTAAACTATACAGTTTAAACTCCACCACACCCCACAACTTACCTTGCTTTTATTTGTATTTATCAGGTGATATAGTGTATTTCGTGTGTGGCTGTGTGACTTTTTATAAAACAATATAAATATACATCTAAAAATGACTTACCTTTGGCAGATGTCAATTTGCTTAATCATTATTATATTCTTAAGTATGAGCTGAACCCCACCATCAATAAAGACTAGGGAATTTCAATTTTCTTACAAAATAGGACATAAATGCCAACACTACTCACAAATTTAAAATCATAATTGTATTGTAAACTATGAACTGTCTTAACCCCACGAGAGAGGATAAATAGAGAGGAGAGGCAAAGCCACAACCTGTAGGAAGTGAACCCCGCACCTCTTCAGTGTCCAGTCTCTGCCCTCTTCTGAATCCTGATTTGAGTCAGTTGTTCTAGCTTACTGAGAGAGAAATTGGCATCTTTGGTGACTGAAAGAGATGTATTTCGAACAAAAGCATATTTTCTTTTGAATAACGATTAGCTTATTGTTTTAATAAAACAGAAATAGTAAATTCAATGGCAAAATGCAAATATAAGAAACTCTGGCCAAACCCATGTCTTTGTTAGAGGTCTGCAAACACTGGCTCAGTTTGCACCCTCTTCACCCTGCTCTTGAAAGTCACACGTATTCACATAAAATAGGTTTTAGCTTAATGTTGCCGCTAGCTATTTGCTTGTTTGTTCATAGTTTCCATGTAGTGAGTAGATACATGTGCCCCCAAATATTTAAGACAGATGTGACTGGCAGCAGCAGCAACCACAGCCAACGATTTGCATCCTGCATTTCAAAGTATCCCTCCCCAAGTGGGAGAGTAGTCTAAACAAGCCTGCTCTATTACCCAGTCTTGTTGTGCTGACTGTGAAATTGGCACTCTGTATATCAGTTTAAATCTGGACAGTGGTTGCAAGGATGCATGGCTGCCTGCCTGTCAATCATCTCGCGTGCACACCCCTGGTTAAAAGCACTACCGAATTGTAGCATCTTGACCTTACCTATCTAACGAGCGTGTCTTAGCGCACAGGCATGTGTAAACACCATTTGAAGGGAGGGGCTTAAGAGAGGGCGCCAGGAGGCATGAGAGACAGCTCCGGTGGTTGGCTTCCCAAAGGCTGATTCAAATTCTTGCTAATATTTGCCTTAGGTTGATGAACAGTGTTGGCTTTGGACAAAGGTAAATGCAGCAATGGCTTTCTTATTGCTACTCTTCCATACAGCCCTACATTGTGCAGCTTTATTTGTCAATGGCCTCTTGGTTGTTTCTCTGGGGGGCAATCCCCTGCTTACCCACTGAGTTTTGGTGGATGGCCTTTTCTAGACAGGGTTGCGGTTGTGGCATATTCTTTACACTTATGAATGATGGAAAAAAAACATATTTAGGAAAAATCTATATTCATAAATAAATCAATAAAGGAAGAGGTGTACTTTTGAGTATACGACTGAGTACGTTTGTGTGGTTTCTATTTTGTCTATTGAAATTCGAATGTAATTAAAAAAAATATATAATATAAACAATATTTTTAAATACTTTGTCAATAAATTAAGGCATGTGTGTAACTTGCAATATACTACTGAATATTTCAGTATTTAAATTGTATCTTTGAAGGGGCCATTATTATTTTATTATTCAAATATTATTATTATTCAAATGTGTGACTTAGTGACGTAGATAAGTTACGGAAGAAAACGCCGGACTACAAACGAGGTCTTTCAGGCAGTTCAGGAGCAGTGTTTTCTGTGAGAGAGAGTAGCTCCCTTTGGCGTGAACTATGGGCTTTGTAACCTTTCAGACCTTTTACATGCACTAGAAGCGATATAACATTCTAAAGGAAAGAGAAAAACCCAAAAAGCATTACAGGTCCCTATTAAGTCTGTTGGTTAAGATGCTATTGAGTTTTTGAAATACCGCCAACAGTCATTTATTAACAGCCCCTAAATATCTCTTTGCCTGGCGGTTGAATATCCGTTGACTATCCAACGTGAAATAAAGCCCTCTCTATCCCTTCATACCCTCATTGACGTCAGGATAATTTCTGTCATCTGACAGCGCTGTGTGTTCAATAAGGTAATGTCAGGGTTGAAAGAGCACGTGAAAAAAGCTTATAATTCTGTATCATAGTTTTGCAACTACACTAGTAGTAATACTAACTAGAGCTGTATTGTGTGTTTTTTTCCAATGAATTAATGATGTCAGGTAAAATGGATACTCAGACAGCGGGTTAATTGTATGGAGGACTTTGGAGGTCACCTATGTTGTGTCCACGGAAAGCCTCACTGAGTTAGAGCCATTTTGTCCCCCATCAAAACATACACACTGATTATTAGGGGTGTTAAATATGAGATTTGCATGGAAATTTGTCTGCACATACCATACAAATAGCTGAAGGCAGGACATAATGTAGTGTGAGGCGCAAACACAGTATCCCTGGATCAGGCAGGAGTTTTCCAGTATGCTGTTAGGATAAGCGAGCCTAAACACTTTAACACAACACGCAACTAGCTGAACATCGGACTGAACAAACAACTGATTCAATCCAAATGTTTGTCCAACCAAAGATATGCCTTTGCCATTGACAACACAGCAGGGTCTATGTTACTGTGTGACTGAGTATGCATTGGACAAAAACAAGAGAAAAGTGAATCAATGTCATGGCTTATTCATTTATTAGTATGTACTTAGTAATTAGTAATTAGTATGTCCCCCCTTCTTTTGCAGGCGTCTTGGTGTTGAATTGGGGAAGTCAGTAGTGTATCAAGAGCCAAATAAAGGTAAGAAGCATTGTAGCTACAGTATTGAATGTGTTTAAAATGGTCAACATCCAGTTTAGGTTCGCTATAGCAATGTTTTACTTAATGCTTGGTGCCTATACTGTGTTATTTTTTAATTAGAGACCAGAGTAGACGTCAAAGAATCAGTCCGTGGTCAGGACATCTTCATTATCCAGACCATTCCAAGGTAAGTGTCTTTGTCAGAAGTCCACATTGACGAATTAATTAATTATATTTAAATAGTGCATATTTGCATATTTGCAATGTAAATTGGATTTTGCAAACATTCACACTATATATATATATATATATATATATATATATAAATATAAAAAACGAGTGCCAATTTCCCTTAGGAATGAATGATAAATTAAATGTATACATCTAGCATGATGCTGGTCATACTTTTTCATGCTTTTTGGTCTTACCTAGCAGTGAACTTGCGAAGAGACAGTAAAGTGAGATGGAGAGTATTAGGAGCCAGGGCACCGACCCTTGGGTAGTAGCTCTCCTGTTTCATCACGTCTCCAGGGTCAGCTGGAATGCCAACCGTTTCCCTTTAAAAAAAAAAACAATTACTTAATTTTCGTGAACACAAAATGTGATGTATGTTTTACAGACTACTGTGTATGATTTCAATAACAAATGATTTTCAAAAAAATTTCCTTGTTGTAGATAACACAATCAGCGCTAATGGACACTAAATCAAGCACTGCTGCTTAAATGGCATTAGGAATGAAGTCCACTAAGTCACTAAACGTAGACAACATGAGACATTCACACAGTCCCTTGGCAGGTGCTTGGTTAAAATATATTCTTCAAGAATTGAGAAGGCCCTCTTTATATAACCCTTTTAAATGTTACAATGGTTTTGTATTCAGTTTTATCGTTTGCAAATAACTTTAAGGGGTCAACCAGCACTATTTATATCACCATAAAAGATCTCAATCTTGATCTTTTGTGTACCCAGAGATGTCAACACTGCCATCATGGAACTACTGGTTATGGTTTATGCCCTCAAGACCTCCTGTGCCACAAACATCATTGGAGTCATTCCCTACTTTCCCTACAGCAAGCAGTGCAAGATGAGGAAGAGGGGCTCTATAGTCTGCAAGCTGCTGGCCTCCATGCTTGCAAAAGCTGGTACTAATATGATGTACCATATTAGTATCCATTGACAATCTTCAGGAAATTACTTGGCAATTTGTCATGCATTAATTTATGCATGATGTTTTCTGTTATATGACAACCTTTTGGTTATTGCAAAGTTGCTGTCATTTTAGGACTAACTCATATGATCACCATGGATTTACACCAGAAAGAGATTCAAGGGTTCTTTAGTTTTCCTGTGGACAATCTACGGGCCTCTCCCTTTCTGCTCCAGTACATTCAGGAAGAGGTAGGACTACATGGCATGTAAGAACCTTGACTGCATTACTCAAAAACACACTCAGGCCTTTTAGTAGTCAAATGACATTTGGTTTGGCATAGTTTAAATGTTCAAATTCTTCTTCTTCACGCTATGAAAATAAAGAGCATTAATAAGTGATAGGCTTTGCAAATTCTAAAGTTGAAAAGTTGCCTTTGTGTTTTCCCAGATCCCAGACTACCGAAATGCAATAATCGTTGCAAAGTCACCTTCGGCTGCCAAGAGGTGAACATAAAGTTTGAATCTTTCCAGTTAAAGTAGTTAATAGTGTATTCATTGGACAGTATGTTTCCTGTACTGTATGTTTATGTAGTTTTAACGTGTGTGTGTGTGTTCGTGTTCGTGTTTGTGTGTTTGTGTGTTTGTGTGTTTGTGTGTTTGTGTGTGCGTGTGTTCGTGTGTTCCAGAGCCCAGTCCTATGCTGAAAGGCTACGGCTCGGCCTGGCAGTTATGCATGGAGAGGCCCAGTGCTCAGAGTCAGACATGGCTGACGGCAGACATTCCCCTCCCCCCTCGGTCCGAACCACCAAGGGACACCCTGGACTAGGGCTCCCTGGTAAGACACACACACACGCACGCGCACACACACACACACACACACACACACACACACACACACGCAGAGCCAAACACTCACACACTTAGATACAATATGTCTTCATTCCTCTAGCCACTAGAGGGTTTATCTGCAATCCGACCCGACCTGACCCGTTACCTTGTGCTTGGTGGAAATGCGCCATAACCGTTCCGGTACGTTACGACCAATGTTCCTCTAAGCTGTGCGCGTGCGCGGGCGCGCAGATCAGTTGAAAGACCCGAGCACACGATTTTTCAAGTTACGCAGAAATTGATATGAACTAACTGATTTGAGTTTAATAAAAAAAAATGCTGGTAAAATATATTGTACTTTCTCATTATTGTTTAAGTTAAGTACTTGCTGGAAAACACTTTTTAAAAGTTAACATAGAGGAAATCAGTCAAAAAAATTATAATTTGAGACAGAAGGAGAGAGAGCTCTCTCGGGTCTCTGCGACTCTGCAGACTTGCGAGTTACAGCCGTAGCAAGAGAATGACAGAGAGAGCGTACTGATTGGTCTCTCTTTGTGCTAAGTAGGCTTTAAAATCAGATTTATTTTTGGGCGGGCTTTACAGTCAACACTTTCATTGTCTATCAGTTCCGTTTAAAGTTATCGTCCTGCAGCGGCATGGCAGTGTTCGAAAAAAAAATTCACTTCACCGCAGACTACACTGCTACTACTGAACACGTTACGCAAATTGTTCACAGAGCTGAAGTACGCACTCGTAGAGATAAATATTTGCTCAGCTCTGAAATAAATTAGAGGGAACATTGGTTACGACCTGACCCGACCCGACACCTAGTGCTTGGTCGAAATGAGCCATAAGTCATCTTGTTCTTATACAACACACTTCCTTTATAACAGCAGCTCTTGGATTGAAGTGCAGGCTAGGCAATGAAACATAGAGTTATTGCATAATGCACATGTCTGATATCTGTCAACGTTTTGGGTCTCGTGCAGTTTACACAGCACGTACCATCGATGTGTTTTTACGTTGTGTGTATTTCTTATGTCTCTTTGTTTTCGTACTCTGTCTCTTACTTTGCAACACAGGGAGGCATCAAATTCCATTCCCTGGCATAGAGCTCCCAAGTACGACTGTAAAGCTTGAACCCAACCCTCCCAAACCTCCTCCGTCTGTGTGTTCATACCAGCCCTTCGCATGCAGTGAATGTGTGTGGATGCCAGACTGAGGGCTTCTAGTAACTTTGGCGTCTTCATGCAGATGTCCATCATCCTTATCTTTTGGAAGGAATAACATTTAGTTTTATGAGTTATACAGTAGGTCATCTAATAGGTCGTTTATCTAACAAGGTTTACTACTAATCTGAGTGAACATGTTTTGCCTATCAAGTCTGGCAGAAGCCCTCAGTCTTGATTTTTGGGGGGTGAGAGGTCAATATCTATGTATACAGAACCCCTAAAAGGATGAAGATCGTAATTATTAGGGGCATGACAATTTGATCATAAAATCGTTTGTGTTCACACGGTGTGTCCAAACCAAATGTTATTTTCAGTTGGTTATTGCTCCAACAAATAAGCCAATACAAATCTCTATATTCTTGCTGTAGCACATCAGTGTATTACATGATATATTATGCTTTGTCTGATGCACACCTGTCAACTAGATAAGGTACAATTTAATTTCGGAATACTAAAAAGAATCACCACTGTCAACTATTAACATCCTAAATGCCTCATCTCAGCGTTTTCTTTTGTCCCACATTACATGACCTATTAGGATGCATACCAATTATTTGCCAGTGTGAAATTTACAATTTTCTAAATTATACCTCAAGTTGTGTTACCCTTGATACATTCAAAACAATTCTTACAAGAGATTTGGGCGGGATACATGATCAGCTGACAATACATTGTGCTACGCTGTAGATGTCAGTGTAGCACCATCTATTTGAAACATGAAGAATGGACATAATCTTGCTGTGAGCGATGGGCACTATCATTCGAAGGCCATGTAGACAATATCCTGTTTACCACAGACATTTCAAGCTGCCATGTTTGGATGTGTGGTCCCAGATAGCAATTGACTCTGACAATCATGATGATAAACTGGACGGCAATCAGATTGTTCCAGCCACATTCGGCGCAAAGGCGCACAGCAGGTGTGACTGCTACGCGAATCTGGCGAGTTGTGGGCGGATCCTGACGAATCCGGCAGATTCAACTGCTATCTGGGGTAGGATTCTTGTTTATTTAAAAACTCTGAATACAACTATAATTATATGGGCGATAAATACCCTTCTGTCTGCATTGGCTCCTCATCTCAACGAGCAAGCTGGCAGTGATGAGACAAGCATGGATTCCCTTTCCTCATTTTGATTGTTTTCCACCTAAATTAATCACCATCAATTAGTTAAATATCCTGACAGTTCATCCTCATAAGAGTTTTTAAATATACAGGTGTCTATTGAGATAACATGTCGCAGATGTGTAAGCTTGATGTTGGCGCCATGGCATGGGTTGCTTATAGGGGTCCGTAAGTCTTAACAGGAAAGCACTTGCAGCTACCTAACTGAAAATCAAGACATAAGCAATGACATTTTTGCTGGCATGTCACATTCTGTTACATTTTAGTCAATACAATTCCTGAATTATATCATTTTCCCAGAAAGAACATTTCTGCAAGTAAATGGTATATCCCTTAAAGACTGTGAACGTATGGACCATGACTTCTGTTAACGGGTTATGAATCAGCCTGATTTGTTTGACTGTTCCCACCCAAATCCCAGTTATGTTTTTCATTACTAATTTGAAAGTAGTGTAACTCTTCTTTTTTGTCTACTAGTGATGATGGCAAAAGAGAAACCACCCATCTCTGTTGTAGGTGATGTTGGAGGGAGGATTGCCATCATTGTTGTAAGAGTTCAACTTTTTTTGAAAGTTAGGGTGGGGGCTCTTATTTACCAAGTAACAAAAATCAACTCCCAACCGTACAAAATAAGCAATATAGTATATCCTGGACTATGCATATAACTAATCGTGTTGAATGTCCCAATTGTTATGCAATTTCATGAAACTGCATAATCAATGAATCACAAACCCATGCCCTTTCCAATGCCCTATTGGCAGGACGACATCATCGATGATGTGGAGGACTTTGTGGCTACAGCGGAGATTCTGAAGGAGCGAGGGGCCTACAAGATATATGTTATGGCCACACACGGCCTGCTGTCTGCAGAGGCTCCCCGCCTTATAGAGGAGTCTGCCATTGATGAAGTAAACATTGATATATTTTCCAATATTGGTTCTGTATGCGAGTTGTTAAGTAAAAACAGATTGCCAAAATAGGGTTACAGCCAAATTAAGGAAGTCAGATCGGTTGAATTTTCTGCTATTGTGCACCCCCAGGTGGTGGTGACTAACACTGTTCCCCATGAGGTCCAGAAGCTCCAGTGTCCCAAGATCAAAACTGTGGATGTCAGCATGATCCTGGCCGAGGCTATCCGACGCATTCACAACGGGGAATCCATGGCTTACCTGTTCCGTAACATAACTGTGGACGACTGAGTGAAAACACACAAGTTTTTCACCCACTGAACTGACAGCAAAAGACAAAGAGAAGATGATCAAGAATCTAAACAGTACAACATAGCTTATCTCCCTAAGAATTTTCTGTTCTGCTTTAGATCCACTGCAGTATTGACAATAGTCTAATAACAACAATATCATGAAGTTATAAAACCATAGAGAACAAGTGTGGAGCATAATTGCTTTTTTCGGGTCATTCATTTTTTTCAAGAAACTGTAAAATGTTTCTTAATAATAGCTATATTATCAGTGCTATTGGAATCCAATGGTTGTTCACTTTCCCCCCCACATATTTCTAAACAGTTCTGCACTTTAAATGGTTAAAGCTGTTACTTTGAAATTAAACAACTAACAGTGGATTCCCAATAGAATTGCAAGTAGTGCTGACAATATGCTTAAGGCCATTCGCTCAATAGCCACAGACTTGGCTTGTATGAAATAATGTGTGGCTTGAGAGGAGCCTCAGCAAGTGGCAAATCAGCTAGGGCAAAATAAACAAAAAAACATGAACTTCCTAAACAGTCAAACCAAATGATAGTTCTGTAAACCTTTCTTTATACAGTATAACCAATACTATTATGTTTATTTGTTTCTTTGTTCTTGTCTGATATGCAGTGCTTTTCCAGCTAAACTACTAGACTAGTAGGAGGGAATGACGCTGTATGACCACATGCATATAGGTCATCAAGTTTTTGGTGAATTCTTTGAGTTCCTCTTGCGTAATAGAAGTTGCACACCAATAAACCATTCTTTCTCTGTGCCCTTTGTGTAAGCTGTCATCTATTAATACCGTTGACTTCCCTTTCATACCTTCCACTAGTAGCTGGTTGTTTCAGTCAGAAGTATACAGAAGATATAGTTACATAAAAGGTTTTACTCGCATTTTATAATAATTGTTATTGTGTAAGTAGAAACACTCTTATGGCCTATTTCGTATTCACACTTGCTCTGTTGAGTCTTAATAAGCAAATGTTCTTTGACTTTTATTAATGCAGATTTCTTCTTGCTGCTTGTATTCTAGGTAGTCTCTTGAACGTGTCAAAGACCCTGAACTTGTTCTAAACGCCTCAGGGTTATCTCTGGCATCTACTGAGGAGCTTCGACCAAGTCCAGGGACATAGACAATTTAGCTAAGATACCTACAGTACAGTATATGTATCTATCTTCCAAGGAAACCAAAGAAATAAAGAAGCAAAGTTACCAAAATGACAGAAAAGCCAGTATAAATGATATGCTCCGGAATCATAGGACTAATGAATACAGATACATACTTTAAAACCTATGGCTTTAAAGAAACACGTAACACACCTGCATAACTGAAGTAAGCCATCCTCACCTTGTTCTTTCTGTGAATGAGGATTGGAGTCCAGTGCAGAAGGGTTTATCAACTGATTGAAAGAGGAACCAGAAAGCAAACGTACAACAGGCCACTTCCTCAAATGAGACAGGAAACCTTGTACTAGCCTATGGTGTGGGGGATGCTCAATTTTGGTTCATAACATGCAGCTGTCTGTAGGCAAAGTGCATGGTGTATTGTAATAGGTGTTTAACACTCCTTATCTTTACATTTACCTTTGTATTTGGGGTCTATTTGAAACTGGCAGTTCAAACCTTCAGAATAATATTTTTATTGAGATTGTTAACCAAGTTTATGTGTCAGATACTTTGTCTGTTTGTGACTACTTACATCTGCCTTTAAATAAAACATAACCCCTCCAGCCCACCTTATACAGTGTTATTGTAGGAATGATGTGTGGTTTGAACTATAAGGAGTTCTCACCATATTAAATACGTGGTTATTTTGGGTTGGGGCCATAAAGCATTGGGAAGTATTTTGAAGATTATAATATTGTTAGTCACGAGTCAAAACCACTTTAAGAAATCTGTCTAAATTCTTAATATTTCATGTATGTTGTATACAGCTAAAATCATGTATTTATCACCAGTTGTCCCCATTAAATTAGGAATATTAATAAAACATGAAGCAAAAAATAATTTCTTTAGGGATGTCAAACATTGAATGGGGTCAAAGTGACCCAGAAGATAATAGGGGGGTAACTCTAATGTTTCTTGCTATGTTGATCTTTGGTCACAGTGTCTTTGTGAGCTTAAGAACTATCAGTGTCATTTTGACTAAGTGGTTTTATATTGTAAGAAAAAGTGAATGCATGAAATGTGTATCTGTTCATTATAGAAGCTGTTTTATAGCCTTATAGCTTATTACATTGTTTTACTTGCATTAACTGACCTATCACTGATCAGAAAGGCACTTGTAATATATGTAATATATAACATATATAATATTTGTATCATGTTTTATTCAGGGTGTGAACAAACACTTTATGGAGTTCACCAAATTACATATTTTAATAATAATAAAAATAAACATTGTGTTATTGTACCCCACGAAAATATGTACGACCATTAAACAGTCTTAGTAGTTTTTAAGTTATATCCTTTTGACTGAATCGAGACTTACAGTAACACAGAGAAACATATCAGGATAAGTATTGGTTTTGTAATAGATTTGGTTTTAGAGATTTGTGCATGCATCCACAAGATTTGTTGACAACAGAAGATTGATGCATTTTTGTATATGTTTTATTTGAAATAAATCAACATTGAATATTATATTTGCAAAGTAAACAAATAATCTGTAGTAATAAAAAGAATTTGCATAAAGGTCTACATTTGAATTTAAAGAATTTCGCTTTGGTAAACTCATTCTATAGTAAATTCATTGCAAAAACGTAAACATAATATTTCTGCTACACGTTAATGTTTCAGTTGAAATCTTTATGTTATATCAGGCGCGGACTGGTTATATCATACACCTGTTACAAAGCCCGGTCCTTTATTTCCTTTGATGTGAAAAACATGTCATACAGAGTCTACATGTGCTATTGCAGATAAGAACATCCAATGCAAATACAAAAAAATGAATTTTTATCTAAACTTGATCTAAACATCTGCAGTGCCCACTTCACTAGCAACACATAACATTGAGTAAACAATATAATTACTCTTCCTCTTCTACCTTTCTACACATACACTCACCTTCACCTTTCACTAAAGATTTTCAGTCGCTAGGTAGAAATCAGTTTAACCATTCTTTTTCAGCTGTCTTTCCTCTACCTATGTCTTCTTCTGCATATGTGCACGTGTTCTTAGGTTTAGCTCTGATTGGCAGTCCTCTACCTCAGATATTAGGTCTTCCTTTCAACTTCTGCCCGGTAGCATTTTAAAAAGTGCCACCCATAACACCCTCCTAACACTTCTCTCTGCCCACCAGTCCCATTAGGACAATATACAGCTGTTGGTCTTATTCATGGGAGGCCTGAAGCCCATGTCTTTGGGGAAGGTCTCCCTGCGACGTCGTAGCGCGGGGCTCAGCCGGCTGGGCAGGTTGGCCTGCTGCAGCATCTCCCTGAACACCTCCACCACGTTGGTGTTGTCCTTGGCGGACGCCTCCAGGTAGCTGTTGTTCCAGTCCATCTCCACAGTAGACAGAACGTCCTCGCTGGCCACCTGACGCTCCCCCTCGCGGTCCGACTTGTTGCCCACAACCACGATGGGCGCGTGCTTGTCCTCTTTGACCTCCAGGATCTCGTCCCTCAGACTCTTGATGGTCTCCAGGGACTCGGGGTCGTCCACGGCGTAGACCAGGGCAAAGACGTCGCTGTTCTGGATGGACAGCTTGCGCATGGCCGGGAAGGAGTAACTGCCGCTGGTGTCCAGGATCTCCACGGTGACCTTGACCCCGGCGATGTCATACTCCTTGCTGTGCAGCTCCTCCACAGTGCGTCGGTGCTTGGGCTCAAAGCTGTCCTGGAGGAAGCGGTGAATGAGGGCTGTCTTGCCCACACCTGCAGCCCCGAGGAACACCAAGCGGACGTGGGTCTTCTCTTTCACCTCCAGAGACATGGTGTTTACTTTGTTTGTCTGTACTACTTGACAGAACACTGAGAACTATGACAGAACACTGAGAACTAGCCTGTTGCTCTGTGTTTTCAGCTGCAGAACAGAATGATTTGAACACCTGAAAGGTTTCGGTTCCTGTGTCTATATTCTGAACAATACTCCACAATTCTTAATAATGTATCTCTTTTCTCAAGTATAGTCACATGGTATTGTCTGCGCTTCAAGATGTCTAGTTAGGTGCTGTCTGGCTCCGTAGTGCTCAACACTCCGTTTTATGTGTGTTTTGGGTGGCAGGAGAACCATGCCCTCTTTGGCATTATCCAATCAGCACACTGCAAACTGTTGAAGTGCACAGCTGAGCAGCCAGTGACAGCGCAGCATGTAAATTAGAGTACTGAACAGATACAGGAGAGAAAGGATGGTGATATGTGTAAGTGTCTGAACCAAACCGTCTGGAGCGTAGAAAATGCTGCGTAAGTTCCAGCTTATTATTCAAAGTACTCCAACACATCCCCCAAAAAGGATGTCCTAATAAAAAAAAATGTATTAGGGTAACAAAATATTTTTGATAGATTTTGTAATATTAGTGTAGTACATAATTCATCATGCAGGTATTTGGATCAGTGAATAAGTACACTTTGATACAAAGCACATCACACAGTTTGTTTCAAACTCAACATGTTATTTGTATGATTAAAATGCTTGTACTGACAGATAATGATGAGTGTTATGTGAGGTCTGACGATATTAAATTAAACACTTGCCTGGCTTTAAGTTTTTCGAAATCATGCAAAGTTGAGATAATTAAATTACTTTTTGACAGTGACTCAAGTCTAATTTGCGCACCTTTTCATAACTCAAACGTCCTAATCATCAGATTAAATATGTTGTCTTGTCAGACAGAATATCATCCCTCATTAGTCAAGTTGTGGCTTGAGGACGGTGCTCTATCCCTTTTAGTTTCCCTCTATTCAATTATTCCCCCACATACTGTACCTTTTCCGGCACCATCAGGTTATTGGCAGAACTGAGACTCTCTGGGACATAATGTCACTGTATTCCTCACACATCTTCCCAGGGGATAGAAGTGTGATCAGCAGCCGAGCATGGCTGAGCCATGTAGGATAGTGGTTCAGGTTGTCTTTCTCTGAGCAGTTAGTACCATGTGGTGAGGTCTATGACTGAATAAGCACATAATGGCAAGGGCGCCATTATGTAACCCATCCAGCAATAAGTGCACTGAAAGGATGAGAACTTTATACACTTTGGTACATAGATTATACTCCCAAAATGAAAGGTAAATGTAAATGGTAATGGCAATACCTGGACTTTCTTATTAGGCTGTGATTCACATTCAGCAGCCACAGGTTGACTCATGAAAGTAAGGATGTTGAGCTATCTTCCATAGCATAACTTAGCTATCCTAAATTAGAGCATAATGTGAATGGGATTCATATTTTCTGCAAATTCACAAAACACGCAGAAGAAGTCCCCAGGTCACAAATTGCATGCATTCAAAAAGGCTCTGAGATACTGAGAAGCCTTTGGATCTCAATGCAAAACTGAAAAGGGAACCTTTAAAACACATTCCATTTTCTAATATGGGGACATGAGCACTGCATAAGTCAAAACTGAGCAGTGGGATGGCTCTGGCACTCCAGTTAGCACTGTTGTTTTAATCATACTTTGGACAAACAATACAACTAATATTGTGAAACAGTATGCCACTGGTTTGTTGTGAATACACTTGATGATCAAATAGAATCTAATTCAAAACTTCACTGCCCACCCTTACCGCAGGTCACTGGCATGCTCTGGTACTCTCCATCTTGGAATTTTAATCAGTTCGACATTTTCTTTAGGTCAAGATACCTTGCCACATAAAACCCGTTAAATTTTCTAAAAACATGTTTTGTCCAGATAATTATTGTCATGCGCTAGCAAGGAGGTCAGACCCAAATGCAGTTATGCATAGAAAAATGAGGTATTCATTAACGAAAGCAGCACAAACAGGAGCACATGGCATACAACAATGAACCGACAAGGACAAACAGGAGACAGGACTTAAATACCAAACCTAAAACACAAAAGAACCAATCAAACACAAGAACCCTGGTGAAACACCGAACCGTGACAATCATTTTTAGTTTTTATTATTTGTCCTGCATATATTATTCTTACATTATTTTATATTATTATTTGACCTACTATAATCAGTAGCTGTTTTCTGTTATTGTCCAGTTTTTCGTTAACTACTGCTTTAACTTGAAACTAGATTTGCAAATCTATTCCCAAAAGGATGTATTCAAACCTTCTTTCAAAAGTTAGTGTTGTCCTGGTTTATACTGAAAAAGAACCACGCTATGAATAGCTTTATAAAATGTGATGCCTCTTGTGTAAGAACCACCTGCTGGTTAAAAAAGCACTCAGCACTTGAGTGTCCCAGTAGCGACCTTTCACCTTTTTTTTTGCAAGTTTGTATTCTGCAATCAAAGGCCAGAACTGGGTTAATGTGGCCTGTGTGGACTCTTACAACTTTTTGACACTCAGGTTATGCAGCACTACAATTGGTTGACCTTACATTGCAGTGTACGAATAGAAGCGTCATGCATAGAAAATGATAAATAACAATAATCTAGACACCACATTACTTGTAGAATCTGGGGATGGAAAATTATTCCAGTATGATGTTTCTCCTTATTGTCTGTAACTGTTATTTTGAACTTGGATCACATGCATTTACCAACTAAAGCAAGGTACTTTCTATGACACATTTAACTTTTGTCTGTGGATCTATTTTACTATAACATGTTGTTCCATGGTATATTCACTGTAGGGTTTCTGGTTCACTACTTATGTGTAAACTACTCTTTATCAATTTTGTAGATTATCAATTAATTCATAAATTAATATTATAATCGATCAATTTGATATTAAATAATTAAGGGGGCACCACCCAAAGATTTAAGCTTATTGCATGGCTCAATGGGAAACCAGGTCTGATTTGTCATTAATTTAATAAGTAGGCCTAGTTGAAGTTTTAATCTCAATTCTGAAGTAGTGACGTTCTAAGTTACGAGAATAAATGATTGTATGGAAACGAAGATATGACACAGCTGGGATTGGTTGCAAAGCAATTCTATTTATTTACTAGTCTAAAACACATGAAAATTACAGTACTACAAAGAATGACTAAATGATGACATTAATAAACTAAAGTGGTTAGTAGCTCTAAACATACACAGTATAACAGTTCAAATATTGATAAATTATGGTAAGCATAACACATCAGAAATTATCTAAGTTATAGCATCCAACGCTCAACGTTTGATAAGCATGGGTTACGTTACTGTGAGAAGAAAGGCGGAGCTGTGGCTCACGGATTGGTTTTATTAGCTTGTTGTTGTGGCTGGAGCCAGTTTGAGAAGTCCGTGGTTCCTTTGGTAAAGTTCTGAAAGTTAGTTCCTTGTTTGAATAAACATGGAACAGCAACGTGGGTTTTTGGTCTTCTTTGACGTGTTAATCGTGCGCTGGTTCAGTTTGAAAGTGTGCAAGGTTTTCCGGCCTTGCAGTGAGGAAAAGGCCTAAAATCCTTTGTCCAAAGAGTTGCTTGCAGACACGTGGTCAAAGAATAAGTTGGGTGCAATTTTTATCAACCCGTGTAACGCAGGACGGCCTTCCCAGGTTACGTGTGGATCTTAAAAAGCCAGGTTTCCTGGTTCGAAAATCTATTTAAGCTAGTCTGAGAAGGGGTGTCCAAAAGGTGGCTGAGGTCACCTGATTGGCCACTGGTCAGGGACTAGAGGTGTAAATTATCTCACTGTATGAGATAAGGTTTTCAGCTTGATTAGCTCAAATCATTTTCTTTCTATTTATACCTGTATGCTAAGAATATGTTCTATATAAACGTTTGCAAAGTTTACAAAATATCATGGTGGACATTTGGATACCAAACATGACTAGGCTAATTATGTTAGTTAGCTTAGTAAAACAATACAAAATATATAATTATTACAAAATACAAACAATTGATGTTACAATTTCTTCTCATTGTCAATGTCCAATAATTTAATTGATTGTTCCTTTGCGACAGTTTCTTAATCCCAATTCATAAATCCTTAAAGTAGCAGTTGGAATTGCTGGAATAGAGTTAAGGTTTTATGACCCTTTGTGTTGAGAGACCATGCTTTGATTCTCTGGAATGAGGGGGATGGTTTGAGGATTGGTTTCCCTACATCACCAAGGACCAGGGACACACAGACCCAATATGGTATTAAACATCTCACTCATATTCATCATCACCCTTCTGATTGTGTGGACTTGGTTGATTCTGGAGTAGGGCCATCTAAAGCTGTCACTTTTGTGCCTCATGGGTTGACATATTCTCTCCTCTCTGGGCTCCTTCTGTTCCATTGTTTTATTTTAGTACTACAGAGCTTGGGGCATCAGCCAGATTTGATTTGTGATGTGCCCTGACTGTCCATATCCGCCTCCCAAGATGATCTCTACCCTGGAGTAGAGATTGTGTCTTTGAGGAGACATCAAAATGCCCCCTGCAGAACTATGATGCAAAGGGTACAACTTGACTCTGAAAACACTGCCTGCACTGTTATGTCAGGGGTTCAAAGTCTATGACATAATTGGTGTCTTTTGTCAGCAATTTGAATGGGTACCCACCATAATATCAAAGTGTGCAAGAATCAAGGATAATCCAACAAAAACATTTAAGCTGCTTGACAGCGGAACCCGCTCACATACTCCATTGTAGAGAAATCACTGAATGAATATTTACAGTTTGCAGTACATTTCCTATTTGGAGCACTGACAAAGAGGAGGTGTCTGTGCATACACATGCTCGTGTGTCTGCAATTTAATGTCTCTATTAAGTTTGGCTTTGACGTTCAAGTATTTCTTTGAGCCCGTCTGACTTTCCCCCCCCCCCCGACAGATTGCTCGTCAGCATTCATCAGCCTTCCTCGTCTGACAGGGAAAGATTGACCATGCCACATTTCATCGGCCCTTTTAAATCTGAGCACAAGAGTTGCATGACAGGGTGGCCTTGCTGTGTGCTGTGTGGGAAAGGAGTAAATGCTGTAATATTCTGGATGGATCTTATTTACATAATACTGTCATCTGCCTCCTCCCACCATGCTGTCCCTTATCCACAGGTACTGTGCATTGATTAGTCAGAGTACCCTGGCAGTGAACTAGGATGAGCCACAGTAAATCTGTTGTTTTTTCGGTCAGATCCTTGATAAACATACATGCCATGAAAGATGGTCCGATGTGTAAGTATCATTTTGTGCAACGGTGTATAACTGATATATAAAAAGTACAAAGCACTTTTGTTTGATTATGGATTAATTTTGGTGACGGGTTGGCCACATCTTAATACATTTATGCACACTACATAAATATACAAAATAATCAACTGTCCTTATTACTATTCTCTGTAAATTTTGAAGCCCCCTTTTTTTAGCTGCCAGTGCTTGGTTTCTTAACTAAATGTATGCATCTGTCATCTGAATGTTTATTTTTAGATCAAATGGGATTTTCTGTCTCAATTGCAAACAGATGTTTAGTAGGAATGTTTTAACAAGGTTTAGCATAGCTCATGCAGAGGTATGGAGAACCTTAAATGGTGTCTTACCTTGACAGTGGACTGACAGCAAATTACATAGCCCCAGCTTTTAGATGACACTGCTCCTCTTTACTATATTTGATCCACATCGGTACGATCAGAGGCTCAGCACTGTTGTACAAAGTAACAGATGCAGTGGGATATCCTTGAAACAAGGACAGTCCACCTCAGGCACATACATCACAGGCCACACACTCGTGGATTAAGTAAGTTCACAGAGGGTATTGATTGCCGTGTTGTAGTTATTACACAATAAATGACCTACATAAGTGCCCCGGATTTTGTTCCTCTTACTCACTAATTAAATAGCCACAAAATGTTTTCCACATTCCCCCGAAGGAACATAAAACATTAGATTAAAAAGACACCTCTCCTTTCATCCTCTTTCATCAATAAGCAGGGTTTAGTCATTTTCTCTACGCAGGCAACACTTTTCATTTGGGCTTTCTTTCCAGAACTGAGACAGTCTGTTGACATATGCTGTAGCAGCATAATGTAGCCTACATGTTCCACCCGAACTGGTACCAAAATGTTTAGGAAGTGGTTTCGTCCAATTTCACCTAAATGTTGTACAAGTTTACTCTAACATCGCCCTCTATTGCCTGATTGAAAAATACTTGTAATAATAATATTTGGCCAATACAAATCCTTGTAATGACACTGAGCATGTTTTTATTTATTATTTATTTTAAATAGGGAGACTTGGTAGACATGTAATTAAAGTTCACTGTTGAGTTGATCATCATGCTATTACCATGGTAATGCTTGTCTCATTATAGGACATTGACCTTATGCTGTTTGGCTTGGTCATTATTGAGGATCATCATATTGGGGGAAGCTATAGTATATAGGGAAAGTGTTCATAGATGCATGATGTAGGAAGTTGTTATTATCTAACGTTACATACTTTTACTCACTATATTACATTACACATATACAATTATACAATACACATGCAATACAGTTAGCAAGCAAATCTAGAACACAAAGAGTCTGTAAAATAAATCCCCATTGCTACAATGTATTAAGGATGAACTTTGCCCAAACACCTCATTCTAGCCCTTTGGTTTATCATTTGTATGGGCAGAGCGTGGAGCAGCCATTAAGAACAGAGTGCCCACTCCAGACTGTTTTGTCTCGACCACCCTGACCTACTTCTCCTGATGGACGTGGGTGGAGGAGAGAAAACAGTTACATCCGAAACAGGAGCACTTGCCCACTCTTTAACCTTAGCAGGGAGGAAATTACTCCACTTGGTTAACAGCTTAGTGAACCTCACACATGCCAAGTGTCAACTTTTCCTGTTTGCGTGTACTTGTTGGGATTGTTATCTTCTTACACGTTAAGGACTATCGTGGTGTTAATGAATAATGAATTGGCTGTGCCTTGCTTTCTGTAAATAGCTACTGAATGCAGTTGTCCAGAATGACAACTGAATTGAACACAGTACACACTTTATCTCACTTAAATATGCTGGGTCTGAAGCCATAATTCTGAACATTAGACAGACATGACTGATGTTTACTGTGTGGACTATGTCTATAAACATGATCGTTCATAAATGTTGATTTAGAAATGTACAACGAAGCTCTTTGTGCTCATCGTTGAAACCAACCTTAAAAATAAAAATGCGCTGCTCCATAACTTTTTTCTGTACTAAATCACTGTGGGGCTGTTCAGTATGCCCACTCATTCACATACTCTCCTCCCTCTGCCCTCTAGACTAGTGGTCCATACCGCTTACATGTTAACAACTGCAACTGCTTGCTCTTTGCATCCCAGAGATCCAACCTCCAGCCTCTTTAATAGGTACATGATACGCTTGGTAAAGAGCACTAAAGAATTCCCAACAATGAAACATCACTGATATGATATTACAGATATTGACCCGATTTAAAAACATTGCAGTCTACAGTATATAAATATGCTAAGCACTAAAGAACGGTGATATTTTCCTCTCAATGAAAACAGGAAACCTCAGGTTGTGACATAATTGGGACCCCATAAACATAGCATTATTTCTGACTACTGCTTTGTTCATTATTTTTCAATGAACCGTGTCTACAACCACATCTGGGTTATCAAGTTAAGACTTGTGACCTGTCTTGTGTTGACAGCGTGGTTTTATTACCATGGTACTATACATATTGCGTTGCCTAAATGCCCATACACATCCCTTAGTGTTGCTGCCTATTAAAGCTCAACAGACAAAAATGCATGAACACACATCGTTCTGAAGGGCCACGTGTGACATCAAATCGTCTTGTCAAAACGAGTGCCTGATAATGTTGGCAAAGAATAGCTGTCTGTAAATCTCCCACTGTTGAGGCTTGGTGGTGGGGGGGGGTCAGGACATTTGAGCGGTCAAGTTGACCTAATCATTAGTGACTCCTCACTTTGACAGGGCTCATCATTATCCCTCGCAGTTTCAGCATCAAAAAGACAAGATGTTACAATGTATTTACTATAGTTACCTTTCAAAAAGGTACAAATATAGATTTAATGAGTGGATATTGTGTGACCTAGGTTATAGAAAAAGATTTTCAATTCTAGGTAGAGCGAGCACATTATATGCCAGTGGAGATTGTGTTCCTGAGTACATGTGTGTATGTGGTACACTTAAATAGGTTTCTGAAAGGATGCCCAATAAAACAAATTGGCTGTCTCTCACCAAGTAAGGACCTGGAGCAGTCATCCCAATGGTGGTAATGAATGCTGATCAAAGCTCGGTGCTGCTTAAATGTGCCTCGACTCCCGGTACTTTCACATCGGCTTTGATATTCGTTACACTGAATGATCGGCTTTGAATATGGAATGAAAGAAGCTCTTTTTTTGGATGGAAATGACTTGGAGAGAAAAAATACCCAAGTCTTCTGTGCATTTCTATTCACTGAGCTGTTTCATATACAACTGTATAAAATCCACTTTGATACTCAAAATAGATTGTAGATCCATATCCCTCTTCTATAAACCAACTCCTCTAAAAAAGTTGTTCAGTCGTTGTTTTCAGGAATACCACGCTGAGAGCCTAATCAAAGCACTTCTTACTCTCTCACTCGCCACACATTGGGACCAGGCACTAACAACTAGACAGAAAGTCAAGCGATTCAGCTTCTTTGTAAAGCACTAGGGCCTTGCAATCACGGGTAATATTGAACTGTAGGATTCTGGAGTTCAGCTCAAACAACTATTGTCCTGATCATAGCTAGCAGGAGCTCAGATACGATCGTTATGCAATTAGGATGCCAATAAGAATAGTAATAGGAATTTAAGATGTTTTTGTATAATACTGTTGCTATCACCCCAAACCCTATTAGTAACCTTGTCAAATTCAAAAGAACAGATGCTATAATTAGCTGGTTTGTTGGATTAAGATTTCCCAAGTCAGTGCCGAGAAATACAGCATTTTAAGAATAGTAGGCCTACTCTATCAAATAAAAACGCAGCTAATAGGGTTAGCAAAGGTTTTTTAGGCAATGTACCAAATTTTTTGTGAGCTCACTCCTGGTTGAGTAGGCCCTTAAATACTAGTTATTTACATTAAATGTTATTTAAAAAGTAGTAGGCCACACAGGTATGCAGGGTGAAAATTCCCATTTCAAAGAAACATACAGTACAATTGTTTTTGTATGTCTCCCAGCGTGCCTTGCCTAGAGTATATATATCTCAAAACAATATATTTTATTAAATTCCACTGTCAAGATTGTATGTAGCTAAACCATTTATCTTTAGTATTGTTACATCTGCTCCCGCCACTCCCCCAGTGGTCTCTCTCTTCGGGTGTTTTTGCAATTGTGTGAGTGGAGACAGGTGTGCTGCAGTCTGAGCAGAGTCCCTTCAGCTGCAGCCCGTTCCATAATCAAGACCTCTACAAATACAGCCCTGCCACTTTCACGCTGCCAGATCGTAGCCTCAGCTCTGTCGCGCTATGCTTCTGGCTGTTTGTTCCGACATTGGCCTGTTATCATGCTGTGCCTGTTTTACCCCCATCCTGACAATGTCTTTATCTGCTCTTCAGTTCTGGCTACTCTAACTTTGGTCCCTGGCTGTTGATCCACGATTTTAGCCATGAGTCAAACAATGGTTATACGGTTTGCTAATGGTAGGCTATGCCAATCGAAGGAAATAACGTTAAGTAATGATGCAGTTTTATGTCATCACTTAATGACATCATGTCAAACTTTTAGCAACAAATCAACCAGCCTTTAGCAACGTCCCCTGAAAATTAGTTAGCAACACTGAACACAAAGTGCAGGAGTGATGGTTGCTGTAAATGGGCCCTTGTATGCCTATGTACAGTTGTGGTCCAAAGCTTACATACACTTGTAAAGAACATTTATGTCATGGCCGTCTTGAGTTTCCAATAATTTCTACAACTTTTGTTTTTCTGTGAAGGATCTAGGGTTTTTTTGACCTGACACAAGGACAATGCTAGGAGTTCTGCTTCACATCATAGGTGACCATTATTCTGGCAAGTTTGGGCTAATATGATGCATGTGGCTCATAGATGGTGTTCTCTGTCGATACAGACAGGGGTATGTTGTCTTGGGTTGCCAGTCTTTGTCTTTGTATGCAGTCTGTTTTTCTTCCGCTGCCAAACCATTTAAAACCTGACCATGTCTGTCAGGGTACTTTCTAACAGATTAAGAGAAACGGCAAAAGGATCCACAGCAGTCAAGTGACCTTGGGTGCATTTGTAGTGGCTTAGTCCACTTCTCAGGTTGGCAACTCACATCGAACATTCTGCTCTGCTTCACAGACTTTGCACACGACATGAACTGGAACACTCGGAAGATACAAAGTTTTGGACAGTAGATACCATTAGCTTGGTCTATGCTGTCAGAATAATCGTGACTTTATTCTGATTTATTGGGCCGATCCGATCTTGTTGGGCTGTTTACATTTTTTTGATGTCGCTAATATTCATTTCAGTGTGAACTGGTCATGGTTGTGAACTGACCTGCATGCATCAAATATCTATAATGGCCCATTTCCACCAACAGTCTGCTTTGGGTCAATTTGTTACACGTCAGAACTATTATTTTCGCATTTCCATTGGCAAAAGCGGTGGATGGTGCGGATCTTCCTGTTTTTCACTACTCTTCTGTTGAGGTTCATGTACAAATGCAAACATTCATTAGGCCGCATGGTGGCTCAGTGGTTAGCACTGATGCCTCACAGCAAGAAGGTCCTGGCTGTGTGGATGGAGTTTGCATGTTTTCCTGCTTGGTGCTCCGGTTTCCTCCTACTATCAAAAACATGTTTGGGTTACTACACCTATCAACGCCAAGGCTGACCAAGGCACTGCCTATAGAACTGGAGTCGGTGGGTGTGTCTGATGCAATATGTTGGGTGAGCAAGTCTGTCGCAAATTGGCTGCCGTGGTATCTTCCAGACTGACTATTGTGAGCGAAAGCCGTCTATCTGAGTACTTCGGCCCAATCCCAATTGCCTAATTTACACCCCTTAGCCCTATCCCTCTGGTTTGGTTTTTGAGTTGCACCTCGAAACAGTCACAAGGGCTGAGGGTTGAAATCTGGCCCCACAATTTGGGACGGCCCTTAATGATCCTGAAACGTCATCAGTCGCCGATAGTGTTTCCATAAACAGTCGTGACAAGTTTGTTGCCGGACATTTCGAATCAAACTGTCTTCAGATGTGATAATTTCTCCTGTGGGCTATAGGTATCTTATTGCGGTTGTCAGCATCAAATCTGAGAAATCTAAGAAAAAGAAGACGTCTTCAACGCCCGGGAATGCTGGTGTATTAGTTTGAGGTATGTTGGATAGAGGGGCAGCACGGTGGCTCGGTGGTTAGCACTGTTGCCTCACAGCAAGAAGGTCCTGGGTTCAATCCCCACCTGACCCAAGGGCGTTTCTGTGTGGAGTTTGCATGTTCTCCCCGTGTTCGCGTGGGTTTCCTCCGGGTACTCCGGTTTCCTCCCACAGTCCAAAAACATGCAGGTTAATTGGTGACTCTAAATTGCCCGTAGGTGTGAATGTGAATGTGAATGTGAGTGTGAGTTGTTGTCTGTCCCTCTATGTCGGCCCTGTGATGGACTGGCGACCTGTCCAGGGTGTACCCCGCCTCTCGCCCTGTGTCCACTGGGATAGGCTCCAGCCCCCCCCGTGACCCTGTACAGGATAAGCGGTAAAGTTAATGGATGGATGGATGGATGTTGGATAGACAGCTAACATGTTACAGTAGCCTAGCCACGTAACATGCTAGCTAGCTAGTAACCTTACCTAGTAACTAACGACGTAAATGTTGGAATCCTGTTTGTGATTACATGTGTATCACAACAGAAATGTTGTGTCAAATTAACGACCATTTTCTTTATTCATTGTGTGATGATTTGTGTCTGATGGGATATTTTCAATATACACAAGATAGGATGTTATAATATCCATTATGCCATATTCCAAGATGAGCACTTCAAAAGACAGAAGTATTTTAGAATGGACTTGGGTTGAGAGCAGATA
Source organism: Galaxias olidus (assembly GCA_026901105.3). Classification (NCBI taxonomy): domain Eukaryota; kingdom Metazoa; phylum Chordata; class Actinopteri; order Galaxiiformes; family Galaxiidae; genus Galaxias; species Galaxias olidus. Next base: position 51,771 of record JAPMUY010008356.1, on the reverse strand, counting down.
TGTCATTGGGGTTATCAAGTGGGCACTCTCCATCCCAGATGTTTCGTTAATTTGAGCCCACGACACTTCCAGAAGGCTTAACGGTGAGCAATGACGTCCTAGAGCCAACCCCCTCTATATCAGCTCTCGGCACGGCCAGATATTTAAAAATAAATAAATAAATAATAATAAAACATAAAACATATTTATTATTTTTTGTTTGTTTGTTTTGTTTATTAAACTGAGAGATACCCCTATACCTGTCCCTAATTCCTATTCCTGCAGGCTTTCAATGCCAACTCTGCAGGGATACTTACCACCTGAAAAGAAGATAATCTTTCCCTACTCTGTTACTGCAGGCTTAATATAAGATGCTCTGCAGATGTCCCTATACCTATCCCTATTCCCTATGCCTGCAGGCACTTTCTGCCAACTCTGCAGGGATAGTTACCACCTGAAAAGAAGATAATCTTTCCCTACTCTGTTCCTGCAGGCTTGATAAATAACGCTCTGCAAGAAAGACTTACCTTTTATACCTTTGTCCTGAGATTAATCCTTTCTTGGATTTTCAGCATGATGTTCTTTACTTTTGTGCACATATAGGATCCTTCCTTTTCAGCCACAGCCACTGGCTACTTCTTTCTGCTATATCTGATATAGCTTTTATGGTCTGGCGCAAATCTTTGCCGCAGATCCCCAACTCCTTAAGGAGTTTGGTAGTTGATATTGCCACAAATCCACGGCATCCAACTTCCACCGGGCACACCTTTGTTCTCCATCCTCGCTGTTCTGCTTCAGCTGCTAATTCGCTGTAGCGGAGTTTCTTTCTTTCGTAAGCCTCGTCGATTGCTTCTTCCCAAGGGGCTGTTAGCTCTATAAAATAAACAATTTGCTGTGTGTTGGACCAGAGTAATAAGTCTGGTCTTAAGTTGGTTGTTGCAATCTCCGATGGGACTCTCAGTTGTTGGCCGACATCAGCAAGCATTTTCCAATCACATGCTCTCCTCAGCTGCCCTGAGCTTTGTTTTGCTCTTTAACCCTTCTTTCCCGGAACTCCCTCCCTGACAAAGCGAATGTGGTGCATGTCGCCCTCTGCTCCAATTAGCAGGGCATTAACTGTTGAGCGCCTATGCTCTATTGCTTCCGCTAAGCATTTTAGTACTTGATTGTGGCGCCAGGTGTATCTTCCTTGAGTAAGGCTCATCCTGCACCCAGCCATTATGTGTTTGAGATTAGCCGTCCCACCACAGAGGGGGCAAGTTGGATCCTCTCCTACCCATTGACTGAGATTTGTTGGTGTTGGCAGTATGTCGTAGGTTGCCCTAACCATGAAGCTAATTCTTGTGGATTCCATTCCCCACAAGTCTTTCCAGGTAATTTTCCCAGTTCACCCATCGCCCCTGTTTGGATTGTGAGACAGTTTTAGCGCTCCTTACTGCTTCCTCTTGCTTACGTATCTGTTCTATCACTAATTTGCGTTGTTCCAATGGGGTTGCTTTTGACCATCTCGGTTTACTTGTACCAAGTCCAAGTCCTCCTACTATTTCCGTATGTTTAAGGGCTGCTTTTGCTTGCAGGTCCGGTTGCCAATGTGGGTGCCGCTTTTCTTATTATATTATCTCGGGATTCCGTAAGTGTCAGAATACTGTGCAAATGCATTGTATGTGCTGTTTGTGCCATATGCGTTTCTTCTGGGTGGGATATTTCCATACAGTCTCAAAGTCCTTTCAATTCCTCAGACTGAATTATGTGAACTTATTTCCTTATCTAGACAGGTGATTGTACATTATACTGCAAGCTAAATCACAACATGCCCATCCTCAGTTTGTGGTTTAACGTAGAGGCCGAGCTGAGGCAGGACATCCATCTCAGCAGAAGAGCCATGCATGGTCTGCAGAGGCTCCTACAAGGAGAACAGGGCCATGGCTGGGGTAATAAGTTGGAGGTCCTGATGTATGTTTACTGGCTGGCTGATGGATGTCCTATCGGGTTGTTTCCAGTGTATTTAATGTGCCAAAATCCAGTCCACCGCGTTGTCCTCAAAGTTGCTCAAAAGGTATGTATCAACCTGAAGGGAGCCATCTGTTTGTTTATACTAAAATATGTCTCTGAAATGTTAATGTTTATTTTGTGTCTCAGGAATCTTAAATAGCTACCTAGAAAAATATGGTATGATTACATAAGATCTGATATTCATACTCACAATCTGTTAAAACAATATTGTATTGTATTAAAACTTAACGGCAAATATAAATTAGAACATGAATAGTGCAATCGAACACATAAGTTAATAGTGCAATCAAAATATAACCAAACAAGTCATCACTTAAACAGGAATCGGTGGGAGCCAATGGGAGAAGCTGCGTAAGGTGGAGGGGCTGGGCTCAGTGACGTTAGGAATATCTGACGGCTCGACAATCTGCTGAAAGATTTGGGTGATATGGCCACAGGCATATAACTATGTTCACAATATAATTCAGCAAAAGAAAATAAATTACACTGGTTTGTCAATTACAACATCACATTGATTAACTATGTATCCATTCTCATATAAAAAGATCAGGAATCAGTACATTCCAGGGCACATACACAGCAAATTTGGGAGTTGAAAATCCGGTGTTAAGACAAAAAGTGTGAAAGTGTTACATTTCTGGAGTTTATTTGCGGAACTGTACACCAAAATAAGTTCAGAGCTCACCTAGTGTAGCAACGGCTAGTGTACAATTTTGGTGTTGTTTGAGCAGAGTGTATACATGCACACAGTGAACACTACATAAGTGCACTATTGCACACAATAGTCCACGCTGCTGGCATCGAAGCTAGATGTCATTGTTCGTAACGTTAAGAAACATAATTTTTTTAAGATATCTAACGAGCGCCGTCATTTTATTAAATTTCACTGTTTTGCTATGATGTTCTTTTGACATTAGGTCATTTCAAGATAGCTACGTTAATGTGTTCCGCTTTCTTTTACTTTGACAAAGCAGGCTGAGCACCGCACAGGTCAGGACCAGCTTAATTGTGCCTGTGCAGAAGCCACCATTTTTTTCTAGTTTGCTAGCAGTTTGGCTATCTGTAGCCATTGAGTAATTGTGATGGTAAAAATGTTAAAGATTACATGTGGTCACATGAAATGTTATGCATCTCCTGTTAGAACCACATTGCTCTATGGTTACCTTATCTTTTTTCTTCAGGTATTCCCACTTTTTTTATTTTGCCCTCAAGGTCCAGTTCTTTAATCAACGTCCTGTATCATAACAAAAAATTAAGAGCAATGTTTAAAGAAAAACCAGTAAAGACAAGAAAAGTGTCAACAAATTACTCACTCCCAAAGTGGTTTGGCAGCACTTTTGGACTTCTGAAAACGATGTTTGTTTTCGGTTCTGCACAGAATCACCAGTCTGGTTTACACAGGAGTCACTGTAGTGGTGGACACAGGATATCTCGTAACATTGTTCAATATCAAAAGTCAGTGTTATTGCTTTAGGGTTCCTACATAGTATGAAATTTGATTTGAGTAATTTCCAGGTCTGGATAAGTATAGAAAAATAGTATGGAAAATTTCCAGAATATTGCCACATTCTGTTTTCTAAAATATAAAATTCTGAATTTCAAAAAATGTCAATCGGTGTACGCGTCCACGTTCATGGCATATCAGTGCCAAAATCCGCAAGCATAGTTTACTCCTCGCAGGCTACAATATTGCTCACACAAGCAGAGACATTCTGCGGGCAAGTGCTGTGAAAGCGCACAGAAAAAGCAAAAATAATATACGTGCACGGCTGATTAAGTTGCGCGCACTGATCTAATTTGCGCTGCAGACTATGCTGCCAGAAACCCAACTTTCAGTGGGAGTGTGAATATGGTTGGTGCCCACACTTCAAATCTGGTGGTAGCTGATGCTGCCAAGAGCTCACCAGATGCCATTGGCTACTTTGGATATGTAAGGAAAATATTCAAAGTCTTCTCAACCTCTGCCCATGGATGGGATATCCTCCTGAAACATGTTAAAAAAAAACCCTGAAATCATGATCAGAGACCAGGTGGGAAAGCAGGTTAAAAAGCATTCAGGCAGTAAGGTTCCAAGCTGCAAAGGTCAGAAAGGCTCTTCTGGAGGTGAGAGAAACTACTGCAGACTATAGTGAATGTGGAACCCCAGTCTTTGGCTGACATGGTGGCCGGGCCTTGACCCATGGGGCTTGGTCTGACACGGCCCGAAAAGACAACATGGAGCCGCCGCCCTGTGGGCCCACCACCTGCAGGGATAGGCGTCGGGGTTGGGTGCAATTCCAACCGGGTGGCAGGCATGGGCGAGTACCTAGGCCCCTGACATTGTAGACTGGTTCTATGGACATGGAATGTCACCTTTCTGACGGGGATGGAACCAGAGCTAGTACGGGAGGTGGAGCAGTACCAACTAGATATACGCATGGCACTGGGTCTGGAACCAAACTCCTGGAGAGGGGCTGGACTCTCCACAGGGCCGCTGTGTTGGAGTTTTCCCCAGAGAACAAGAGGGTCACCTCTATGACATTACGAGTCGCTGAGGAGAAGGCTCTGACTGTTGTTTGTGCTTATGCATCATCCATCTAGGGACTCTATAGTTCTGCTGGGGGACTTATGGATTGCCCATAACGAACACCATGTTTGAGCATAAGGAGGTTCATAAGTGTACTAGGTACCAGAACACCCTAGGCCGCAGATCGATGATTGACTTTGCCGTCATATTATCAGATCTGCAGCCGTATTTCTTGGACACTCGGGTGAAGAGAGGAGCTGACCTGTCAACTGATCACCACCTGGTGGCAAGTTGGATCAGATGGCGGGGGAGGCTGCCTGACAGACCCGGTAAACCCAAACGTGTAGTGAGGATGAATTGGGAACATATGGCTGAGGCCCCTGTCTGTGAGGTCTTTAACTCCCACCTCCAGAAGAACTTCTCGGGCAACCCGGGGGAGGTTGGGAATATGGAATTCAAGTGGGCCATGTTCAAAACCTCCATTGTGGAAGCGGCTGCTTGGAGTTGTGGTCAGAAGGTCGTCGGTGCCTGTCGTGGTGGCAACCTAAGAACACGCTGGTGGACAAGGCAGCTGTCAGGCTGAAGAAGGAGGCCTTTCGAGCTTGGTCGGCCCAGGGGTATCCTGAAACAGCAGACGGGTACCGGGGCTTCGGCTTCGGTGGTCACAAAAGCAAAAACCAAGGTTTGGGAGGAGTTTCGGGAGACTATGGAGAAGGACTTTCAGTTGGCCTCAAGGACGTTCTGGCAAACTGTTAGATGGCTCAGTAAGGGAAAGCAGGGCTTGGCCCAGGCTCTGTTGAGCAGGGGAGGGGAACTGCTGACCCGGGCTGGGGATATCATTGGCCAGTGGAAGGAGCACTTTGAGGAACTCCTTTACCCCACCAACTGGTCCTCTGTGGAGGGGGCAGAGTTCGAAGACCGGGGGGAAGCCTCACCCATATCCCTGGCAGAAGTCACTGAGTTAGTTAAGAAGCTCCTCAGTGGCAAGGCGCCGGGTGTGGATGAGATTTGCCCAAAATGTTGAAGGCTCTGGACATTGTTGGGCTGTCTTGGTTGACACGTCTTTTCAGTGTCGTGTGGAGGTCAGGGACAGTACCTATGGAATGGCAGACTGGGGTGGTGGTTCCCATTTTTAAAAAGGGGAATCGGAGGGTGTGCTCCAATTATCAGGGTATCACACTTCTCAGCCTACCGGAGAAAGCTTATGCCAAGGTGCTGGAAAGGAGGTTCCGACCGATTGTTGAACCTCTGATTCAGGAGGAGCAATGTGGATTCCGTCCTTGTCGTGGAACAGTGGACCAACTCTTTACCCTCTGAACACGTGCAACACCGTATTGTGTCAAGGAAGATGCTTCGTAAAAAAAAAAAATTCTGTGCGTGTTCAATTTAGGTATGTCTTTTCAGACCAACATTTAAAACTATAACCATCGCTAAGAGGTTTACTCTTGAATTATGCTTGTTTACTATGCACTGTGGGAAAAAACTTCTCAGGTTCTTTGTTATGTAGTCAGGTTTTAAGAATTTATTCAGTATAAAACAGGATACAATCACTAACAAAGGAAACATTGGTTGTTTGTCAGTGGACCCTTATGCTGTTCCTAAGTTGAAATGGTGTCCAAAGACTTTCACAGAATGCTTGCACCCCGGCAACAACATGTTTACAACAGTTCCATTAGTGTAAACAGGTGATAGTGTTGAAAGAACAGCGAAACAGTCGTAGTTTCCCCACCCTTACCAACTGACCGGACACGGTCGTCCTTACCTATATGCACCATGACAGTGCCAGTGAATTTAGAATATTATTAATTATTATGTCACAGTAATTACCAATATGGTAATCCCTAAACAAGAATTATGGTCTATGAACCATGGCAGTGTACTAGTACTCTTGGAATAGGATTAAGATGATTGTGTCACTGTAGTAATTAATATGGTTAGGAATAACGGTACCAATCATAATATGGAAATATATGATTGTTTCAACAGCACATACTGAACTCTATTTGGGTTTAAGTCCATTTAAGTTTAGAAAGCAGGACTAAAGATGATACATAATTGTGTATGGTAACGGTCAAGCAACAAAAGAAGCAGCTTGGAGTACAGCACACTAATCTGTTCTCCATGTCTTCATATAAAAACACAGCTTGTGCCTCGGGTGTCTGTTTCCAAAATAACACTCAATAAACCTGGCACCATTTTATTTTGTTTTGTTTTATAGAGGCTCATTAATGGGTAACTACTTGTTCTAGAACTCTATCTAAATGATATCATGTCACAACTTTGAAATTCAGGAAGGTGTGCTCTTACTGGATTGGAATATGTTGTTAAAGCCTGATCATCATAAATAAAGATTTATTTTGCCAGGAAGAGTCCCGCCTGGGTAATGGATCTGACCAGATTTGTGTCCTGTCTGGTCTGTGTCTCAGTGCCAGACCCAGCATGGGTTTGCTGCATCTTTAAAGATTGTGTGAAGGCTTTATAAGAGCACATTTGCTCCAGCCACAACAGTGTCAACAGAAGAGGTGTGATGTGGCAGACGTGAGAAAGAGTTCTGTATGCCAAGAACGTCATGTCCTGAGTCGTGTCTTTGCTTTTATACTTGTAATAGCTACGACCCACGAAGGCTGTGGTCTGTTTAAAGAAAATGTTAACGACTACCTATTGCTAGAAATTATTGTCATCATCACTCAACACTAAATCTGAAGAAACATTAGTCACTTACAAAATATAAACAATAAATATTGATTTTGTTTTATCAAAATGATGTAAACATCTTTAGTTCAACCTGTAAGGACGTATCACTGTAAATGAACAACAATGAACCCACTTACAAGTTTCTCAAAAATGTGTAATAGAGATGATAGAATAAAAGGTTCATCCGCTTTACAGGTGATTACTCTACTGTCTTGTTTCAGTTTGGTCTTCATCTTTAGAAGAAAATATGAATCCTAATATAGTTGATTAAGTAAGTATCTGTGGAACACTTGCCTGAAGATCAGTGTAAACGGCACGTCGTTTCCTGTTCTGCCTTCAGTGCCCACCAGAGCCCTCTGTGGAAGTTTCCCCTGCTCTTTAAAGGGGCCCCTGGCCTCTCTCATTGTGTTTGCCCTACAGCCATTTCCAACCACTTACCAACACCTCCCTCCATTGCTCCCCTCCTCTCAGTCGCTACAGGCTTTTGTTGCGCTCCAAAGCCACTCGTTTCAACAGTGTCATTATCTTGCATGTGAGCTGAATAACTTGAAAACAGCAACAGGACCTAGATTTGGACTGTACCGTATTTCCCCATGACAGTACCAGTCAAAAGGTTGCACACTTTCCCGTTCACTTGGTACTGTATAATGGATTTCCTTGAAGTATCTTATGGTTTGTTAAATAGTGCCTAAGTCGGAAATGCTTTAATAGAAACTACTACAGTCTTACAGGTGACAAAGCTGACATCAGCATGAAAACATACAACTTCCAACTTCCCACATAACTAGTTAAACAAGAGGAGAGGCGAGAGTGAGGATCTGCGGCAGTCCAGGGCATTGTGTCGGGAATTCTGGAGGTGGCCTAGCTAGACACTCATTGTAGGCATAGCCTGGTAGTTAACTGAAACTACAGAGTGTAGCGATCGTTGGTAGCAATAGGCAACAGTGAGTAAGAGTAAGAGGACAATTGTGGGGAAAGCCTGTCCTCTGAATTTAGGTGGGGGCACTTGCCCGAAAAAAGCCTGATGTACCTTGAAGGAATTTGTTTGGTTTTGGTTGAAGACAAGCCAAGTCAAGATGATGTGCGCTGGGGCATCTGTTCTGAATCTGGTTCTGCTCCAGGAGAGCCCAAACAGTGCTTAAAGCGAAAGTGCTCTACTCTGTGTGTGAGCATCGGCTAAAGCCCTTCCTACCTGCAAAAGGAAAATTAGATCCAGTTAGTTTAGTTCTCTCATAGTAATAATCTATTAGGTCAGTTATTTTTTGTTTTACTATTGTTTTCTTACGTTTTGTCTGCAGTACTTTGAATTCATTGTCTGTGATGTATTGTTGTATTGGGAGTTTTTATTTTTGTGGGGATTGAATAATTTTAAACTAAGAAATGCATAACACTTTAAATGCATAATATTGCTGAATCTACTGCATCCCCTGGTGTTATTCATCAAAATGCTTGATATGTGTGTCGTAGGAAGAAAACAACCAGCAGCACATTTACATTTACATGGCATGCTAAGTAGGCCTTTTTCACAAGGGTTCTATTAAGACCACAAGGCATTCAAAACTGCCTTTTTTGTTTATGTTATATACATTACCCTTGCAATATCATACCCTTGCAATGCATTGTTGATACCAAAGTCACTGAGCACAGCTCAGACCTTATCCTATTAAAAGCTTTCTGTATATTGATTTTCTGACTTACTGTTAGGTTTCGTAGCCATAGAAGCATGGGTGAGCACCTCACTTATCTGTTCTTTAGATAAATCTCATACTTATGTTGACACAATCCTCAACCTCTCATTTTCTTTCCTGTTTTCCTGTCAGGTCGATAATGTCAGCTGTGGGTTGCACCACCACCCTAGAGGAGATAACAGGCTACAGAGATGATCAGAAAATGAGAGCAAACCCTCTTTCTCTGTGTCCCTGTTTCTATCGTTCTCTCATTCTCTCTCTCTCTATCTTGCTCCTAAATTCATACACAGTACACACACACTTTCTAAGCTCAAGAAACTAAGTGGGAATACTGCTTGGTTGTCATGGGGACCTGAAGCCCCTCCATTACAGACTTGAAAAGCGATATGTGTGTCCCGTTGTTGGATTGTGTGTGTGTGTGTGTGTGTGTGTGTGTGTGTGTGTGTGTGTGTGTGTGTGTGTGTGTGTGTGCGTGCGCGCGCGCGCGCGCACTGGAAACTCCTTCCACCTACTGTGTACTTTGACCAGTAAAGGTGTGCTGTTGGCCTGACTTCAAACACCAAGCCAGCCTGTGCTGTAACGAGCCAACAGATTTCCCAGAAGGACGTTAGCGACAATGGAGGAACTAGAGAGGTCCTGTGATGTGTACACATTATTCTTTACTAACTACCTAGAAAAGGCACCAGACAAAAACAATATGATATTGGAGATCTGACAAGCACTCAACTACTGCAGTAGCATTTTAAGTTGATTAATACAAAACATTTCATGGACAGTGACACAAAATGAGAGTGCTGAAGTAGAGTAAACAAGACTGAGTGCAGTATTACAGTATTTAAAATACGGTTAAGCTAGACAAACGTTTTCAGCATTGCTCATGCATAATCTTGCAGCTACACATGATGAAAACTGCCTGATAAAAACCAGAATTGAGTTCTTCTCCCTGTCTTTATCATGTTACATCTGAATAATATACATGGAATGAAAGTCTAGCAATAGGTAATATGGTTATAAAGAGCATCTCAGGTCAAGGATTTCAGCGATATATGCACCTCAGGTTTGACACTGATAAATGTGTGAGACATCTCCCTCTTGTGGTGAGTATTAGCATTAACAAATGTTACACACCAACAGCCTGGCTCCAGGCAACTGTAACGTAACCTAGAGATTATGTTGTTATAATAATCAGTATGCGGATGCACATTTGTGCACTGTACACCAGAAAATACCGTGTGCCACACAATAAAGATTGAAATACAGTACTGTGCATAGGTTTTAGGCAGGGAATGCTGTTTGCAAGGCGAAGGGCGGTCACACCAAATGTTGATTTGGTACAGATTTGCTTTTCCCTTGCTTTGTATTTCATGAATTGATAGATAAAAAATAAATCTTTAACATTTATATTTTTCTATATATTTTTTCGAACTTTAAAGACTGCACACCTGCCTAAAACATTTGCACAGTACTGTATATGTGAAGGTAAAGAGGAACTTGACCATAAGGAAATCCACAGAATTAAAAGTTGATGTGAGATCAGTATGCTATCAACATGGGGTCTCTGGCGTCTCATGAGGTCCTCCCCACAAAAGAAGTACGAGACCTCCTGATTGCAATACAATATTAGATTGATGTGGATCGTTTCATCAAATCCCTATTCTATTAGCAAGGGCGTTCATTTATATGAACTACACTTTTTCTTTCTTTCTGTATAGCCTACTTCTATTTTGATACTAGGACTAGGTGAGACTGGATGAAAGATGTGGGTTTGAGGAAGCAGTGAGATTTGCCTTAGCTTTAAGTCACAACATTACGTGCGCACAATTTCATTTATTTTTGTTGATATAGGACTATTAATATAGGACTATAATGGATTAAGGAGAGGCTCCCTTGGCTTGTGTCTTTCTGAGTTTTCTCTTTTTAATCTTGGAAAGGCATAGGCCTGCACACACCTGCCATGACCTATACTATAATTAGCTCATACCACTTCTATACAGTAGATGGACATTTGACAAGATAAGACAAGTGCTTTTGTCACGATGTGAGGTGTAAAAGTCAACCCAGCTTGTAAAAATACAAGATAGACAGGTTATTTGACTAACAAAATATTTTCACGGTTAAGAAACATATAATTGATAACTAAATATTGCATTTGACATGGTGCATATCTAGACACCCAAAGTCCTTTCCACTGGTAGTGGGGGAGGGGGCGAGGGGGGACTCACAGTTTGATCATCAAAGGGACCAAATATATGGGACTTCAGTGTAAAACTCAAACTTCCAATGCTATCTGACAAAGTAGATGAAACTAATTAAAATCAAACCAATAAGTTAAGTATGAACGCTTGAAAACAGTTTTTACTCTCCATATGGCTCATTGTTGCTATTCACTGCTGTTGCTCACGGCCAGGCATGACCGTGCTTGTTCTTGCTGCTGCGCACCCACCTCCACATACTTCGGATATAATGTTCAGTGTCTATCAGGGGGAATATACCGATATCTACTCCCTACCCATAGGTGTTCATTTAGTGTGTGTACTTTCCCAGAAAAGGGCAGCATTCAACTGTAAACTAGCATCACATGCTCTGCTGTTCCATATCAACAATTACAGTCAGAGATTGAGAAAGCAAAGGTCAACATTAAGTAATATTTCCTGGTGTATGAAACCTTTATTTAACCAGGAAACACTCACGTTGAGATGGGAGACAAATTCCTCACTGTACTGTTGTTCCAGTATCCAAATAATACCCTACTAGAAAGGAAACCATTGCAGAGTACATTTTGTAATAGGATCTGACAAAAAAATATACACGTCTTTTGAAATTATGTTTCTTTTGGAGAGAGAAATTAAAAAAATTACAAAGACAAAAAATAACTCAGACCCTTCTTAGATTGGACAAAGGTTGTGTTAATCAATACCAATTCCTTTCAATTGAATGTACAGCGTAGCTTGCTAACTGCAGGAAGCGAACATTCAAATAAAACACCTTTTCAACCTCCACACCTTGGTTCAAATTCTCTAGATATGAGTATCTAATCCCTTCCTTTTTAGTTGAGTTAATCAATTCCCCACTGAGTTATAATTCTACCAGGAAGAGAGTTGAGAAAATAAGCCCCACAAATGTCCATAAAGGCAAACATGTTCCAGTGCTGCTCCTCGTACTGGGGGTTCTGTCTAAAAAAGACTCCATTGTTAGTGCAGTGGCCAGGTACCTCCCTGACCTGGGGGTCTGCAAAGAGCAATTATAGGTCCAGTCCTTTTGTAAACGGGGTGCTTTAATCAGGGTACTTTTAATAGTCAGCCATCCTCCATCTTCTACATTTTTCAAGGTTTTCAAAAAGGAGGCAGGAACGGCAGTGGGGCCGTGGAACCAGTGTACTTCCCCTTCTGGGTGTACCCCTGTGAACGTGCAGGTGGGCCCTTCACCTGTAAGCTCCACAGAAACATTTCTGTAGCACTCTGAAACAAAGACCATCACAATGTTTCAAAAGGAAAAATACTAAAACTGAAAGCTTGGTTATGTCAGTTTTTTTTTTATTGTAAGAAACAATTCACCATTATATTTGACTTTGAAACTAACCTATAAATATGAGACAATTTAACATGAATTATAATTACGACACCCACCTCTTAACTTGACCATGGTATTTTGTTGCACTATGCCCTTATTAGACCGTAGTTTGCACATATACTCTCCTTCATCTATCGGTTGGACTTGCTGAAAGGTTAGGGCCAGTTGCCCATGTTTATAGCTGCATTCAAAGACACTAGGTGTGGTGTTTTGGAGCGTAGTTATCTCCCCAGTCTCTTCTACATTACATAGCTGCAGGTGCCTTTTGACGAGTGTCCAAGTCATGTGTTTGATTGACAGTCTGTCTTGGGAGGGTGACACACCGCAGTTAAGGGTCACACTCTGACCACAAGTAGCAAACGGCAAGTTGGTAACATTCAGGTGGACCATTTCTGTGAAAATATAAAAGTTGTGGCTGTGATAGAATATATGTATTATAAATGATTATTATTAGAATCAAAGTGATAGGGTTGCGTTTCCTTACCCTGCTTTGATAATGTGACAGCAGCATAGAGCCACAGCAGGACAGTAGGAACGGTTGTCATCTGCACACTCACCTGCATTGTGACTTCATCTACCTTAACAAAGTCATACTCAACCCATTACATACGCATACAGAGAGCTTTCTACTATAGCTTTGTATATCTGCATCACATTGATTTAATTGCAAACTAGAAGGGAAATTTTGGAAAGGCACTCACCTCAGGAATGACACACAGAAATGACTGGCGTTGCCTTAGTTTCACATGGCATTGCGTTTCCTTGTTGTTCCACCACTTCAGAACACACCTCCCAATAAAGGCATGGGAGGCTTTACAACTATGGAGGCATTGTAGAGAATCTTGCTTATCTTATCTGATGTATAAAAGTGAAATGGAAGGCTGTGGTTAATAATAAATCAAGTCATAAAAGACTTGTATAAAAATATACCTGTAATATTTCCTTTGTTATGCCAAGCAGGGAGTGAGTGCTGTTCATCCTATAAAACAGGCTTCCATTTTATGTTTCTTTATTGATAATAAAATTAATTAATCTGTGAACACTTAAATGCCTTTGCTAGTATTAGTTCACATCCCTACCACACCTTAAATTCATTTGAAAGGAGAAAACAACCACGGACCTCATGCTTATTCAATTGAATCTCCTGCCAATCGCCATGTTTAGGCAGGTACTTGGTTTCATACATTTAGCAGTACATTTAGTTGTTTGTTCTACAGTACATTGATTGACTTAGTGAGTTCTATAAAGAGACACGTGGCTTTTCTCACTGATGGCAGTGTTTCTGTTCACGGCTTCCGCTAGTGCTCTGTCTCTCAGCTTGGTATGTAACCACCAACTATTTGTTAATGTGACCCACGCAATGTGTCACTATATGAGCAGATGTTTATAAAACATGAGGTCTAATAATATTACAGCTGCACTGTGGGACACCTCATATACACATGGAATGGTGCTACACTGCTCTTTCTCTCTCTCTCTCTCTCTCTGACACACACACACACACACACACACACACAGCCTAAACCTAAGGAAAATGAAATATTTCAACTTTATCCTGGACAACAAATGATAACAGTTGTTGCCTATTTTCACAGCTTGGGGAGATCCATCCTGAATTTAATAGTTGTGGAGCCAGACTACCCTAATGTCAAAGTTTATTTATAAAAACATCACAATATTCCAACTCCCATACAATAGTAACTCTGCTACAACTTTGAGAAAGGGACTCTCTGAAGCATAGGGTTTTCTTCAGGTGCCAAAGTCTAAAGTTTTTTTTAAATCCACACTTGCGAATGGTGGCATTGAGCCGAGCAGGCTGTGCTAGTGATTAGTCAGGTGTATTTACTGATCTCCCTCAAAAGCAGCACTAGCAAACTACCTTTCAACGTTCTTTCACTTGACAAGTTTGTAATAGCCCTGTACTTTCACTTTTTTAATCTGACGTTGTACCAGAGCCAGAAAGTACCGCACTGTTTAGGACTGTAATGCACTAAGACAAGAGCCCTGGAGCAATGGATTTAGCTCCTAGGAAATACGTAGAAAAAAGCTAAGATATCTTTCCTTTAAATTAAAAGACCGACACAGTGAGGCAAACAGAATGGTCCTGAGTCCAGGACCATTATCTAAAGGGCAAATATGTCACTGTCCCTCTTCCACCAGCCACTGGGCTGTGCCTTCATCCATTTGACTATTAGCGATACATTTCTCTACGGTCCATAAGGACTTAACCCACACAGTGAATATGAATTGGAGTTGTGAGCACGTCATTGTTTGGTGAGAGCCAGTCTCTTGATTATGATAATTATTCTCCTGTATATCTTATTTTTAATGATATCTTATTGTACTGTTCATTGTTCGTCTTACCTTTGCACTTGTAAAACACTTTGTATGTTTTTTCTATAGAAGACATAACAAAAGTAAAGATTTATTATTGTTATGCTCTGTTATTACTATTATTAATGCAGAGCTACATTTGTTTAAACAAGCAAAGGTCAATGTGAGCAAAAGACAGCATGTGCAATGGATCAAAATTTTCAATTGTGTTTGTCTATTTTCATTAAGTTGAATTTATTAAGTTAATTAATTTCTATCATAAAGGGTGATCATAACCTGAACTGCCAGAGAGGTAGCAGACTACACAGACAGTGCATGCAGGAGAGGTGTGTGAGGATGTTGCAGTTAAGTACTGGCCCAAGAGCATACTCTTGCACTAAACACGTTAAAGGTGCAGTATGTAGTTGTAGAGAATTGGGGAAAGAATTGCAAGAATGTGAATCACAACACTCAAAAAGGCCAACCTCCTGAGTCTTTGGTCCCTCCTATCCCTCACAATGGCCCATCCCACACATGCCCGTGCGAGCTGATTTGACTTCATGAGCCTGAGCAAGGCAGTGTTTCATGAATCATGTGTGTATGTTGTGCATATTTTTGGTTCTCACCAACAACGCATGAAGCCATGTCTGGTGAGGTGAGAAGCAAAAGAATTCCGAATGTCTGATTGTAAACGCTCTAAAACTGAATGGTTCACACCAAAGCAAGGAGCACAGACACAAATTACCGTTTCCATAGTAACGACATACAGTTAGTAAGCTAACATTAACAAAAACAATTTCATAATTTTATTCCCCTATTAGTAAGAGCAAGTGCATGACAATCCTTTTTATTTAGCTGCGTTTGGCACCATAGCTACAATACGTTGCCAAGTAAATCCAACATATGCATGTAAACAAATAATGCCTTTTTGACATAAATCTGGCGCGATACTTCCCAACCTTCTAAAACTGCACTTCGCGATATGACAAGCCAAGTCTTTTGCGACGATATGCAACGACTTCAGCCGCCTTGTCAAGTAGCCTACTAGTTCACACCGCTGCTACTTTGTCTGTGACGCGAATTGTAACAACAAACTTGTTTGGAGGGTGACACTGTACGTATTTTACCTAGGAGTGTGCAGGCGAGGTGATTGACAGGCAGATGGCCCTTACGCCTTGCAAAAACTCTCTTGATTGGTTGGGGGTAGGCGGGCGTCCCTAGATTTTTTAAAAGCTGAATACTGGGCCCAGGGCGCTCATATATAGCGCACCTTCTCTCTGAGCATTTGGTTTAATGATATCCTCCAGGAGGTATGTAATAAACAGAAAAAAAACAGAAAAAGTGAGATTTATAGCTAGAAATTCAAACGTACATACTGCACTTTTAAATAAACTAGAGTAGTAACAGCACCCAAAAGAGACACTAATAAAGTAAGCACAAGAGACACTACGTTTAAGTGTCCAGACGTTTAAGCTCCGTCTGGACACTAAGTCATTTTACTGAAGAGAAACAAGGTGCTTTGACAAGCACATAATGGCAATGACGGAATATTGAATACAAGAAAAACAGGAACTTAATTATGCAGGCAAAAAGCACATGTGAAAGCAATAATCCGGTTAACTGTCAGAACAAGGAGCGTTTTTCCGACTCCCTCTGCTGGTTGCAGCATAGTCCAGAGTACCCTGACAAGGTGAACAGCAAGCTAAGACCACTAATTACTCTGTCCATTAGCGTCTCTTCCTTTTAAACAAGTCAGCGACATTACAGCACATGTTTTTGAAAAATCTATGTAGAATGGATGTTGTATTTGGTCTGTCCATACTTTGAGATGATGTCAGATAAATGGATGGTTATAAGCGACTGCACCAAGCTGCTCCTTAAGCCAGAAAGTACTACAGTTTGTCCGTAAAGCCATTACTAGTTGTCCAAATCATGGCAAAGCATGATTGACTGTCAGTATTAATAGTACAATGTGTACGTAAAAAGCAAAAGTTTATGAACAAAACATAGTTTCACACCCATTTAGTTAAATATAATTTTTTGAAAAGCTGATTTGAGTCTTAAATCAATATAGTGCAGTATAGTATTCTGCCTTTCCCTTAATTCATTTAGTATTAAAGTTAGATATAAAAGAAACATATAGTTTTACAGGAAGACCTGTTTAACCACTTAGCTACTACAACAACATAAAACGGCTTTTATTAAAAAAACAATTCAACAGATTTGGGTTAAAACAAGATTGCATATGCACATGAGCCAACTTTTCACAATGTATTGTTCTGTTGAGGGTGTTGACGAGTATGTTTGGCATGTTTGCTGATGGATCCCCAGTTGTAGGCTAAGCTCTGTGGCCCAGCTGCTTCCTAACAGGCTTTACAGAGGGATGAGAATGCTAAACTTATGTTTGAGAGGGTAATCCTTCTGAAATTAGCTCAAAATAAGATCAGGGACATGGAATCAGGCGCTTGTCTGTTTTAGTGTGTATACGCTGACTAGCTACCTGCTATAAGAGATGCACATGCATGCCCAAATGCAAATGTTTTCCATTAGAGAAGATTAGCAGCTAGTTTTACTTTCACCTGAGTCAATGTGATTGATAAAGTACCTTTAAGTCTAAGCATAGTCTTGGTTCAGACTTGGGTCCTGAATTTAAAACAGTATGGTACTTTCGACCTTTTGGAGGTGTTATTATGTAAATCACTGAGGTTAGCAACATTCATAAGCCTACATCAGAAGATAAATACTGAAAAGTGAGAATATTATTCTGTTCTTAGAGAAACTGTCTTAATTGGAAATGTCCCTTAAATAAAATATTCATACGTTTTTTTTTTACTTGACCATTATAAAATGACATGTAATAACTATGTCTTAGATACTTTAAAAGTGCCTCTTTATTCATTCAATTAGGTGAAAGGTTTCACATAACCATACTGTATTTCTGCCTACCACTGTAGAATCTGCTGCACTGTACTGTACCTTATTGGGTGCCAATATTAACACAGGATGTAAACGTCCTTCATAGTTCAAAAGCCTCAGTAGCCCCACTACAATATACAGATACTTTATACTCTGCATTGTAGTAAACTATTATATTTCCCATCTCCAACTTACCATTCTACAGCATCTTATTACAGTATATCGTATTTCAGTCAGAGCCAGTCCTTGTATTTATCAAAGTTCTAACCAAATACTGCTTTCATTTTAATTCCAGATTTCCCATTTTTCTTTAAACCTGGCTTTTCTATTGTCCCTTGTACGTTTTTTTGTTATTTTGTGTTTCGCATTTGTTTTTGTGTCTTTTGTTTGAGTTTTCCAAGTTAATTAACCTGAATTGTCCCTGAAGAATATTTAAATCTCTGTTTATTTTGCAACACCTTTCTCTCATCAACATCCTGATGATAACTTGGGTCTTGCTTTCCTCTCCCTATCATTACAGATACCTGTCATCTGGTGATATCAATGACTCACAGCCTTCAGGCAGTCAGGCATTTAAAAAAAAATGTAACAAGATATTAGTGCAAAGTTAACTTGTCTACAACACTGAGAAAAGGTTTCAAGAAGGAATGGGGAATGGATTTTGACTTTCAATGTGGTGCTAGAAGAGTATGTAAGACATACTTTTCTGTATGTGATTAACCCATTGGTTCAATGTTTAGTCGAGTTTTAGTTTGATTAGACACAGCTGCTATCTTTTGTGAGCTATTCCATTATTCCCGACAAAGATTAATAATGTTTGTTCAAATGACTTCAAATTAGTTAAAAGAAAATAAACGTATATCATATTGTTTCTCAAACCGATAGGCTCTCTTTTAAGCTGACAACTAATTTAAGTAATTGCATCAAAAGTAATTTGATATGGCACAGGTCAAAATGTCACCTTGTATTTTACAAAGAGCTTAGCTTTAGATCGTTGGCTTCCACTGATGGCCTCTATAAAGCCATTACCCTTCAGAAATGAAGCACCTGCCCATTAGGGAGTTCAGTCATAACGATTTGTTCTGATGACGAAAAGGCCATTCACTCCATCACAGCTTCCACACTTCTACATCCCTTTGACTGAGCACTGTTCTTAGAGAGTAGACTCTTTGAAGTGTCAATCATTGTCTTGGCTGTATAGGTCACCAACACAAAGGACAACCCATAAGAAAGCGAAATCCAAAAATTACATCTCATTAGTGTCTCTTTTCTACCAGACACAAATGAGACATTTGTGATACTTACATGAGACTTTGAGTTTTGTCTCTTACCTCACAAAATCTCCGGAGAAATGATGACATATAGTCTCACAATTGTCTTAAACTGAGCAGTAAAGGAGATCTCAGAAGTATTTATGACAGGTATTTTTATCTCAATCAAAGCTCATCCATGTCTTAAAATCAAGTTCTCTTTTACGTCTCTGATTTTGCTCCTAAGAGGCCTTTAGGAGCAAGAAGTTAGAAACAAACATGCACAAATGAGACAAGATTTAGAACTAATTTATTGCTCCTAGACAACAATGAGACAAATAATTTTTCCTCTGGGAAACATCCATTTTGCTTACGGAGATGCCAATTACTCTTTGTTAAAAGACATAGTGAAGCATATAATGGTTTCAAGGGGGATAGTCAAATAAAAACTAGATGACACAGCTGATTTAACAGCAATTCTGTATCCAAAATGTTCTATCTATGGCTATGTTTGAAATAACCGACTTAAATATATCTGCTATACACTCAATGAGTGCATACTGCATAGTGAATACTTAAACCAAAATCTAGTATACTACTTTTAAATTGTTAGCATACTCAACTGTAACATGTGACCAAATCCCCAGCCTTTCAAAAATTCCGTTTCTATTCTGTTCTACCACTGGCATACTGCATAATAATTATTCGTCCAGTGTAGTACGTAAAGGATACATAGTAGGCGATTTTGAAACACAGCATAAGTGTATACTTTTGCATTCCCTCAATCGAAAATAAACATAAACTGTCAATTTGTTAAAAACGTGTTTGTACAGCTGGAGGTAAAACAATGTATTACTAGCAGACCTAGCAGACCTAACCACATCAGCAATGTCATGGTTCAGCTTAGGCAATCTTATTACCCCATAAAAACTAAACTCATTCAATGCTTTTTAGTTAGCGTTCTATTTCCACGTGTATCTCCTGTTCAACTCCTTCATTCTTCTATCTACATTTTGAAGATTTAAATTTAAAAACCATATGACGACTTTCCATTTAGCTCGTGTTTACTTTTAATTTGTGGATATTACCATCCTAATCGAAGACCAGTGTCTCACAAAACCTACAGGGGATCCACCAAACAGTAAATATGAACACCGGAATTCATTACAGCAGCTTCACAGTGTCCCTGAAAAGTAATTGAGTGTGCCGTCATTGACTTTGGCAACATGGTTTGACCGACTCAACAGAAGCCAGCAGGGCTTGTCTCACCTGCCAGAATCCTGTATGTGCACTGGGTAGTTCTAATCTGGGTGACAGTCAAAGCACATTCAACACTAGAGGATTGTATTGAGCTAGTGCCAAGGTCCAGCCAGTCCACACACACAACAGAGGGGACCCAAACACTGACAGACTGACTAATCAATGCTCAGTGGCTGTTTTAAATTAAAGGTTTTTCTCAGGCAACCAGGCAGATGGACAAAAAGGATAAGCAGTGTATCATCATCTAAGGTTCAATATCATCTAAAAGAAAGGTTTTCTTTTAAAGACACCTTCCTTTTCCTGACAGCTTTTTGTTTTCTTAAGGTTTCTAAGGAAAATGAGTGAGAGGGTGGGTTTTGGAATGCACTACCAACAATGAAAGTTTACAAAACGACTTCCTTTTGTCTACTCAGTGTTGAGTGTCATGCCTTTTCTAGGAATTGCCTCTATTCATTTTCAGTGAGCCAAATTTCCATGCAAAAGAGAACCAAAAGAAAATGCTCTAGATATTTGTTTCTTTCGTTTTTATCTGGATTGGAAATGGTACAGGTTTCTAATTTACTCACACTTCTCTGTGGAAACTTCTGTAATGAGCCAGCTATATTTGGAGTGGAGGCGGTGCCGTTGTGCAGCCATTATTGGGCACAATAAAGCAAACTAGAGCGTTGTTTCAATTAATTTCTGGGAGCATTCTCGCATGCCCAAATGCTCAGATTGAGATTTGCCAACAAATGTTGTCAGAAATATTTACACCTGACCACCAAAGCATGACAAAAAACATTTAACTATTACATTTGAAGTGTTGTTACCCAAATCTAGGGACCAAATTAAAACACATCGAAAGATGCAAACATCCCTCGACAGCTTTTTCCAGGAGTTTCCATTGTTTCAATATGCTGGAACTATATTAAACCTTGCCGACTCCCTTACTTACTGCAGTACCTCATGCTCTATTCTAGCACAGCAAAATCTGTTGTTTCCTGTAGGAGCTGACAGAACAGCCCCCAAAGCTATTTTAACACAAGTCCTGCCATGCAAATATAAATCATTTATATCACACTCTTGTTCAAATATCTTTAATTCCCTATACACATTTATGAAAATTTGTATTTTAACAGTCTTAACAGTAGTAATTATTTAATGCAACACTTTAAAGCATTATTTCTATCCAGTAAAATTTGATTTCTGCCTAGTAAAATAGTGTGATTAACTAAAAGCAAGTGTATGCATACCTGCTGCTTCTTTGCTTGTCAGTTGTGGTAGCATCGTTCAGTATACCCCTGACCATTGGCTCCTACTAACATATGTCCCCACGGGTCTTTACCCCTTCACTGTCAAGCAGACACTCACGAAAGATTGGTTCCAGTGTGACTCATTTCCTGTAGAGTGCAACATCCTTTTTGCATGAGGGCAACCCCTTACTTTGTCCTGCAAAACTTTACATGTCACGTATTTATAAGTCTTGGGGAAATACATTTCAAAAATGTATTTTAAATGGAAAAAATTAATTAGAACAATATCATCATGTTGTCATGGATGGCAGGATTGCCCCTTAAACATTGGCACTGGATCCCACTTTTCTGCATAAACCCAATCGCAAAAGTATAACCGTGCACCCACCGCCAAGTGTTTTGTACAACATTTCTAATTAGTGCACTTTCAAAGCAAAGGCAACCTGCATCTCCATACAAGACTACATCCCTGACTACACCATCTGTAACAGCGCATTCCCAAGTTATGAAAGTTTTCACACACTAGAGTGCATTGACATTGTAACATGTAAACCCATTTTCCTTTCATTTTTAGCCTGACTACGAGGTTCTCTTGTTCCAGCCGAGGAGACGACAGGCGTATTGTAACTAAGAGGCAACTAAACACTTACCATGGAGACTTTATCGATCGGCTTCACTACAGCCACACACACACACACACACACACACACACGAGTGCCCTTTGAAGAAAAAGTCACAATATAAATGAAACTGTGACAGTGTGGTCACAAAGGGCTTAGACATTACTGCCTGGTTTCTGACATATTGGAGATTGGAGTATTATTATGTTATACAGTACCAGTCAAAAGTTTGGACACACTTTCCCATTTACTTGAATGGGAAAGTGTGTCCAAACCTTTGACTGGTACTGCATATTGTATAGCACAAAAGAATATACACGTTTTCAAATTCTAACACTTGTATATAACACTGTTAACACTTGTATATAACACTGTTAACACTTGTATATAACACTGTTAACACTTGTATATAACACTGTTAACACTTGTATATAACACTGTTAACACTTGTATATAACACTGTTAACACTTGTATATAACACTGTTAACACTTGTATATAACACTGTTAACACTTGTATATAACACTGTTAACACTTGTATATAACACTGTTAACACTTGTATATAACACTGTTAACACTTGTATATAACACTGTTAACACTTGTATATAACACTGTTAACACTTGTATATAACACTGTTAACACTTGTATATAACACTGTTAACACTTGTATATAACACTGTTAACACTTGTATATAACACTGTTAACACTTGTATATAACACTGTTAACACTTGTATATAACACTGTTAACACTTGTATATAACACTGTTAACACTTGTATATAACACTGTTAACACTTGTATATAACACTGTTAACACTTGTATATAACACTGTTAACACTTGTATATAACACTGTTAACACTTGTATATAACACTGTTAACACTTGTATATAACACTGTTAACACTTGTATATAACACTGTTAACACTTGTATATAACACTGTTAACACTTGTATATAACACTGTTAACACTTGTTCATGTTTGTGTTTGGTAGCAATAAAACAGTGTGTACTCATATTTCTCAGGATGTCAGCTCACATATCCCTTAGTTTTATTCCACATTTCCTCATAAATGTCATTGATTTACTTTTCGCTATTTCTACTTTATTTCTACTTTATTTTCAGAGTAAACCTCAATTAGTTTTTTTGTTTTTCTTTTTTCAAACTTTATTCCAGACTCACTGGAGGGTCCATAGCAAAGAGAAAACAAAACAAAAAATAAATATTAAAGTAGGCACACCGTATGGCACCAAATAGTTAGTATGTAGAGGCTGGTGCCATGGTGCATGGCGCCCATGCTGTGTGTGAAACTCAGAAGCAGAGCGACATGACCTCGGGGGATGGAAGGCAGAGAGAGTGAGGTCGCGTCCTGACACTCCTCCCTGCTCAGAATTCCTCTCTGCTCCTCCTGCCGCCTCCTCCTCCTCTGTTGTTTCACACTCACGGGGGCTTCCCAGCGCACATAAAGGGGTTTCATGCTGGTGGATTTTTTTTTTCCGTCATCAATCCTGTTAGTCATGCTCCAGTCCCCGTCTCCCTCCCTCCATCATTTCAACCCTGCCTTTCCCCCAGCTTGGTGCATTGATCGCCGGGCTTGTCTCGAACCAAGCTCCCTTCGAAATCCAGCCCTGGGGAAAAGAGAACATTGTGACATTGGTCTGCGAGGCCTTCTGTTTTAATGAAAAGCTAATGCCCATAAGTACATTCACACACACACACACACACACACACACACACACACACACACACACACACACACACACACACACACACACACACACACACACACACACACACACACACACACATATACACACACCCCCAGTGTAAGCTGCTGTGGCCGGGCAGATGCTGGTTCATAATTACCTGTGCTGTGCTGCTGGCCCCTGTGGCATTTTAGCACATGGCATTACAACATGTCGACCAGCCTGATAGGAAGATTTATGTGGTGAGTGCCACCGGAGATTTACAGCTCTTCCATGAGGAAATGTGTGTTTGCGACCAAGATCGAGGACATGGTTTGTCTCAATCCATGTGTGGGTTTGTGTATGCGTACACTGTGTATGCGTGAGTCTGTGTTTGTGTGTGTGTGTGTGTGTGTGTGTGTGTGTGTGTGTGTGTGTGTGTCTGTGACAAAGCCTCTAAAAGAGCTCTGAGAGATGTTTGTGCAAGTGCAACTCATTGACCCAGCTAGGGGGAGAGAAATAGGAGAACCAGAGGGGAGCCTAACGTCTTACATGCTGCCCGTTTGAAAGGTGATCAATGCGGCTTATCGATTGCTACTGAGGTGAAAGGGGGTGTTGGATGGTAATCCCCGACTGTTAAGTGGGCGTATTTGTTTTGGTGAGAGTTTCTGTGTATGTGTGTACGTGTACATGTATGCATGCGCCAGCCTATCGTGTGTGTTGACTCGCTTGTATAAGGTGTGTACTTATATTTTGCACCCCTTTGTGTGTTTGTTAGGAGTTGATGAATCTGCAGAGCCTGCAGTAAAAATCCTTTATTGTGCTCCCCTTCCTGGTTTACAACCGTGTGAGGTTGGAAAGCAAACACCAGCAGCTTCCAGTAGACCCGGATCTACTCCTAAAACCCTGTCATCAAACGAGATTAATGTCAACCCTGTCAGTACGCATGCTACGCCTTTTCCCCTCTTATGGACTGCTAATAGTAAAAAGAAAAAATAAGAAGTAAAGGAAAGTGATTGGTTGTTGTTGTTTCATCAGTGTCTGTAAGAATAACGTCACCTTCACTATGGCCATCTGCCTTGTACAAAGGTGCCCTTTGGCCAGACAGGTCAACTGGTTGGCTCAGTTCAGAGAAATCCCTCTTGACAGTTCATCTTTGGGCCGTAACACGGTCACGACGCTGCGGCCATCTGTGAACAAACAAATTACAACCTAATGGACGAAATTCTTCAGAACAGAGCACATCTGCTGCCCTTTCTTACGGAATGGCTCCCTCATGCTGGGTACTCGGTACATGTGTGTGTGTGGGGGGGTGTGTGTGTGTGTGTGTGTGCGCGTGTGTGTGTGTGTGTGTGTGTTTGGGGACAATATACCCATGCCCTTGATACTAAGCCAGATGGATGGGCTGTTTACTATACAAGTTGATTTTCTCCCCACCGTTTTGCATCCCCATCGCTCTGCGGGCTAGAGACCTGTCTCTGGTGCAGCCGAGCCAATCGATAATGTAATTCTTAACCAGTGGCTGCCGCGTGCTGGAGTCATTACCTCCTCCCTTATCGGACCAAATCTCTCATCATAATGTACGCAGCTTTCACCAGGCTCTCTCTCTCTCTCTCTCTCTCACACACACACACACACACACCAATAGTGAAAGTGTGACACACAATGGTGTACTGTGCAGTGGACACACAGACAGGCGTGAGCAACAGGAAATCCTAACATTGTTTACTTTATTATCCAATTAGGAGGGTCGACACCCTGACTGATCTCAGGCTCTTGCCATTGCCAACTTCTTTCCTTTACAGAGACTATTTGAACCCCATTAGCTAGTACCGGTGCCAAGAAACAGTCTCCAAACATAGGCCTGGGGGTTTGTCTTTTCAATTGAAGTAGCATAGTCTGACACTGCAAGCACATGCCAAGAAAAATATTTAAAATAATTTCAATGGAAACATTTACTTTGGCTTGGGACACCAGGTCACATTCTGGACAATTGTATTGCGTGCATCATAATCAGCAGTCCTATCGCTGTATGGATTTCATGGGTCCGTTTGCTTTCATGCCTTACAGATCAGACCACAGCACCCTGAACATTAGCTACACACACAACATACTTGTCCCATTGTATGTTTCAATGTTTTCTGGACTGTTCATTCATAAAAGGCTTCTTATTGATGGTTTCCAGTCAAGGCAGTGGTCACAGTGGATTATCGTTGTGCATGCAGATATAAAGGTATTGCATGACCAGCACTGGACTAGCCTTTCATAGGTCAAGTTACCTAATGACTTGCGGCTAGGAAATAGTTAGCATTATGGCTTTCATAAAGGTCTGTGTTACAGCACTCATATGAAACATCGCTGGTTCAGTAAGATTGAGAGGGAAATTAGGTATGCTTGATAGTTAACGTGGATGTGGCAGGATTTATTCAACTGTTTGAATGTTAAGAAACTACGGCCAAGATATAATCAACTTGCTCACAGACAGTAGCGTGGTTTGAGAAAAAGACGGGAGCGTTGTTTAGTGTTATTCTTCAGCCTCTTGTTTCTAATCTACCAGGTAATCAAGTGTGAATGTTGAATCAGTGGTGGGATAGAAGAGGCCATAGGAACAGGCGGACAAGTAGACGACACCTTCCAGGAGGACCACGTCTGGTGTTACCGTGGGCTTTGTTGTTCCGGCCACCGACTCTGTTGCAAATAACCATTTAGACTTGCTCAGGTGGTAGCTATTGATCCAATAGTGCAGTGAGTGCTTCGAAATTTAGTTTGTGACACGTTATAGAAATAAAGAGAGATGTCGTTGCTGTGAATTTACCTTTTTGTGCATTAGAAGGAACACAAATCAAGATCGCATTGGATATGAGCCACGGGGATAGTAGACCCAAAGAAACAGCAGTAGTCAACTTGTCAATGCTGTCAACCTGTGTCTCATCACACTCCACATTTGTCCAAGGTGGCCCCAGACACATTCCACTAAAGAAGGATAAGGAGCTACCATTTAAAATGTGGTGCTATTCCCTTTAGTTTCCCCTTTCTCCCTTTTCCTAGATCCTTCCGACAGATCTGACCTCCCATTGTCTGCCTTCCCGGTCAGAAGTGCTTGCCTAGCGCAGTTTCTGACCATCCATGTGGCACGTCCCAACAGGATACAAATTAATACATAGGATTTATTCACAGAGGGAATGGTCAACAACTACTTTGATTGCTGTTGACACATTTTCAACACAATTTTAGCTCCGTAGTTGGAAAGGCTCTTTGCTGCGATCAAATGACTTTGGCCTCAGTGTTCCCAGTGTTCCTGCTCTCTGGTTGTCTTCCCACTAAACGTTTCATCACGTCAAGCGTAAAGACTGCCAAGGGACTCAGAGTCTGTCCAAGCCAGGACAGGCTCAAACGAGAGCTCTGGGGAACAATTCAAAATCAATTCAAAAGGAGAAAAGGAATCATTTAAAAATCCCCCGCACCGATTCATAAGTCAATCCATGTGTTTGTCCTGCTCCAGGCCTTTACATGACACCATGGACTGCCCCCTGTTTAGGAGCTTTTGATCCTAGTGTCGTCTTACTCAATCTGAATGGAGCCTCTCTTGTCTGTCCCGAGGCTATCTACCACTCGGCTGCTTTGGCATACGATCACACGCTCGCCTTGTGTGCATGGGAACGTTGTTTCCCATTGTATATGGCCTGAACCGAGCATGACTCATGGCTCACCCACTCTCTAAAAAGGTTGGGATCGTAGTGTCTTTGTAGTCCATCTGGGTTTCCCCCCAAAACACTCTTCCATTGTAGCACAGAATCCGACGCTCACATTGAGCGCCGGGAAAGGCTTCTTCTTTCCCCTCGCCAGATGTTGGATGGAACAGCCCAGGAGCGGCCGTTGCAGTACATCATTTGTTGCACTGTTGTTCCGCGTGGTTCCAGACAATTACAGTGGGCAGAGGGATTCCGTTGGCATGTTGGGCTTGCCAGAGTGGCAGCTTGTGTGTGTCACAGCTAATCACGTTTAAAGTGACAAATGGTCAGCCAGGCCATTCTGCAGCGCCGCACGTGATGAAGAGGGGCCGTGAGAAAAGTAACAGGGATGTGTCTCTGTCCACGTGCCACAGTAATGCTGAATAAAGTAATGGGCTGTGTCGTTATTGGGTTATCTTTCTTTTTAAATAAGGCTTGCTTTTTCATTTTTTTTGTAAATAAAAATCAATGCGCGCAAGTTAGTGGACGTGTACAATATTTGATTTATGGGCAGTGACCGTGGTTTGTGCAATGGGGATGCAATGGCTGTTGGAAGCGTGGTGCAAGCCAGGACCTGAACGACACACACACACACACACACACACACACACACACACACACACACACACACACACACACACACACACACACACACACACACACACACACACACACACACACACACACACACACACACACACACACAGAATGAAACATCACATCATCACACGACCATTGGACAAAGCCGGCGTTGGAAAAGAATGGCCGTCCGTGTGGCTGGGAGCCGGGGGTCTGCCAGCTGGAGATGAAGCCCCGGAGCGGCAGTGATTCATTACTTTAATCCCACTGGCTTCACACCCCCCTACTAACCATGTCGGAGTTTCACCCATCGCTGCCTCCAGACTGCCCTGCGCATCGCTTCTGCTCCTTAGGACACCGCCCCTACACTTGTACTGTTACGCCGGGAGGAAGTGCTCTCTCTGCGATGCTTCTCAAGCACTGAGACACAGACTGGCAGTTCCCATCAACACTAGTGGCCACTCTTGTATGAAGTTTCTTTTCAGAGAATGTGAACCTGATAATGGGATCTGTTTAGTTACAGTTGGACTTCCCTAATGAGGGGGCCATGACTGCATCAAGGTACTGTAAAGTGATAGTTTAATCTACTTCTGCTGCCTGTTTTGATAAATACAGAAAATAATAAATTAAAACAATAAGGGGGTGAGCTGTTATGGTTTCTCCAATTTGTGTTGCATTAAACTATTAATTCATACAGTATCTCTAGTTAAAATTAGCCCCGATTCGTCCTTGATTCTGGTCTAACCAGTCTAAATGGAAATAGGTTGGTCAGTGTAGATGCTGGAGGATGGGGCTGTGGAGCTCCCGGTGTAACTCTGAGATAAGAGGGGCCCCTTCCCTTACCCTGGCCTCTGTTCCATCACCAATTCCATCAACAATTCCGTCTCTCCTCTTTGGTCAGACACCACCCATCTGAATCCCCCTCTCATTCACGTGTTCCAAACATCCCTGAACTACAGATGCACCACAATCAACACTCTGAGATCTTTTGAACGGAACAAGGGACGAAAATCAGCGTCCATTCATGTCTGGCATAAAGCGTAGCGAATGCGTTTGATTGGCACAGATCAGTTATTTTGCAGCACAGCCGGCAAGCCAGCGAGATGGCCGTCTGGGACACGGAGGGAAATAGAACAAAGGAAAACGGGAGCAGGCTGTTTTCCTGCTTCCATTTAAACTCTTTCCCCCTGTCCGCCTGAGGCCTCCCCATGGCTTTACCACTGATGTAATATTGGCTTTTGGAGGTTTTGGTCTGGGATTTGATTCGAGTGTGTTGTTGTGTGAATAGTGCTGAGAGTGATTTTTTTTTCTCTCAAGGATTGTGTGTGCCTCGGGTGGGGGGGCGGCGGGGGGGGGGGGGGTTGGCAGATGGAGTGCGGGGCTGTACAGTAATGCAGATATAATACATCGTAGGGTCTGATTCAGGCCTGTGCTTCTTAAGATGCGTTTAATATTTATGTTGTGTAATAGATTCACAAGTTGAATCTAACCTTTGGGTACACCTCTTTGCAATATTTATTCAGTTCTTTGTACGCCGTTATGTGACTGTAGAACCATCAACAGTCATGCCAGTGTAAGGTTTTCTTTGTGTTCTTTTAACTCCACAGTTAGCCCTCACACACACATCGCTGTCCACAACATTATGCACATGCATTTTACAGTGTTCGTCTGGAGAAAGGTTTGTTGTGTGTGTGTGTGCGTGTGTTCCCTTTGACATGTGTAAATGTCATACGCGTTTGTCAAGCCATCATGGGCGTCAGAGATTGGAGAGCTTGTCCCATGAATGAAACTGTGTGTCTTTCAGTTTGTGTTTTGTGTGTTTGTGTGCAATAACATGCAACAACATGCGGGGTGCTCCAAGATGTAATAATAATCTCCGCCCCTTTCTTAGTGTGCTGTCACTCAGACGAAGAGCACAGCAGTCTGTCAACATTTTGCAAATTCAGAACGCAATCAATCCTTCGAAGAAAGGGAAAATTTCCCTTTCCCACCTGCTCCCCTCATTCATAATGGATAAATCAATGGCAGTTATCATTACTTAATTATTTACATGTCCTTACAGAACTTGTTAATCACTTTCCCTTAGCCCTCGTTTTTTTGTCTGTTTCGTTCATCTGAGGCAGGCCTCGTAATTGGAACAAAATATTGTCAGCGTATAAAAACGATCATGTGGAACGAGAGGCAGGGACGACCGTAGTGATTCACGATGAGTAATTAACTCCAGGAATCTGTTTTCAACCACAGTACAATGATAATGAATTGTTTGTGTTGGCTTTTGCTTCTCTTCTCCAGGCACACAATTACCTTGTCTTTGTTAAGAGAAAAGGGAGTGGTGTGTGTGTGGGGGGAGGGGGAATTAGACACATGAAAAATAGTACAGACCTGCCTTGCTCAGGCTATTGGTCAAAATCTGCTCCTTGATATAACTTGTCTAGCAACATTTCATTTAATGATTATTTCCAGAGCGCTCTATTTCGGTGTGCTTGGTTCAGAAATATATCCCTGTTCATATTTGAGTAATACATTTTTTGTCATGTCTATTGTAAGTTGGACACACACACACACACACACACACACACACACACACACACACACACACACACACACACATATTTGCCTGTCCACTATGTTAATTGGTCGATTCCCATTCTTACTGTATGTCTCCATATTAAGCTAGGCTTTCTCAATGCCACACAAGATGGACTCTCTGGCACAGACACATTACAGTTGTACGCCATCAGCATGGGAAGTCTCTAGTCAGGATACCCTAATGACACAGTCAACAAACAAAATATAATATAAAAATTTTAGAAACATTCATATTTAAAACAAAATTGACAGTACAGTGCACAACACACACATGCTTGCTCATATACTCTGCGTGCATGTGCACCTACTGCACAAATATATACATACAACACGTTTACAAGAATGGTGCATTTCCGTGCTTGTACATTGCACAAGTACATCATCCCCAAGAGAGCTACTGGTAATACTGATAATAATCATTATCCTCGTAAAGTAGTAGTTATTCAGTCCTAGTTGTGAATGTTTCTTTTGTAATATTGCACACACAACGGCAATTGATTTTAAATTGCATCCAGTGTGGCTTTTGAATTCTGACCCTTGGCTCAAACGAAACACTTTGAAAATAAAGGATGTCATCTAGTGGGTACAAAACACAACTTCATTTGTTCTCTACTCTGTGGTGTACAAACAGCCTGGCTGGTTTCTCAAACGGGGTTATCACCCTTGTCCAGCAGCACCCTCCCTTTGAATCCCTAATTACATCCACACACACCACCTACACACTCTCACACTTCCAGTTTAGTGTGATGGGGTGTGCGATTGGTTTTGAAGCTTTTTTTTTTTAGGTGTGGATGAAGAAGTTTTGCAGCATCTGTAATCAGATAAAAACTTTTGAAAGCGGATAAGGGACTTCTCTGCGACACAGTTAAAACCCAATGTTCCAACATAGTCTCTTCTCCCCATGTTCCGGCTTCGGGAAAGAAAGAAGGAAAGAAGGCAGATGCAATAGTACTTAATGAAAATATAACATGACAGGATGATTGTGCCAAACTGACCTCATCTGAGCAGACCTACGTACTTATATTTTCATCATATGGTCACTTACAATGAAACTTGAATGCCACTAAATGACATGTTAAATTAGAAGCAAAAAGGTCAAGGAGAATGAATGGAGCTAGCTCAGTTTGGATAAGGATCAGATCCCCTTTATATCTGCAGGTTGTGCGGTTAAGACCAAGGTGTACTGTAGATTTCACAGTAAACAACGGCAAAGGATAGCAGTGCAGGGGTAAGACAGGCAATATAATGTTCAGTATGTGCTACAGCATTGTGAGATTGAGATTGAACTCATTCCTAGCTGAGAAAACATCGTCTTACATTATTTATACTGACGTTCCTGACAATTACTATCCAAGTTGACAGCTGGCATCAAGGCAAAAGACAAGCATCTAAAGTATTAGAAAGCTCTTGTGGTATGCTAGCACCAGATCCCTGTAAGCGATGTGTGCTCTGACGTGTGCGCTCTCCTGACTGGTGTGGTATGGGTCTAACGGTTCTTAGCGGTCAGTCCCAGTGGTGGGAGCCCTGATACAACCACCTTAGCGCCCACTTATGTCTGCCTGTGATAGAATGCTCTTTGGGCTGTATCCACTGCTTTGGTCATGGTCAATGTGCATGTCCTGCTCTTTTGCAAAGGGCATTGTGCAAAGCGTGAACGCAGAGATAAGCACACCCACACAATAACACACACACACACACAGTCTCTGCTATTTGTTTTGATGGAAGGGGGCAAACGCCACATGTTAACCAAGCGGACCGCCTCCCATGGGGCTGCAGACACTCCTGTGGCCACAACCACAGGTCTTGTGGGAGCTGGCAGCCCATCAATCTAATTGACATGTCAGCATCACGGATGCCTGTAATTTTCACAGATCTGCCACATCCTCAATGGCATCACTTAACTGCAAATACTTTAAATGACAAGGCTGGAAAAATGAAAGGCGTGTAAATATTGATGCATTGGAAATTGTTTTTTCAACCTTGTTTTTGAATTTTCTTTCCAAGAACAAAAATAGATTTTTTAAGTAATTAAAAGTTATTTCTGTTTGATGGCAATTTATTTATTATGTATTTATTCCTGACCACTTTGATAGGATTTGCAGTTACGCCAATAAATCTTTTTTTTTGTTTTCCAAACAATAAATACCTCTGGATGTCGCTGTTGCATCTTTTTAGTTAATGTCGGTGCTGTCCAAGGTGCTGAAGTATCTACTCGAGGAACAGTTGTTCCTCTTTGACATTCAGCGTGAGAGACCAAATATTTAACTTTTTACTCGGAAAGTAACGGTAGAATAAACATCTAATTAATTTGGCTAGAAGTTTATTTTCCTAAATACCATTTATTTTTTCTTTTTGGAAATGTAACTTAATGCATCGAAGTGGTCAATGTGTTCCTCGTTGCAGGATGGTTTTAACAAAGCCGTAGATGGCGCTATGACGAAGTGGGGTTGAGGTGGCCTGAATCACTAACACACGGCAATATTTCAACCGTCAGCCGGTCGCTGTCGAAAGAGAGGGACGTAAATGGATGAGAGAGAACGAACAGCTCAGTTGGCTCACACTTAAATGCTTTTGTCCGCGAGGGATCATGAAACTACCTCGCATATTAGAACAACACCACATCTAAACACACGAGGAAACTTACCTGAAAAACAAACGCTTTGAATAACCTTTGTCTTTATCCATTGATTTTGTGGGAATTGTAGTCGGATTTAATTTAAACGGACGATAGCTTTTCCACACAAAAATCAACGATTCAGATAGTTGCTTGATGATAAACTAGTGTTTCCTTACGCAGGTTTCATTTAATCTAAATATCTGCTGTTTCCCAATTCGCCAATTTCTCACCTGGTGTAACTCATGGATATTGAATAGATTTTTGAACACATTCCGTAGTAACTGAGAGTGCATTGCCGGCTGGAAAGATAGGACACCGGTGAGATGTTTCTTCGACCCAAGTTGCAATTTGCGACGTCAGTCATGTTGGGGATCGTTTATTTGGTCGCTTGTATTGAGAAATAATTACTGGGACCACCGACTGTAAAATAATGGTTAGAAGATGCCTCGTGACGTTCAAACCGTTCAGGTAAGAGAGATAACATGGACCTATTAAGTTGTGGAAGTGTGTGTGTGTGTGTGTGTGTGTGTGTGTGTGTGTGTGTGTGTGTGTGTGTGTGTGTGTGGTTGTGTGTGTGTGTGTTATTGACCTAATTTATTAATGATATAGACATATTTTTCCTGTCTTTTCATCTTTTCTGAACATCTTTTCCAGTTAGTAACCATCACTGTGAAGACATGAGTCTGTCTCTTTCAAAACATTAATTTGGTCTAAATGTTGGGTATTAACATTACTTTTGCTAATCTATTGCAGACATAAATGTATACTCTAAATGTGTGTATGTGCATGTGTATTTGTGGGGCTGTTCACATTTGTGTGTTATTTTGTGTGTCTGGACGTGTATATGAGAATGTGTTTTTTTTGTGTGTGTTTGTGTCTGGCACATGCATGTCTGTGTGGTTGGTAAACTGTGACAAAAAGTCGCTTCACACATTAGATGTTTCCCTAACAGAGAAATTAGATTTCTGTGTTCACTTGCTGGATATTTATAGTTCTACACTGACACATTGTCATAGGACGGCTCAACATGAAAGCTTAACCAGTCAAGCGCATGAGTTCTATTCTTATGGATGCTTTGTTTCATTAGCATATCCGGAACAATTCTCTTCATATGCCTAATTAATTATAAAATAAACAAGAGAATAGATGCCATTTAAACTTGTGATGCTTTACAGCATAATGACTGAATAAACTAAGGGCAGTAAGTAAGACAATAATGATGTCTAGGGAACCCAAGCAAATTTTTTTACTTTTAGTGTTGCCCTATGACCAACAACCCTTCTGGACTTGGCTCTAAAACCAAGCCAAGCTGGAACAGTATAACATAATGACAAAACATAAAAACGGACATTTGATCAGTGAACAAGGTATACCGCATGTATACGGCAAATGTTTGTTTGCGGTCGCACTTTTAAAAATGGCCGATGATATATCGGTAGAAATTTACTGCTAGTATTCGACCAATAAGAAATGTTCAGCGCTGCAAGCCCCACCCTGAAGGTTCCTGTACTTTGGATAGTACTACCTCCCGAGCAGGTACCTTTTAGTTCCTGCTATTTAGTCCCCGGAACTTAATTTAGACCCTGGTTCCTGCGGACGGAACATGGAGAGTACCGGGTAAAGTCCCTAGTTCCTGGGGAAAGTTCCTGTGGTCGGAAAGGGTCTTAATGCAGTGTCATACTGCAGTAACACCTCTTCCCAAAACAAAGTAAAGTGAGTATAGTGAGCTTACCTTTCATCAAACTCTTATACCCCATGCAGTTCACCTTCAAAACTGAAGCAGTGCAAGTGCATAAACTGGGGGAGGGGTGTTCTTTGAAAACATCCCAACATAGTGACCGCCATGCAGGCAGACCTCAGTTCTCTATCTACCTGGGAGAGTAAATCTGATAAGAGAGAACACGGGCTTGAGCCAATTAGGAGATAGAGGATCTCTCCTTCTGATTCAATTAGGGGATCGGAGCATTTACTTTAAGCTTTTTAATTAAAGATGCCGTCAGGTCGGGTAATCCGCCCTTAACGCCCATGGGACGGGCTTGAAATAATGGCTGAATGATTGGAGGAGAACTGATCGCCCCGAAGACCAGACTGCGATTCAGCCTAAGCAACGCTTAACCCACCAAATCAGCTGACGTGACTCCCCTTCCTCAGTGTGTCAGTGAGCTTCGTAATCAGGCTGTGCTTCTGTCTATCTATGGCAGGTCACGGATCAGATTGGAGTCTGGACAGCAGTGCCGCAAAGGCATGGTTCATAACAGTTAGTGGACAGTGGTTTTGTTTTGGGATCTGTGTTATTAAAGGGATTGTTAGGGGATGCAGTTCATCTTATTCTCAAAACAATATCAGTGTTTCAACCACGTTGTTTCCACTGAACACATTTTGTAAAGTTGGGTGTCATATACGACAAAAACACTTCTGAATAGACAAGAGTAATTAACCTTGGCCTTGATAATCTCCTGACATGTAGGAAAACTAGCTAATCCTCTACTAGTACTCAATTCGTTGTTTTATGGCCAGATGGTTGTCGTTACATAATCTCAGGTATCGGTTTGTAACCTAGATTAATCTTCTGATGGGATTGTCCCCCGGATTCTAATCTGCACGAGTGCTCTCTCCAGGCGGCCGAATTATCCCAACGCACCCAAACAATATGCCAGACCAGATGGGTGTAATATTTCATACATTCTGAATTGCTCTGGGTTTCCTGGAAGAAGAGGAGACGGCGTGATGAATGATAGTGCACCTGCTGTGGAGACGGGGGGGAGGAGGGTTGGAAATCATTATGGCTTCACATCCCAACAGGTTTCAACCATTCATTATGTCACGTTCCTCACTCAATTGGCGGAGGGGGAAACGGCGCTAGACGGCACTGTAGTGTCATCGAGACCCATGTGGCTCCTATTCCAGTTCCCGCGCTCGCTGCCGGAACGCTGCTCCTTCTATGCCTTCCTGTAAAAAGTGTCACTCAGTCCCCTCTCGCCGTTTCAAACTTTGGTCTACAGGTGAAACATTTTGAGTTCAGTTGATAATATCATAATACTGTATGCTGTGGTTAGGATACATCAGACACCTGGACAAATGATGGGTCCCTAAAACGCCACGAGGTAATGGCCTGGAGACTTGGCTGTTGGTTTTACAGCGGAAGGTGTGCAATGAATATCTTTAATAGGCCCATGTTTGTAGACCATAATTACCAACCGAGCCTAAACTTTGATAAATCACTATGTTGGTCGAGTAAACCCCCACGCTCCACACTAAGTCAAAAGTCGATGTGAACATCATCCCTTCAGCAATACCAATCACACGGTAATTCCTTTAAAGAGCCAATCCACTGCAGCGGGCTCCGGGGCTTCATCGGCACGGTAACACTGAACATCACATGACACCAAAGTATTGCAGTGTAACCGTGCTATTAGGGATCAGGTATGTTTGGGTGTGAGTATTACATCTTACTGCGGTCTGAATTGCAATCAGTGGTGCTATGCAATTTAGAAGATAACCTGTTTGCCATAGCTCTTTACTCTACCTTGTGAAAATTGGGCTTTTTTCCAAACTGGAGTTGTTTACTGTAAATGTAATTGTTGGTACTGAGCCCCATGATCTGGCAAACAAGTCTCTCTCCATTTACAAGAGAAAGCCCATGAATTATTCACCGGTTTCCAGTGCAATTGTATGCCTCTTGACTCCTCTTGAACCCCTTGAGCAAAAACAAAAGCTCAAGCTGAAGCAATGCATTGGTTTCAATTAGAATAGAGTGCAGTGGCTACACATTCCATTACGGCCAACAGTTTAAGTATCAGTCTAGCTGGTGATCTGGGCTGTTATAGACCTGCTTTCACTCAAGGCCAGGTGTGCAAGAAAGTTGATGTGGGGAAATTATCTGTAGCTCTATCCACTGTTTACGCTGCCCTCTCTCTCTCCAGACAGTAACCCTCTGAAGTCACTGTCGTTTCAGTACACAACAGATTGCGTAATTCATGTGCATTTCGGACGATGTGTACAGTCTATCATTTGGGAACGGCAACTGTTTAGGGCACGTATAGCGTTACACGGTAGAACTAGCACAAGGGGGAAAGTAGTTCAACTCAAATAAAATCTTTGGCGTCTGCTTGGCTTCGTGTTGTCTATGCTTTGTCTTTCTCTTCAGATACTGCTTTTTCTTGACTTGTCTTTTTTTTGCTTTCTTCTCCTCCCCACTCCTTCTCTTTCTATCATCCTATTTGCTTCTTTCCTTCCACTCAACCGTTGAATTCATGTCTCATCTCCAATGTCTACTTACTTAATCTGTTTTCACCCTCTTGGCCTCTGACACACTCTTTCTCTTCCAACCCATCACTCCATTGCCCTCTTTCCATCTCTCCCTGTCCTGGCAGGATATTCGTGGTGGGCATTGGCTTCTTCAGCCTGTGTTTTCTAATGACCTCCCTGGGGGGGCAGTTCTCAGCCAAGCGACTGGGGGACTCCCCCTTCACCGTCCGGACAGAAGGTATTCACACACTCAATGTGTACTGTATATATGTGCACTGTATATGTGTGTGAGTGTGTGTGTGTGTAGTAGAGAGAGAGACAGAATTCTGGACAGAACTGTACTGTGTGTGTCCAGGTCCTCTGCTTCTCCAGCAGGCTTTTGTCTTGCTCTCTTCTTGTGTGCTGATGTTGAGATAAACACTATATTGATATAGTATATAGTATAGAGTAGCTATAATAGTGGTATTCCTAAATGTGGCTCTGCTGT
Organism: Galaxias olidus; assembly: GCA_026901105.3. Lineage (NCBI taxonomy): Eukaryota > Metazoa > Chordata > Actinopteri > Galaxiiformes > Galaxiidae > Galaxias > Galaxias olidus. The sequence goes on along the minus strand of JAPMUY010008356.1, from coordinate 13,790 downwards.
GATTTACTCTGGCCCCCTGTGGTCTTTGACTGCTGGACGCTCTCCATTCTCCGGGCTGAACCACTGCTTATTGTGAACCTTGCAGGATGGGGGAAGGGTAGAGTAAACAAGGAGCCCCGCCATTACACCATGGCCAGAGCACTCTGTATCAGGTTCACTACCAGAGCACTCTGTATCAGGTTCACTACCAGAGCACTCTGTATTGGGTTCACTACCAGAACACTCTGTCTCTGGTTCACCACCAGAGCACTCTGTATCAGGTTCACTACCAGAGCACTCTGTATCAGGTTCACTACCAGAGCACTCTGTATTGGGTTCACTACCAGAGCACTCTGTCTCTGGTTCACCACCAGAGCACTCTGTATCAGGATCACTACCAGGGCACTCTGTATCGGGTTCACTATCAGAGCACTCTGTATCGGGTTCACCACCATAGCACTCTGTTTCTTATTCAAAATAAGCTCAGCATTTTCTTCAAAAGTGTCACTCAGAAGCTCTTAGTCAATCAACACTGGCCAGGTCTACAAAGTGTCAGGGCTAAGACTCAAGAGGTTATAGGTATTGTAGTTTTTTTATGTGGCTTACATAGTCGCTAGCGTTGTGTATCCAGGCTTTCTGAATGCTTTATTGCTGTGCCTCCGTGCTAGTGAATAGAAAACGTGGACAAAGATGTGTGATCGTGAAAAGCTATGGAAACGAATGGTTGAAGAATAAGAGGAGCACCGACAGAAAAGGACGTACCGCCTGCAGTCCATGTTTTCTTCCAAGTATTAGTGCAGTCTATACATCCTCTTAATAACCCCGCAACAAACCTCTTATCCCATGGGCCGACTCATCCAGACGTCATTTGCAGAGGCCGCGGACCAATGTTCCGGTGGCCAGGACAATGGGTGTAATCTGCAGCTTCACACAGTGTGAGGCGCGGAGTCATGGGAGTCTGAAAGGGAGCTGTCGCCGTGTGCGGGCAGCAGGCAGAATGAGAAACGATCAGAGTCCCGCGCTCGGAGACGGGGAGATGTATGATGAAGTATAATCTGACTGGAAGCGCACTCTGACGCATGAAAGGTTAATGTCTGTGTTGGGGGGTGTGGGGAGGGTGTTTGTGTGTATTAAGGAGACGGGGTGGGAGGTTGGGGGGCGGGGGGCGGATGGAGACTGGAGGAAGAGATTAATGTGTGTGAGTATGTGCGTCCGGGTATGTGCACTTGATTAATTAACCACTCATGAAATGCAGTCTGGGTAGACATCTGGAGCAAGCTCATTAAGAACTTTGTAGTGTCCAACTATGCAGTCCCAGAGGACAGTCTGGGTTTGTGTGTGTGTGTTTAAAGTTAACCCTTTATGCCACCATGCGTATAAAACAGTGAAGCTGTGTGGTACCACTTAATGACCTGTGGGCACACGTGTGAAGGTAATATCGTACGTCATGTGACTGCTGTGTTTGATTGACTAGGCGCGTGTTGTTTGTACATTTGTGATGACCTGCCAGAAGCCTGGCTATTTAAAGGGAGGGTCACAGCAGCAATGTAGGACAAGATTGAGACCGGAGAGACCTTTCCATCTGCTCTCTCCTAATCAGCTAGCAAAGCAAACCGCTCTGACGTTAACTTCAGAACTACGGGTGTAGCACACACACGGAGGATGTCGAAGCCCTTGGCACCACTTTGTGCGCCTCTACGGCTCTGTTGACCAGTCTATACTGATTCTTTCCAGAGGTCCTGGCTCTGAAAGCGCTGTCTTAACCTTTTTTATTAGTAGCTTCTGTTTCAGACTCGTTGATTCTTTATAGGTACATGTTGAGTTTTCACAAAGATATAAAATATTCCAGCTTCTTCTCAAACATTGTGCTCATAGCCAGCTTTTGGATAAGACATTTTCTCTATGCAAAACAAACTCCGCCACAGGATTATTTGCTTTACGGGGAGCTCAGTCACCTTGATGTGGGCGCACGCTGGTTTGATACCAATTGTGTGGGTATTAGTTGCTTTTCGTTTCTTTTGTGTTGCGTCAACAACACCTCTCGATTCCACAGATTATCTCGCTTCTTCTCCAGACTCAAGAAAATAACTCGGCTCCTGTTCCAATCCTCCCTCAGTAATGATTCACTCGTCACTGTGTGCCAGAGATGGAAAATTGGAGGCACAATAGTGAAGATTAGAACAAGTGAAATAATAAAGAACGTGAGAGTCAGAAAACAAAAGAGTAACAAAGAGCAATTCTTTCAGATGAAAAAAAACTAAAAGTTGCTTAATTTAAGAAAAAGTAAGACAGGAAAAGAAAACACTTTTTTTTTTACAGATACATATTACAGACAAAGAAAACATTAAGTTCCCCGTAGAATAAAAAGCTTTGTTGATCAAAGGTAGTTAGTTTCAGGGGAGCCATCACATACACACTGCGTTTAATACTGACAGCAGTCTCCCTGTAACCTAACCTACTTTTACACCCTTTAATCTTACTAAGAGGCTCACGCCCAATTTGGCAGGGTATAAAAACAGACCGAGTCTCTGTTGCCATATTGACCTGATGATGACAAACGACTCCCTATGAGACCACTGTACTAGATCGACACGGCGGGGCAGAGGGTCATGCTTCATACCAGATGCAGCTTGTGCAATGTCTCTTTCACGTGTGGACAGTGTAGGCAAACAGCCCAACAGATCTGGAGAGGGATGATGATTTTGCAATTACATGGGACATGTCAACCATATGCCATTGTAGATTCAAGCAGTTATTGTAACATGCCAACGGGAAATTGGAATCTTCCTGCCATGAAAGGGAATTGGCAGACTAACAAAACGAATGAAGCCTTTTGCAGCCAAGGATCAGCCCTGAAACGGAAAATCCCCGACAATTGTATACTATTCAAAGAAAAACGGTTACACAATTGCATCTGGTGTGTTTTACTAGCTCCCTGTTGAGAGAAACGTACAATAGACAATTTCCTGGCTGTTAATGGTTTTGCCATCTTTACATATAACTGGCTATCAAATTATGATACTATTATTATTTTATTATTTATTTTATTTATACAGGATTAACCGACCAGGTCTCTTTCCCAGCAGTGCCCTGTTTAAAGGCAGAATATATAAATTACAACAAAAAATAAATAATAAGCTAAAATAAAAAAGATTTTTTACAATACAGTACAACATTTAAGTTTCAACCAAAACACGAACACTCTTCAGCTCCCAAATCCTACAGTAAAAGTTTAAATTGTTCAACAGAAACAAACTGCTCCAATTTCAATTCCTGTTGATTCTTGTTCCATTTATCCGAGGCAAAAAACTGAAAGCTGATTTACCAAGTTCTGTTCACTTTGTGGCTTTCAAGGGTGACATAGTCCTGTGAGCGTGTCCTATTACTACTGGATTTGTGTTTTAATAATGAAGTAATGTTAAAAGGTAACTTGCCCAGCAATGGCTTGTAAACAAAAAAGAGACAATGTTTTTCTCACCTATCACTTTGAGAAGACCAACCTACTTTTGTATACAGCGTATAATGATGAGTTCTAAAACTATCCCCATTAACAAAATGCAAAGCACTGTGGTAAACTGCATTAGGCACTTTAAAATAGTTGGGGCTGCATGCATATACACAATGTCACCATAATCCATGAATCCATAAACTGACAAGAGAGTAGATTTTACAATTGTCTTTCTATTTTCAAGTGAAGAGCATGACCTTATTCTATATAGAGCTCCAAGTCTGATCCTCACTTTATTTGTGAGTTCAAGCACATGCGTCTTAAATGATAACTTTTCATCTAGTGAAATTCCCAAGTATTTGTAAACTGCAACACACTCAATGTGGGCCCCATTAAGGGAGCTAATGTTATATGCCTCATAATCTAACTTTTTGGCCCTTGAGAAAAGCATATATTTAGTTGTTGACTCATTACGGACTAATCTTAGATTTCTAAGGGATTTCTTTACACAATGAAAAGTCCTTGTCAGGCCTGTTCCATGGATGGAGCACAGGAATAAAGAATGGTGTCATCTGCATAGAAATGTATTTACAGTCTTTTACAGAGGCACATATATCATTAATATAAAGTGTAAGTAATGTAGGACCTAATATTGAACCTTGTGGCACACCATTTTCTATGGCTACAACCTTTGATTTCAAACCTTTAGCACATATGCACTGTGTTCTAACAGAGAGGTAGTCCTGAAACCATGTAAAGGCTGCATCATCAATTCCCAGCAAGGCTAATCTGTCCAATAGTAATCTGTGAATAACTGTATCACAAATCAATAAACAAAGCAGCACAATGTTTCTTATCATCAAGAGCAGTAACTATATAATTTACTACAAGAGTAGCTGCTGTAATAGTTCTATGACCAGCTCTAAAACCTGACTGAAAAGGGCTTAAAATATTATTAGTGGACAAGAAAGCACAAAGCTGTTCATTTACAAGATGTTCTAACATCTTTGCTAGAAATGGGAGTTCGGAGAAAGGTCTGTATCCCCCCCTCCCCCAACTTTATGTAAAGGACTAACCAGAGCTGATTTCCATATTTTAGGTATTAAACCAGAAATGATTGTTAAATAAATAATGTGTCAGGGGCTCGGCTATGAATGGGCAGAAAGCTTTAGCAGATACGGGTCTAATTAATCTGCACCCATTGAGCTTCTCAAACACTTGGAGTTGCAAAGGGCATGTAGAACTTCCAAGCAATCCAATTGTCTAAATGAGCAGGAAACACCATTTCCATGGGAATTAAATGGGGATATCTTTTTTTCTACACCAGTGTAAACGGCTTCTCCTGGTGCCATTTGTGCCCCAATAGCTCTACTGTATTCTTCAAAAGTGAGCCTGATTTTATAAAATGATGGTTAAAAGCATCACAAATCTCCTTTTTATCAGTTACAAGACTGGAGTCTAGCATTATTTGCTGGGGGAGACAGGATGAAACACTACCTTTAAGTGATTTAACCACTTACCAGAATTTTGCTGAATTGTTTCCATATTCGGATAAAGTGTTCAAATAATATACAGATTTAGCACTTTTCACCATGTACGTACATTTCTAAGATGTCTAAATGATTGCCAGTCCACATCACAAGCAGTAGATCTAGCCAAAGCCCAAGCTTTGTTTCACTGTAATTTTCTCTCTCCTATTTCATAAGTATACCAAGGATTTTATTCTACATTTCTTAAAAGGGGCATGTTTGTTTACTAATTAAAAATAGGTGGAAAATATTCCAGGGATAATTCAGCATCTGAAAATAGAGCTATAGACGACAGATCACTGTCAAACAAGTCACGTAAAAATGCCTCTTATAGACATACTGCGATCCAGATCTCTTCATTTTAGTGTCTCTAATACAGCCAACTGGACAGTAATCACTCAAATCTATTGGGAACACACAGGAATGTGTGTATTTATGTGGCCTATTTGTCAAGATCAGATCCAACAGGCAAGACTTACGAAGATTCCTCATATTTGGCCGTGTGGGTTCAGTGATTAATTGCGTAAGATTGAACTCATTACACAAATGCTTTAAATCATCAGCGGCTTTGGATATCCAGTCCAAGTTAAAATCCCCCATAATAACAGCTTCGGAACTCATCAAAGATGTAAGTAACTGACAAGCTGACAAAGAATTAGCGGAAGGCGGACAACACACACCCTTAACAACAAGAGGTAACCCGTGACCTAGATCAACATTGATCACTAAAATACTTACTAATATAATAAATACTTCGCCCATCCTTCCTTCTGTTAGTCAAGCTGGCCAAAGGTCAGTCAAGTTTAACTGACAATGGCAAATTGAGATTTAAATGCATAGCTCCAAACATAGCAAATGGGATGCAACAGCAGTGTTCCCAAAATGTACGTTGTCTCATGCCCAATCCCCCCTCCACAGCAGCTACACAGGAATAGTCTGTATGGTTTTACTACAATGTCCTGCAAGCCCTCGGTACTACAAAAGCTATAGTGCAGCTAGATCAAACACACAAGGAGTACACTTCATCATTCTTCTTGGTGCCTTTCGATTTGTTTTGCCTTTGTTGGAAGTTGCATCTTAACGCTACATCGTAAGCAGTGGGAGAAGCCTGTCAATGTGGAATATACATTTTAAAACAATAATACATTTAAAAGCCCTACAGGCCTTTTTCCAGTGATGTAGAATAAGATATAATAGGATGTGAAATAAACATGAAAGTCAGGTTTTTTAATTTTAACGATGATACGTTTCGGTGTATTTTTGACTATAGTGACTGTTTTGATAATAGAGCACTAGTGTGTGTGTGTGTGTGTGTGTGTGTGTGTGTGTGTGTGTGTGTGTGTGTGTGTTTAAAAATAAAAACTGAGTTATTGATAAAATTACTACATGAGAGAGCAGCAGCAGCAGCAGAAACATTATATACAGCACAGTCGAAAAACACCTATTTCAATCTTCAATTGTATTGGATACTTTCCATGTCATTGGGTATTACGGCAGTAATTGCTAATTCACAGCGTCAACACTGAGAGAATAATGTGAGTCTATCAATGGAGTCTAAATGCCTCACCATTCACATCATCGTGTCCTTTCTCAAGTTCTTTCATGGTACATTATTGCATATTTGCGTCTTATTGAAATAGAAACTGCAGCACCATCTCAATAACCCACCTTGCACCTGGCTTTGTCTGCAGGTCGCCTGATCCTCCCTTGTCCTCTGTAAGCTGGTTATTGTTGCTTGTGCTGATATCAGCTCACCCAGACATGCAGTGCCGGGCTCCCACTTTAATGACTCAGACACACTAATGTTGCTGACTGACGGCAAACGCTTTCGCCTGACCACTCTTTCTGAACAATCTCTGACGTTGTAATAATAAACTGTCAAGTTCTGCCTTACCCCCTCACTGGTCCACTGGTTAAGTAGAATACTGATAAGAGCAACACAAGGAAATATACATTTGAGATGATGTCCTATTCTCATTGTGATTCCCATTCCCTGTCTCACATTGTAAATGCATACATTTATCCCATGCCTCATGTAAGACTGAATAATTGCAGCGAGTACAGCTATAGTTTCTAGCATGGCTATGAAGGGTTTTGTCATTCTTCCATTTCTTCCTCTCTACACTGGTATCAGTATTGAATATGTTAATTGTCAGGCCCTAATAAGACTCCAAAAGACCCGCTAGCCTATGTAAGACAGTGCCAGCGGAGGAATTCACATACAGTTTTTGATGAGAGCAAAATGAGAGCAGTTGAAAAAGCGCAAGCTTTTGAACCACTAGCGCGAGCCATATCTAAACTAGCAGACGAGGGTGTCAGGGTTAGAACCACCCACTCACAGCAGACGTCTTGTCATTTGGCAACACCACACTTGCCCCCATTACTGCCAAGTTTGATTTTTGTAAAATACAGGAGATATCTTTCAAGGCAATGTTGAAATTGAGATATTCAGCTCGCATACATTTAGCACATCATAGCATATTACTTTGTCTACAGTTTACAGACCTGGAGGTTTCAGACCACTCTCCACTAAGCTTACTGTATACTTTACCTTAAGACATTTGGCTGGGCAGTTTGCATTGAAAAGGCAATGTTCTGGGCAAAGAATCTAATTTGCCATCTTCACTTTATATACAGGTCAAATACAAATCACATAAAGTACTGTATATAGATTGATTTTTGCTTATACCGCTGGCCTTAGTGCTATTCACTGTAAAGAGGACAGTAAGTGACACATATTCCCCTCAGGGCCAAAGAAGAGATAAAGCGGGAGTGTGTGTGTGTGTGTGTGTGCGTGCGTGCGTGCGTGCGTGCGTGCGTGCGTGCGTGCGTGCGTGCGTGCGTGCGTGCGTGTGTGTCCTTTACAGGCGACACTTAGAATCAAACCAGAAACCATTAACCAGGGAATCAGTACTCTGGACCCCCAAACACAGGGCACACACATGAGCGTCCTCCCTCTTTTTCATTTCAAATGCAATCATGCTAGCCCCATTCTACCTCCTTGATCTCTCATTCATCAGAGACACTAGCATGTAAAAGACATAAATTCAACGTACTCAGCAAGCATTCTAATTTGCACTGATTATATTACATGCCTTGTGAGCTACTGGCTACGTGGAGGCGCTCACAGCAGCACCAGAGACAATAGTAGCTGTCATGTTCTGCATGCCTCGCTGCAATGTTGATAGCGTAGCGTCACGGCACCCTCCAGTGTTTACAATGACTCAGTGGTAAGGTGCCACACGATACACCAAAGCAATGATAAACACTCTTAATCAATTCCAGATTCCTTAAACAGATTGATCTTGGCTCTCCAACATAGGGATTATTTTTTTAAACAACCAAAGTTTGTTGACAATTCTTGCTTACTTAACAACACTTAATAGGAATCATGGACTAGAGCACGTTTGCCATCCTTTTAGTTTAAATTAGTAAAGATCAAAACAGAATTATTTTTCTTTTGATGGCACTATCTCAGAAGAATCAGTCTTGATAAATACCTTTTGTCTGCCAACCGGAGATTACAGAATGTTTTGAATGGTGCTGAAATATGTGTAAAACAAATATATGTCTAAACACCAAGCATCGTTTTTCATTGGTAGTCCACAGTTTTTTAAAACTGTTTTCATAGAGTGCACCCACTCAGGAGATGTATCTATGATTTATCTAAGATGTATCTATACCATGCATACGGCAGGTATCATACGAGATGGTCATATTGGAATCAGAACATAACATTCACCATGAGTCCAGGATCATTGCCCAAGCAATAAAACAACAAATACTAAATGAATGAGCTACTGTGCGTTAGAAATTGAAGCTTTTCAATAACCAAATCCAGACATAGAGGCGTTCGATATGTCCTCAAGTAAACAGTAATATGTAGAAAATACAGAATTACAAATCTTTACTTTTAAACTTTAAAAGTATACAGTTCAAATAATGATGTGCCACACGCTCTATTAAGTCTTATAGCTAAATGCTCTGGTGCCACAAGTACAACTTATTCCCTTTTTTCTGACTCCCAGCACACCACACAACACTTTACTTTGTCTCCATTTACTAATGATCCACGGCTCTGCGAAATTGACTCTAACTCACTACTGGATCTGCCTCTGGTAGTTGGAGTTCAGTCTTCTGATTAATATCCCCTTTGGCTGATTCGTTTCATTTCCTTAATGGGCTGCGTTCAAATCCACATCAGTCTCAAAAGAGTCCATCAGGTCCGGGATGGAGGAAAATGAAATGCATGGGCGGGAATACATCACAGAAGATTGGTTGGTGTATAAAGATAAATTATAAACACATTTAATGCGACGTTCTGCACGTATTTAGCAAAACACACAAAAATTGCCCTTCGGCTCATCATCACCCTGACAATAAAGAAAAACAACACTTGAAGAAAATAACATTGAATACTTATTTTATGTAGCTGTTGTCTTCCCAAAGGAATGCACCCTGGTGTTGTTCTAAATGAAGGACATCTAATGTAAACGTCAGGTTCAAAACTCAATGATGCGACATAGCCTGAACTACTTCATCTGCTTGTACACTACTTGTAACAGTATTCCCTTAGTGATGTGAACAGAAGCGACCAAAGTGAACAGATCCTTTAGGGCAAACACTCATTTATAGAACGGAGTGAGTGGGGAATAGGGAGAACGGAGCAGAAAAAGCTAGATTTTCATAAAGATTCCTGCACTGCCCTTAAATAATAAACACACACCAAAGTCTAGTCTCTGTCATAAATTTTTTAACATCACTCTCGGCAGGGAGAAGAAATTAGTACATAATTGATTGTCAATTTAGTGTTTGGGAAAAAAAATGTGTGTACGTGTACATACAGTATATATATGTGCGTGTGTGTGTGTGGGTGTGTGAGAGAGAGAGAGCGAGAGCGAGAGAGAGGGTATTGGCATATGCTAGGAAGGAAGGCATCTAGTGTACAGTATGTTTTAGCTGAGTATTTGGGTTAAGGCCAGTGTGTGTGTGTGTACTGCTAATGTTGGGGGGGGGTTTGAATGTGTCTTGCTGTCAGAATGGAACACACATTAGATATGAAGCCCCGCCGCAGAGACTTAACAGCCCATCTCTGCCTCATCAGAGAGATAAAACACGCATCAGCACCCAGTCGCATCTCAGGTAGCGGAGGAATAATGCCATTACGCTGCGGTGCCTTGGCGCCAAAGAGACTTATTGGAGTCGACATGGCTGTCAGATTAGACTGGGGGAGAGCCAGATCAGAGTCTTGAGCCCCTGTCGGGAGGGAGCCACAGGGATTACCCCGTGGATGCTGGAGGCAAATAGGACTCAACCTGGTTTTGCATGTTTATTAGTTGCCTGCTCACATAGGTAAATACGTTTCATAACAAAAGAAAAACTATGAGGGCGTTGTATAAGGACATAATACATTCAGATGTTGTGAGCTTGGTACTGCGTTGAATAAATGTTTTGGTGATGCGGTTCCAGCTAACATCGTGGTTCACTTCGAAGTATAAAACTTTTTTTTTCACAGCAATTTATTGCTAAGTGCTTCATTTTCGTACATATTAAAGGGGCCATATTATGCAAATTTTCAGGTTCATACCTTTATTTAGGAGTTCTACTAGAATAGGTTTACGCATTTTAATTATTCAATAAACTATTTATTTTTTCTAAACTGCCTGGATCTGCAGCACCTCTATTCACCCTCTGTCTGAAACTCTCCGTTTTAGCTCCTGTCTCTTTAATCTTTAAGCCCCCCCCCCCCCCATATTCAAATGTGTGACTTAGTGATTGATGTAGATAAGTTACGGAAGAAAACGCTGGACTACAAACGAGGTGTTTTAGGCAGTTCAGGAGCAGTGTTTTCTGTGAGAGAGAGTAGCTCCCTTTGGCGTGGACTATAGGCTTTGTAACTTTTCAGACCTTTTACATGCACAAAATGCTATATAACATACTAAAGGAAAGGGAAAACCCCAAGAAGCATAATAGGGCGCCTTTAAAATGCTGTCTTACATGCCAAACAAACAATTAAGGTCTTGAAACCAGCACAGATCCGATAACAACTCTCCACTGGACGGACATTAACTGGGTAGTTGTGTTGTACTGAGACAGTTTAAGATAACTTGGATAGCTTTTTAGAAATGAACATTAAAACTGGTTTGGTCACTCATAAGGGGGCGTGACCCCAGTGTCAACATGGCCCCATCAACCCTGGCCATCCAATCATCCCTTCAGCTCCCAACTGGATAGTTAATCCCCCCTCTTGCCCCTTGTGACTCTCAGTAAGTTGTACACTAATGTGTGGCCAGCAAGCCTGGCGCAAAATGGCTGCCATGGCATCACCCAGGTGGTTGCAACCAAACTGTGAGTCCCCCGCCTGTGTAAAGTGCTTTTGTGTCTAGAAAAGTGCTATATCAAATTCAACCAATTATTATTATTATAATTATAAGCCTTTATTCTGTGATTATGTATCAAAAAGCCTAACTGACTTTGTTATAATCATGACAGTAGGCCTAAACTACATTTTTGCTGTTCGCTCACATATTGCGGTAACCAACTGAAAGGGTAACTAAGGTTACTGTTAACTATGTGGTTGCTATGAGCCGACAAAGAGGATTGATTACATTCAGCTTTTCCTTTGTCAGGTTATCTGCTGGGACTCATTTAATTGTGGTTTGAAATTGCAGCTGCTGGTGCACAAATGCCTGAACATTTAGGTCAAGTAGCCCCAAAAGTAAGTGTAAAAGTAAGCTCAACAAAAGTTTCAAATGAACTCCATCTAAGTGAAAGCTCATTGTTTGCTGCTGCCTCCGTGGTAGCTTGTTAAATGTTTAAAATATGGCTGCACCTTATTTATGTGTCCCTCCTGCTAACACAACAATAGAGGCTACTTTAGAATTCCTGAGGTCGCTGAAAGTAAGGAACAAAAAGGAACATAGGGGCAACTCATCTGGAAAACTTGGCTTACCTACATACAGCAGCTATGCTAGCCTAAGCCTTTCGATGTCAATCATTGCAAATTGAATAATATATTCCTGTTTGCACTGTTTTTACATTTCTATCACACTGTGCTAAAATCATATTCATGTTATTCATATAGACAAACTTATTGCTTAAATACCCATTTTGAATTTTCACTTGTACAATGAAATTCCATTCTCATTCCATGTGGTGTTTCGATTGGGCCTAATGTCCCCCTAGTCAGTTCACCTACACTTCCATTGGCTAAGTAAAGGTCTGCAGTCCTGCACCTTCCTGAACAGCCCCAGCATAGATGTCCATGTAGCCTGCAACCCAATCCCCTTTGCCCTATCTCAGCCTGCTCAAAGCAGGGGCGTCCATTTTGGCTCCGCGTACCTCGGCCTCCCTATTGGTGAGCGGGGGTAAATAACAGGATGAATGAACGCTGGCTCTGCAATGAAGTGTGCCATCAAGAAAAATGCGCTCGCCTCTGCCAAGGCTTTTAGCACACAGCACGGCCAGACAGATGCTAATTTATCTGCTGAAGGCTGACTTATCAAGGCAAACACAGACAGATTGAGAAGAGGGTGGGGGGTTCGGTCAGAGAGGAAGATGGAGAGGCTATTAGACGATATTAGAGCCGTAGCGAGGGAGCGGAAAGGAAAAGAGAGAATTAGTTCGGGAGGAGCAAGACAGACGGTGCGCTGAGAGGACTGATGGACGTTTGAGTCCTGTCGTCCTGTCGAGAAAAAACAGCTTCTCTTTCTCCCTTCGATCTCACTCCTGGTCTGAGGTGACTCTGAAGGTGCTTTGTGTGTTGCACAGGACAGGGCATCGCTGCGGCAGGGAAACGGGAAGAGCATGTCTCTAGCCCTCTCCTGTCTTATTACCTCTGCCTTTCCAAAAAACGGACTGCCTGAGATTGCAGGCCAGTGGCGCCAAAAGCTAACACTCCAAAGGCCTAAGTGACTTCCTTCTCTTGTCCCCCCCCCCCCCCCCCCCCCCACCCCACCCTCACCCCCATCGGCCTAACACATTGTGACATTTTGGTAGGGTAATCATTTTTACCTGAGCGTTTTTGTGCTTAGAACAAACAGCCTCCCTTGGGCTGCAGACGGTATGATTAAGCTGTCACCGATAAAGAGTAGCCTCTCTACATTCAGAACAACAGCAGAGGACTGACCCAATTACCAGCGAGGACCCTGGAGAACGCACTGTAATGTTCGGAATGACAAACATGCTTTAACAGAGCCTGGCTTGACTGACAGACTGGGGTGGAAAGGCTCTCGTGGGGTCAGGGTGGTTGATCAAGAAATATGGCAGTAATAACAAGTGGTGCTGTTTAGGAAGCAACATGTGTCTAGACATGAATCTGTGTGTGTGTGTGTGTGTTTGCGTGCATGCGTGTTTTTGTGTGTGTGCGTGTGTGTGTGTGTGTGTGTGTGTGTGTGTGTGTGTGTGTGTGTGCATGCGGTTGTGTGTGTGTCTGTTAGTACGTGTGTGTAAGGATGATATATAGAGAGTCCTAGGTACCCATAGCTGTGGCCTGACATTAGAAAACACAATCCACATTCTCTGCAATTCTTCTTAGAAAGGTTTATTTCTCTTAACTCTTTTATTCCTCCTCTTATGGTTGTTTTATTCTGATGATTGTGTTCCTTGCTTTGTATGTGTCAGCTTGGCTCAAATAAATGTGCATTGCAGTGCTTTCTAAAGGTTGACGTGGCAATCTTTTGATTAGATCAACACCCTGCGCCAAGTCATTACAGTTTAAGGTTGTACATTTCTATCAGATTCCTATTTTCTATTCAAATATTGCTGTTTTATCTGTCTGCCTCTGACTGCACTTTGTGTGTGTTTTGTGTGCTTGTGTGAGAGATAAAAAAATG
>JAPMUY010008349.1:0-65431 GCA_026901105.3 Galaxias olidus | reverse complement strand
GGCTATGTGCAATTTAAATGACTAATTACCATGTTGGTAAATTTAAACATTAAACGTTAATACTGCATAATGACTTTTCCCACATAAACCTTACAGAACAGTGTTAAATTATATTTTAAAGTTCCCATGCACGGCGGCTTATTATATTTTAAATAACTTACCCTTGGATTTGATGATGCATTACTTTTCTGCACCAAATTAAGCTCTGGGTTACATCTGCCCTGCCATGGATATTTAAATTCTGATAGCTAGAAAAAGGGGCTCGCCTTGCCGCTGCAAATGTGAATGCACTATAATGCGCTCCTCTCGATGGGATGTCAGATCTCAAAACTGTGCGTGTGTGTGTGTGTGTGGGGGGGGGGGGGATCAAAGTTCCTGTGGCCTCCCCAATTCCGGGGCCACTGCAGCAGTAAGCGCCCCGTTAACAAATAGGGTCTGGACTGCAGTACTCTTCTGTGCGCTAAGGCGGTCAGTCTAATAACTGCGATGCATCACATTGCATATGCTCAGGGGAATGCATTTTCTAGTTTACCATTTTTTCTTTATTTATTGACACCTTCACCTTATTAAAGTTTATCAAGCCTTTAAATTACTAAAATAAACCTATGCCAATTTCGATGATCATCAATTTCCAAATTAATTAATTCCGCTTTCATTCTGGATGAGAGTAGTCAGTCGGCTGTTTGGCAGGAAGCCGGCGCTTATTGTAAGCTCTGTATACTGACTGTAATTCAACATTTTGTCTTACATTTTTAAAATGATTAACAAAAAAGTTTCTAAACGTTTTTGAGGACTGCGTTGACTATTCTAAGCAGATGTTATTTCAATAACACTCAATTAACCACTGGCATTAAAGGTGCAGTATGTAGTTCTAGAGAATTGAGGAAATAATTGCAAGAATTTGAATCACAACACTCAAAAAGGCCAACCTCCTGAGTCTTTGGTCCCTCCTATCCTACTCAATGGCCCATCTCACACATTCCAGTGCACGCTGACTTGACTTCATGAGCCTGAGCAAGGCAGAGTTTCATGAATCATGTGTGTGTTGTGCATATTTTTGGTTCTCACCAACAACATATAAAGCCATGTCTGATGAGGTGAGAAACAAAAGAATCACAAACGTCTGTTTGTAAACGCTGTAAAACTGAGTGGTTCACACCAAAGCAATGGGCAGACACAAATGACCATTTACATAGTAACGACATACAGTTAGTAAGCTAACGTTAACAAAAACAATTTCATAATTTTATTCCCCTATTAGTATGAGCTAGTGCATGAAAATCCTTTTAATTTAGCTGCGATTGGCACCATAGCTACTATACGTTGCCGAGTATATCCAACATATGCATGTAAACGAGTAATGCCTTTTTGACATAAATCTGGCGCGATACTTCCTAACGTTCTAAAACTGCACTTAGCGATATGACAGTCTTTTGCGACAATATGCAACGACTTCAGCTGCCTTTCAAGTAGTAGTCTACTAGTTCACACTGCTGCTACTTTGTCTGCGACGCGAATTGTAACAAGTTTGTTTGAAGGTTGACGCTGTATGTATTTTACCTAGGAGTGTGCACGCGAGGTGATTGACAGGCAGATAGCCCTTTCTCCTTGCAAAAACTCTCCTGATTGGTTGGGGATATGCGGGCGTCCCTAGATTTTTTAAAAGCTGAATACAGGGACCAGGGCGCTCATATATAGCGCACCTTCTCTCTGAACATTTGGTTTAATGATATCCTCCAGGAGGTATGTAATAAACGTAAAAAAACTGAAAAAAGTGTATTTATAGCTGGAAATTCAAACTTACATACTGCACCTTTAAGACACCCACTTACAATATTAAAATGAAATACTAACAGATGAGGATAGTGAGAGAAGTAGCCTAGGGCTATTCCAACTCCCAACCGGTCCCAACTGATACTAGGTCGCAAAAGTAACAGACAGCAGCGATGTAAATATTGCTAGTAGAAGGCTGTAACTATTATTGGCATAGGCAGTGCAAACGCATTGTACAACATCAAGGCAATGTATAATTTTGGCATTAATGGAATTCCATACTATGGAAGCTATGATGAATAAAATAAATGAGGCTAAGTGCAACAAGCCACAAGTTAACAGTTGAAAGGCACTACAAACCATATTCTATCACAGTTACTCACCTTCAGCTAGTTAATTTTAACTTCACTGCCCAATTCAAGTCACCAGAATTGTTCTTAACCAAATAAACTTCTGTAACATTCAGTAACAGTCTCTTACTTACAGTAGGCCTAGTAGTACAAGCTGCTAGTTTGCATTAGCAGCGTTCAGGCAGCTTCGCCGGTGTTTCATGTGTTCATAGGTTTTAAAATGCTTTGCAACTATTTTCCGGTTGTGGGTTTATATCTGAGATGTGGTTGAATGACAATAAACTGTTTGCCAAGCAATGGTGGCGTGCTTGAGTTCCATGCGCTCCTTAACGTAGAAGCTGCCATATCTCGTCTAGTCAAGGTCGTCATCCCTTGTCCACTTCGTCCACTAGAGAGGGCTACAACCATACGGCTGACACTCTCTCCCCATTCAAAAGAAGTGAACTAGCCTAAGTTTACTTAAACAAACTAAATTAGAAACTGACCTATCAATATCCACAATAGGGCTAAAACGCTAGTGTTAGCTAACCCCTAGCTACAAGGGGTTTGCTAACACTAGCGTTTTAGCCGTAGCCTTATGTTTCATTCACATTAGCCCCTTAGTCCTGTTGAGAATAAGCAATTTACAATTCCTGCTGTACAACGCCTGTGTGCTTATAGCATAGTAGGCTAAGAGAACTGAAGTCCCGTTGCCAATATGACTAATGTGCGCAGTGAATTGTTTTCCCCACGGGGGGCGTGGTCTTCTCTTCCCATTAATTTAAATTTGGGCAAAAACGATAAAAAATATAACACGTGAACCGATCACTTAGCTGTATGTAAGCGCACTGGACTGCAATAGCAAAGACCTTTGGGCACTGGAATGGAATAGTAATATGACTTAGAGATAACAAGATGTGTGTGTTACGTATCAAATAATAAGAATATGACTTTGCGATTTCAATATGAGCGTCACATGACGCATCACATAATAAGCTATAGCAGCCTGGGTGCCCATGTGGCCCACATCAGCACTAATGACCCTCCAATAGTGCACACCCGCTCACTCCAGCATAACAGTGGGAGGGGTGTCACACCTGCGTCACATTATCTTGAAAATCAAAAAAACACAAGGGAAACATTCTAGCTTACTACAGTTTAAACGTTTTTGACCACTGGCACAGAATGTGTATCAAAAGGTCTACTCATATCTTTCAGAAGCGAGAAGTAGCGAAACAAGACCAGCGTCACACACGTAGCCCGAAATCCCCAGAAACGTTTTGACGTGTGGTCGACTATTCAGCTCCAAATCAAAACATCTTGTTCTTATTATTTTCTAGGGTTTTGGCAGGCTAGACATCACTGTGGTGCATTACTGCCTCTCAGGTTAAATATGAATTGCAACTATAAACAAAAAAATCGGTTTACATAGTTTAGGATAATGGGGTGGCACCTGGGGTGGCGAAGAATTGGAGCGGAGAATTGGAGCAGCGGGTGCGGTATTGCAGTCGCTTTATCGCACCGTTGTGACGAAGAGAGAGCTGAGCCAGAAGGCAAAGCTCTCAATCTACCGGTCTATCTTCGTTCCTACTCTCACCTATGGTCATGAAGGGTGGGTCATGACCGAAAGAACGAGATTGCGGATACAAGCGGCGGAAATGAGTTTCCTCCGGAGGGTGGCTGGCATCTCCCTTAGGGATAGGGTGAGAAGTTCAGCCATTCGTGAGGGACTCGGAGTAGAGCCGCTGCTTCTTTGCGTAGAAAGGAGCCAGTTAAGGTGGTTCGGGCATCTAGTAAGGATGCCACCTGGCCGTGGGGCAGACCTAGGACCAGGTGGAGGGATTATATCTCCACACTGGCCTTGGAACGCCTTGGAATCCCCCAGTCAGAGCTGCTAGATCAACAATAACAATATACTATACTATATATATATGTATATATGTGTATATATGTGTGTATATATATATATATATATATATATATATATATACACACAATTCATATAGAATAAAAATATAAGAAATTATGAATTACGCTGAGCGCCTCTTTATGAGCATTACGCAAATAATTGCATGTTTATGTTACTGTTAAATTCCTTGTGCTGAACTATTGTTATACTGAAATAATAGTTATCCAAAGATGTTAGTAAAGATTTCACTTTTATAAGAACATCAGGGACATACACATGCTGGATTAGCTAAAAGCAAGGGATCAATATTTCAAAGGTTAACTTGGGCAATTCGTATTTAGCCACCACACTGTACTTTAGTACATTGACCTCCACCCCTAAAGACACTGACTTCATAGGATAATTTTCTTCCAGAGGTAAGCATCGATTTACTTGACACTAATCATTGCAATTATCACTACTTATTTACTAATGAGCATCAAGGCTTATTATCTATGAAAGTTGTTGCAAAGTATCAACTTCAATCTATGTACGCCTGTGTAGGTGTACAGATAAACCCATAAAATTTCCAGGAAAAGGGTTAATTGTATAAAATATACCTATCAAAGACGTGTCTGTGGTGTGTTAGCTTCACTACCATGCAAGATTGTCTTTTCATTGTGTTTATTATCTTGATATATATAAACATATATACACATATATATCGATTTTTCATAGATATATAATAGTTTGCAGATCCCTGTTTGTGTTTAGTATTTACCAAATTCTGATAAGAACCTCAATCGGTTTTGAACATTGCTCACAATGTATGTAAACATTTTAAATTGACCATTTGTGTGTGTTTGTATGGTAGGGATTATGTGATCTGTTAAAGAGTAACCAAATACAAAATATGTTCTTTAGCTTTCCAATATATTAGATACAGTTGTATAAGGCTATGTTGTAATGAAAAACATGGCTCCAAATAGTTTGTAAATATGACTATATACCGCTCCTTTTCCCTAACAAGAACTGCCACTGAATTTAATATTATTGTTGTTGGCCAAAGCTATGTCATCCAAGAATCTCCCCCATCTTTCTGCTGTAAGTGGGCAAGCAAGGGGCAGCTTAGCTCTCACACTAATGTATGGTGCCTCTTTCACAGTTTACAAAGATTACAAAGCCTTAAACTGGAACTGGGGGGTTTGGTTACCCTTGAAAGATCTTTAAAATGTATTAAAATCTCAAGTTTATTGTGGCTTCTGTTTTGGTGGTCATACAGCCGTTGCACGGTGTACTATTTTCTTTCCTCCAGAATGAGGATGATTGCCATTTTATTGCATCAGGCGCTGCTGCTACTTATGGTTTCAACATCACAAGCTATTGATGACATCTGCAATGCCAAGCCCAAAGACTTCCCTCTGGAGCCCAGATGTATATACCGTAGCCCTAATTCAGAGGATGAATCTCCCACTGCACACACAGTGGAAGACAAGGTTCCAGGGTCCACCAACCCCCGAGTTTGGGAGTTGTCCAAGGCCAACAGCCGCTTTGCCATATCCCTATTTAAACAACTGTCACAGAGTCAGCCCCAAGATGCTAACATCTTTATGTCACCCATCAGCATCTCCACTGCTTTTGCCATGGCAAAGTTAGGAGCCTGCAACAGAACCCTGGAGCAGATAATGAATGTAAGAGGTCACTATGAAGTCTTTTTCACAGCTAACAGTAATACCCACAGTAGTGAAATAATTCTAAATGAGCGCATCACCAAAAATGAAGCTAGTGTATCCAATGAAATTTATCAAGTAACAAAATATAAACTTAAAGAAAAGAATACAAAACAGTAAACACATAACTGCATCAAACTTGAAATATGCAAATTATTACCATCGCATGCCAACATACTCAAAGAGTACTTTATAAGTAACACCTGTGCACCTTCTCGTTCATGCCATTATCTAATCAAGTGGTTCTCATCCTGGGGGTCGCGACCCCCGTGGGGGTCGCAAGATAATTTCTGGGGGTCGCCAGATGGTTGTGTGAAAAAAAACATAAAAAATATGTTTTTACGTTCTACTCGATTTTATTGAGTGTGTGATAGAGGTTCTGTAACCCGACAATAGCCGGCTTTTCAATCACCGGACAAAAGGCTATGTCCAAGAGAGAAAAAAACATTGCGAACGCCAACCTGATTGTTCTGCGGGGTCGCAACTCAAAAAGGTTGAGAACCACTGATCTAATCAGCCAATGTGTGGCAGCAGCGCAATGCATAAAATCTTACAAATACGGGCCAGCAACATCAGGTAATGTTCACGTCAACCATCAGAATGGGGGAATTATGAAATATCAGTGATTTTGACCGTAACATGATTACTAAAACTGCCGATCTCTCGGGATTTTCACACACACACAACAGTCTCCGGAGTTTACTCAGAATAGCACAATAAAAAAAGATCCAATGAGCGGCAGTTTTGAGGACGGAAACGCCTTGTTGATGAAAAAGGTCAATGGATAATGGCCAGACTGCTTCGAGCTGACAAAAAGGCTAAAGCAACTCAGATCACCACTCTGTACAATTGTGGCGAGCAGAAAATCATCTTAGAATGCACAACGTGATGATCGTTGAGGTGCATAGGTTACAACTGCAGAGGGGGCTACATCAGGTTCCACTTCTGTCAGCCAAGAACAGAAAGATGAGGCTGCAGTGAGCATAGGCTGACCAAAACTGTTGACTGGAAAATGCTTGCCTGTACTATGAAGAGAGGTAATAAGCTTAGCTCGGTGACTTCAGGAGTAACTTTGTTACGTCGGGTGTAACTTCTTGATTCAACCGTACTACGAACGGTGGATAAGTTATGCCTGGGTTATGCTGTCATGGCAATTTACGCTGCATCTCTAAATTGTTCTGAGCAGTTTAAGTTTGTGGTTAACTTAATGTTGATAATAGGGAGCATCATAACGCTGCGGTCAAGAGATTGGGCTGAGTTGCATTTTAAAACTGTTAAGAGTAGAAACATTGATGAGTCTTTGATCCAAGATTAATACTTTGTTCACAACTTAAGTACAGTAGCGACCCATGGCCATAAATACTAGTGGGGCTGACACTGGTTCAAGCTAAATCGCTCGCCAGTTGCCACGCCCACTTTTAATGTTGTTACATTAATAATTAAATAAGTAAATAGGTCACTTATTACATGAATTAAGACAGTACATGAATGAATAAAAGCCAGCATCCCACATAACACTGCGATAGCAGTGGCAGATTTAAGGGGTGGCAGGGGGTGGCCGTGGCCACTGTGGACTGAATCCTGGCCACCCTGTCCCCAATCATAATTTTTCCTTAGTAATGTTGCTGTTTTTTTAGAGGCGGAACCATTTGGTTCTGGATGCATTTCAGGTGCGTACATAACTACATCGACAGCCAGGACCAGGGCTTCATTCAAATTCTTTATTTTGCTTAGGAAGGTTCCTAACTGAGTAAAATGACCCTGAAGTATCTAAGTGGCAGGCATGAAAAGTACTGTTCAAATTCTCTAAGCGCTAAGGAAAGGTGCTGCAATGCTTCCTAACTTGTGTACTTTAGCAAAGGATACAATGGACCATCCTTTACGAAAGGAAATAAGAAAATGCCGCCCCACAATTCCTTGTGGCAGCAATATTTAAAGCGATACACCATTCAGCCGTTGATCGATATGACTGACAAGGGATGCAGATCATATCGCCTAGTTGTTAATTAAGCATTTTCCATCTTATGTTGTGCCACAACTTGCTAATATGCTTATATTGTGTGAGCAATCATTCTCAAAGTGACATATTTAGTTAAACTTTTGGGACAGTTATTGTGTATTCCCTTTTTTAATGTTAATTCGAGAGATGCCGGGGGAGTCAGAGCGACCATCGACCATGTCGCGGCATGCCGCTTGGAAAGCGACCTACAGGTCACTACTGGTCGTTTTCTACTGACTTGCAGTGACATGTTACCATTGGGGCGTGGTCTTTCACAGCGCCCGGGAATGAACAACCAAAGCGACAACTTTTTGCTGGTGTTTGTTCGCTTGCATAACTGCAAGCGGTACCTTTGGTACTGTAATAAAACGGGTCCCGTCACGTTTTTTGAATTTTGACATCGACTTGGTACCGAAGTATCGGTTCTCATGACATCCCTAATAGAGATTTAACAAAATATGATTTGACGGTTATTTATACTTTAAATATAGCTTTTATTGCAAGAACCTGCATTTTTCCCCATTGACTCCTATTATAACTGGTTTAGAACTAAACCCAGATAAGATGGTCACCAAATTTGGACATTCTTGTACAGCACTATAGGGAGCTTAAATCCTCCCCTTCCGGTTGACCACCATGGGACCTTATTTTGGAAAAAATATCATCCCAAAATTTAAAATTAACTGGAACGTTTTTTCATGTCCATGTCGATTTGGCCGATCATATAATCATATTTGCCATATAGATGTAATCAAAGTTTACTTAAATCTGATTGGTTGGTCTGGCCATATAAAAAACCACACACACAAGCAGCACCATTGTACTATTAATTTTAGCAAGCCAACTGTGATTGTATGGGGGCACAGTTGGACGTCATGCCTTGTTTGTACATTCTATTCGAATGTACAATTTTTAATTTTATAATCTCTAAACTTTGCACTGCTTTCAATGCAGGAGCAAGAAATTTAAAGGGTTATGTGCGTCAAAATGGATAGGTGGATTACTGTCCTGCTCTCTACTAGCAACAGCTAGCTAGCATGCACCATCGGTGTATCGTGGCTGTGCCTCGACTAACATTAGTGCCAGTGGAGACAGCACAGGGCAACTTCGGCACAGCAAGATAAGTAGTCTAGATATGGAGGAATGTGGTGTGGCTTTTACAAGGAATAGGAGGTTGGTGTTGAGGCTTTGATATAAAAAAGAAGACAACAAAGACAGAAATGTACATTCACACAACTTAAAGAGAGCATTCATTCTAAAGATCATACCACTTATTTTTACTTTGAGAAAAACGAAACAATTAAGTTGTAACAAAGTATATTCATGAGTTGGTTGACACCATGAATCTTGATTTGAAGTCAATCAAAATATTGATTTGGCCAAAGACAGAATGTACATTCACACAACTTAAAGAGAGCATTCATTCTAAGCATCATACTATTTATTTTTACTTTGTTGCAACTTAATTGTTTAGTTTATCTCAAAGTGCATTCATGAGTTGGTTGAAACCATAAATCTTGATTTGATGTCAATTAATATTGATTCAGCCAAAGACAAAAACTTGCATTCATACAAAGCAAAGAGACCATACACCATATAATTTAAAATTTGTTGCAACT
Source organism: Galaxias olidus (assembly GCA_026901105.3). Lineage (NCBI taxonomy): Eukaryota > Metazoa > Chordata > Actinopteri > Galaxiiformes > Galaxiidae > Galaxias > Galaxias olidus. The sequence continues at coordinate 56,093 of JAPMUY010008349.1, read as the reverse complement.
TAATTGTTTATTTTTTACAGTGAGTTGGTTGAAACCTTACGTCTGGCAAAATAAATATTTTTGAACCTTCAACACAAATGTTGTTACAGGCAAATCAATTAGCCATACATTAATTATTTATACATTAATCAATAGTTTTCTTTTAATAGACTTTAGTCATTAGCCAAAACATTAATTAGATCAAAATAATAAAATAAACTTGACAACTTAAATTTGAACAAAATAAACAAACAAACAAAATCTAAATTTGCCTTACATAAAAGTAGAATTAGCTTCAGATACAACAAAAAAAACATTGGCTTTTACAGCATCGTTCACATTTGCAGTAGTGATATCAGTGCCGCAATTTCTACACCATAGAAATAATTTTTCACAGAAAAATCAGGAATTATGGGCAGTTTGAAATAAGTCTGTTCCTTCGTCTTATTTAAATTGAGCAATGACCACTTCCATTAACATGGAATGTATTTGAATACAAGCTAGAAAACAGAAACAAAAACATTCTGTAATAGATCATTTCAATCTATAATAGACAATAACCAATTAAACAGAGGGAGAAACTGGGCAATGATCAAGTACAATTTTATGGATGTACAGAAGTGTATGTCTGTACATGGAGAAATGTCTACAATCAGTTCAGTCTAAGAACATAGCAAATTCTGAATCATTGACACGGTTAAAATAAGTACAGTATATTAGTCTAAGCTAAACAAATCATCCCCTTGGTCAAGGGGGAACACATTACATATCAGTATTACTAAGGAAATGCACATAGCACACATACACATCATTTCATGCTATGGCTAAAATGAAAACTCTAGCCTTCAGTCACTCCGACCCTTCCCTCACATCTGAACAATAGCTCAGGCCGGATCATTTGCTAGTACGCCCAAATTTGGCAACCACAATACACATGTATTTCTTTAAAGAATCCAATATTTAGAACTTGACACTCATCGACTGCACGTAATTTTCTTTAGTTCTATCCCCATGAACATTTTTTGCAGACCATCGATGGCTTCAAATGTTTCTGTGGTCTCTCCAGAATGTCAGGGCATGTGGTTGGCCTCTCCTCTCCTAAGTCTCTGTACGTTTTTGGCTGGCAATGCATCCTCTGGAGCTTTGGACTAAGGTGAAAATGCAATAATTTACAACATCCGATGCCCTTAAACTGAGTTCAGTAGTTGCTCATTTCTGTCTTCAGCCGCTGTTTTCACCCGTAGAAACCAATGTACGAACCAGGTTTACAGAGGCATGGATGCCTCTTGATTAGTGCTTTGGCAACATCACTGAAGTTAGCATCGGTTGGGTAGGCTTTGTACTTGAATATCTCTTCGGATACTTTTCCCAGAATATCTGATTTTGACTCTGTGTCAACGTTGTCATGTTTGACCCATACATCGCATTTCCCTTTTCTAACTGCAGTTCAGTGTCATAGGATAATGTTGGTATCGTAAACTCTGTTGGCCACATCTGAATTCTTGTAGAGACAGCTGGATGGTGTGGACAGGAGTTCTGTCATCTGATTGAGTAGACATAGACCCTAAATCATCACTGAATGTGAGATTAAATCCTTGGCTGCAATCATCAGTTTAGCTCATTATCAATCATCAGCTTCCTGGTGTCATCAGGATTCAGAAGCACTCGCAACTTGACTGGTATTTTTGCCGAGTCAGTCCATTCTAGAATAAACAAGAATGAAAACAGTAGTATTAGTTGTAGTTCAAGTTTGGCCACAATTTACATCTAATCCATATTCACAAATTCATTGCTTCACAATTCCGATCAAAAAACACATTTCCCATTATATTTTAACTTCAGAAAATGCCCAGTATTTGTGTAAGTCCTACTGTTAAGGCCTTATGTTATCTTAAGTTTTTGGTGGCTGGCTGGTGCATTGTTTTTTCACCTTCATTTTCATATTTTTTTAGCAAAAGCTAAAAAATATGCTGTTAGTATATTGCCCAGCTGTATCACATACTATAAATCATCTGGCTATTTTATCAGAATTTAATTAGATCAGGAGCGATTAAAGGTTACGGCACATTCGTAGAAAAGAGTGCACTGTGATAAATGAACACTTAAATAAAACAAAAGCAAGTTCCCAAAAATGTGACCATATCTTCAAAATTTCCAACCCCACACCCATACATCCACAACTACACACAATAACTGCAATCATTGTGTTAATTTAATATTTGCAAAACATTTGAAAGGATATGTAAAACAGCATGAAATTACTTACAATTTAATGTATTTATTGTTATTGCCTGGTAAATTTAACTTACATTACATTGGATGGATAACTTATTGATATTTGTTTTGAAGTTATTTAAGTCACATTGCATAATGCACTTTTCACTATATTAATAATTCAACTGAAATTCTTGAAATTATATTTACAGACACATTAGTAAGTAGGCCTATACATCACAATAACAAAGCAACACTTTGCATGAGGAATCAATGTAAACAACCTGGTTCAGCTGGCGTTGGCTAACGTGCGCAAAGGTTCGTAAAGCAGACCTCTGTTTATCCTGCCACTAACCATAAACGTGCATTCAAAAACATACACCCCTTAAGACAACACAATTTCGAATTCTTACCTTGTTTAAAAGAGATTTTTTGGACAACAGGCAAACTTCACTTTCGAAGCGAGGTATACACAGACAACAAAGCTGACAGGAACGAACGTGAGTCACGTGACATGTTGCTATGTCACGTGGTCATCTGTAAAGTGGTCACCAATGTAAAAATGTACTTTAGATAAATGACACTGTCCTTTCACCTTCTGTCAGTGCTCCGACTGTAAGAACTTGACAGGGACGGAAGTGAGTCACGTGACCGATCGCACGTCATGTTGTCATCTGAAATGAAAACCTCTGGTTTGAAGTGAAAATACGATTTCGGTTAAAGTAGTCATTCAAGTTGTTCTGCGGGGAGTGTTATTTGCTTTAAGCCAACATAAAAAAAATATAGGTTTCAACCATAAATCATGATTTTTAATTGGACCAATGTAAAAATTTACTTTAGATCAAGGACTCAGTCGTTTCACTTTTTTCAGTGTAGTTTCTAATAGGTCTATATCATATTGCAAAAAAAATATTCAACCCCTGTGAAAGCTGTCAGATATGTCTCAATAACAAATTGTTTAGATTTGCAAGAATAGTTTTTTTGGGGGGGATACACTGAATTTTATTTGATCTGTTCCACCACTGCCTAAATTCAAATTAATGTAGTTATGTGTTTAGCTGTAGGTGCCTAAAATAGTCCCTTATTTATAGTTAGACAAATGTTGATGTTATACTGTTTAATAACTGTTAAAATGGCATAGTCCAAAACCATGTCAGAAAGTGTGATCTAAGGTTCTTCTAATGTTTGAACTTATGAAAATGTATCCCTAAAGTTTGTGAATTTTCTCCTTAACTTTGCCTGGACAAAGTGAAATTGGCAAACCTACCAACTAATGTCTTGTCCGATGCACAGCAAAGTTGGAGATCTGGACTGCATACATGCTTCAAAATAGCGTGTGATGTGACTGCGAACTTCTCCTTGCCTTGTTGAATTCATTGAATTTAATGTTTAGCTGCAAAAGATTAATCTCCACCATTCACTTCGTTTCATCCAGGTATTTGAGTTTGACACAGTTAAAGAGAAGACATCAGATCACGTGCATTTCTTTTTTGCTAAACTTAACTGTCGATTGTACCGCAAGAAAGATAAGACCACAGAGCTGGTATCTGCTAATCGTCTGTTTGGAGAAAGATCTCTAGTGTTCAATGAGACATATCAAAACATTAGCGAACTGGTCTATGGAGCCAAACTCATGCCACTCAACTTTAAGGTATTTTCTATTTTAAAAAGCCTGTATTTGAATAGAACAGAATACACATCTGATGACTCTATCAAAATTTTACTTTTTTTTTTTTGGGTAGCTTATGTTTGATAAGAATGATATTGACAACAATGTGGTGTAAGTGATTGTCATTTAACTGCTGGGAAATCCAGTTACTTGAAAATGAAATCTGTAATGCAAAGTACAAAATTCTCTTTGAAAGCATTATCAAGAATATACTTATCACTCAATAGTGTTGTTTTTTGCCAGTAGTTGTATCATATGTAACAGTTCATTTCCTACTCGGTTGTGAAAGTTTACTCATCTTTCAGGAGGAACCCGAGCTGTCCAGATTAACGATTAACGAATGGATCTCAAATAAGACCCAGGACAAGATTAAGGATACTCTTCCAGAGGGGGTGTTAGACTCCAAAACTGTATTGGTTTTGGTTAACACCATCTATTTCAAGGTGTGTATAGGAGCAGCTCTTCTCTTTTTCTGTCACCCAAAGCTTCAATAGAAAAACTATCTGTTTATTTATGTAAATTAGAATACATCTATGTAAATAAGTAATTACTTTACATGTAGTTTATAAAATTTTTGGCAAGTAGAGGGCTTTCGCTAACCACATTATTTTAGTCTTAATACATACCATTTTTTATGTAGTTGTTATTCGTGAAAAGCGTAAGCAAACAGTAAGCCACATATTACAGCCCCCCACCCACACACACACACACACAAACACACAATTAGGTGATTTCCAGGTTGAGAATTCTTCGCCTGGTTAAAGTGTTGCAAAAGCAATCATGTCAACTTTGTTGGAATCGCAGAGGAGGGGGAACCCGAAAATGGCCAGTAACGAACAGGGTTGTAGTTTGTCATTCAACACCGTTGAGAATACACCGAAGATCGATGACCAATATGTCCCAAGCTTTGGGCAAGACCAGAATATATGCGAGAGGTCTGCTTGTAGACTACCGCAAAGATCGCATTTGGGATTGTTTCAAGCAGTTTTAGATTTACTGGAGTGGGCTCTGTGCACCACCTTAAGTTGGATCAAACTGAGTCAAGCACAGGATGATGAAGAATTCACCTGCCACTTCCGATCAGTCCTCCGACAGCTCCATTCCCAGCTCCCCCTCCCATCTGGACTTAGATTTGGAGACAGAGTTACTGTTCAAAGACATTTACATACATACAGCAATCAGCTAAAACATTAAAACCACCTGCCTAATATTGTGTAGGTCCCCCTCGTGCCGCCAAAGCAGTTCTGACCCGTCGAGGCATGGACTCCACAAGACCTCTGTCCTGTGGTATCTGGCACCAAGACGTTGCCTTTAAGTCTTGTAAGTTGCGAGGTGGGGCCTTCAAGGATCGGACTTGTTGTTCCAGCACATCCCACAGATGCTCAATCGAATTGAGATCTGGGAATTTGGAATTTTCAGTGTGGCAGGGTGCATTATCCGGCTTAAAGAGGCCACTGCCATCAGGGAATACCGTTGCCGTGAAAGGGTGCACCTGGTCAACAATGTTTAGGTAAGTAGTACATGTCAAAGTAACATGCACATGAATGCCAGAACCCAGGGTTTCCCAATTGTAGGGGCTTTCAGCGGTGGACAGGGGTCAGCATGGGCACTCTGACCGGTCTGCGAATACACACCCCATACGCAGCAAGCTGCGATGCAATGTGTGTTCTGACACCTTTCAACCATAGCCAGCATTAACTTTTTCAGCAATTTGTGCTACAGTAGCTCTTCTGTGGGATCGGACCAGCCGGGCTAGCCTTCACTCCCCACGTGCATCAATGAGCCTTGGGCGCCCATGACCCTGTTGTTGGTTCAACGGTTGTCCTTCCTTGGACCACTTGTGGTAGGTACTAACCACTGCATACCGGAACACCCCACAAGACCTGCAGTTTTGGAGATGCTTTTTTGTCAAAGTCCCTCAGATCCTTACGCTTCTCCATTTTTCTTGCTTCCAACACATCTTCAAGAACTGACTGTTCACTGCCTAAAATATCCCACCCCTTGACAGGTGCCATTGTAACGAGATGTTATTCACTTCAGAGTAAGTCACTTCACCTGTCAGTGGTTTTAATGTTATGGCTGATCAGTGTTTAAGCCCCTTCTGAGTATGAGACAGCTTAAAAAGGACTCTCCCATAATGATTATCGCGGGGCTCCAGGAAAGAAGTAAAATTTTGTATGTACAATGTGATAGACCTGGAAGTAGCGGAACAAATTTGAAAATGGCAGACCATAATTAAGACATAGTCAAAGCTGGAAAATAATATCACCATCGCAGAGGTCTTTGAAACAATTGATACCCAATCCGCTCCAGAGAGTAGAGGTTGAGTCCAAAATGGGAGTTAATAAGTGGTTATTGCTAATAGGCTCTAAACACAATGCTAAGGAAAACTTAAAATGACGCCGGAACTGTATCTATACCTTCAAGGTGGACAACACCAAAGAGTTTGGTCTCAGGGATTTTTAGCCAGTATATACGCTTTTGTATGTTGTCAGCCCAGTTATAGTGCATACATTTTTTTAGAGCCGAAGTATTGATAGGGTTTTCTGAAAATGTAGCTTGTAACCTGAAAATGAACCAAAGTCCCTTAGAGTAGACTCAGTTGAGGGGATTGAAGATAGCAGGTTTGTGACCCTCTGGAACAGCCTCACACCAGACTGCAGGCACGAATTGCACGAGGGCCTAATTAGGGTTTATGTGTGTCACCAGTGGGTTGTTTGGGTCTGTTGTGATTGGGTGTTCACATATTTATATACCGCACTATGTTGGGTTGATCTTTGTGCGATCATTACATTGTGTTGTTGAAAATAAACCTTATCGTTTGGATTAAGCTACCTCTCCGTTGTTATTTTGGACTACTGCATTTGGATCTATCTCGCTACCTCACGCCTGACCGTTGTGACAGAATGACCGCACCATCCCCAGATCCAGCAGTATTATCCAACCTTCGGGCAGGCGTCCGCTCACAGGCTGCCGTTCTGGGTCGTCACGACCGTATGCTGACGGAGATCGCCGTGGAGTTGCGGCGCTTGAATGACACGTTGCTGGGCTTAGGGACAGGGAGCCCTCCGGTACCGCTTCCGGGGGTGGCGGCTGCCCGACCTACACCTTCGGCTGCGGGTGTCGAGGGGATTCGTGGACTTCCCATTCCCCATCCCGATAAGTACGATGATGCCCACGGATTGTGCCGGGGCTTCCTCACTCAGTGCTCCTTTATCTTCCTACATTGCCCCATGGAATACACCGCGGACCGGGCTCGGCTTGCGTACGTCATCTCCCTCCTCCGTGGTTCCGCCCTGGAGTGGGCATTGGCGGTATGGACCCGACAGACCCCGGCCTGTTTCGATGCCGCGTTGTTCCTCCGGAACTTCCGGCTAACGTTTGACCACCCGGTTCGCGGCCAGGATGCCGCCCACCGGCTGTTGCGAGTCCGCCAGGGAGCTCGGAGTGTGGCCGAGTACGCGGTGAAGTTCCGCTCCTTGGCGATTGAGAGTGGCTGGAACACAGAGGCGCTGGTGCCTGCGTTTCAGCAGGGACTGCACGAGGGGATCCAGGACGACCTGGCGGCCCGGGAGGACATCGTGGAGCTGGAGCCGCTTATTTCTCTCGCGCTCAGGATCGACTGCCGACTCAGGGAGAGGCGGTCCTGCCGCTCTCCCGGATCGGGGTCGGGCGCTGGCGTCCTGGCAGGCGCACCCTGCGCTGTGGGACCCGGGTTCTCTCGGGGGGAGGCTATGGACCTGGGGCTAAACGTCCTCCCTACTGAGGGGGGGGACCGGAGGCCGAGGGGGCATCGCTGCCCTCAACGTCCGGAAAACACCTGGGCTCATCCACTACCGGGAGGCCGGTGGTGAGCCTGGCGGTGGTGGCCTCTCCTCAGCATCGGCTGACTCTCCCGGGCGTGCCTGTCTGGGCGGACCAATGCGTTTCCCTGGATGCTTTTGTGAACTCTGGTGCCGCAGGGAATTTTATTGACCACGGGGCGGTGGCAGATCCCGCTACAGTCTCTGCCTACGCCTCTTCCGGTGGTGGCCCTGGACGGGCACCCTATTGGGGGCGGGACAATTACCCAGGTGACACTGCCGTTGCAGTTGTTCCTCGGGTCCGACCATGTGGAGACCCTCCAGCTCCACGTGATTCCGTCTCCGGGGGCTCCTCTCATCTTGGGGTTCCCCTGGCTCTCCAGCCACAACCCTTGTTTGGACTGGGTCGCGGGGTCTGTGGTGGGTTGGAGCCCTGCTTGTGCTGCCACCTGCTGCCCTTCCTCGGTCCAGCCTCAGGACTTGGGGCCAGAGGGTCCGGTGGATTTAGGGGGGGTTCCCGCGGAGTACCATCATTTGGCAAACGACGGGCGTCCCGGCTGCCGTCCCATCGGGAGTACGACTGCGCCATCGACCTGGTTCCCGGCAGCGCCCCGCCGAGAGGGGAGGGGCTGTACTCGTTGTCTGGTCCCGAGGAGAAGGCCATGGACGAGTACATTAAGGAGGCCCTGGCCTTGGGCTTCATCAGGCCCTCCATGTCGCCGGCGGGGGCCGGCTTCTTCTTCGTCTCCAAGAAGGGGGGGGGACCTGCGGCCGTGCATCGATTATCGAGGGCTCAACCGGCTTACACTGAAGAACCGGTACCCCTTACCACTGATGACTGCTGCGTTCGAACGACTGCAGGGAGCCACGGTCTACACCAAGCTGGACCTGCGCAGCACATACAATCTAGTGCGTATACGGGAGGGGGATGAGTGGAAGACCGCATTCAACACCCCTTCCGGCCACTATGAGTACCTCGTCATACCCTTCGGCCTCACCAATGCTCCCGCAGTCTTCCAGTCGTTCATCAATGACGTGCTCCGGGACATGCTGGGCCTCTTCGTGTTCGTTTACCTTGATGACATCCTGGTCTTCTCTCGTTCACTGGAGGACCACCACCAGCATGTCCAGAGGGTTCTCCGGCGCCTGCTACAACACCACCTGTACGTAAAACCGGAGAAGTGCGACTTCCACACCGCCCGCGTCCACTTCCTGGGGAACGTGGTGTCTGCCGGTCGTCTGGAGATGGACCCTGCCAAGGTACGAGCTGTGAAGGACTGGCCCACGCCCGGGTCCATCAAGCAGGTGCAGCAGTTCCTGGGATTCGCCAATTTTTATTGGCGATTCATCAGAGACTTCAGCACGGTCGCCGCTCCTCTCACCGCCTTGACCAGCAAGACGCCTGGACCGTTCCACATGACGCCTGGGGCTCGGCAGGCGTTTCAGGCGCTTAAGGAGCGGTTCACCACGGCTCCGGTGCTGCAGCTTCCGGACCCTGCCCTGCCCTTTACGGTGGAGGTCGACGCCTCCAGTTGGGGCGTGGGTGGGGTGCTCTCCCAACGCTCCCCGCGGGACAACAAACTCCATCCCTGCGCCTTCTTCTCCCGACGGCTGTCCCCGGCGGAGCGGAACTACGACGTGGGAGACTGGGAGCTGCTCGCGGTCAAGCTGGCGTTTGAGGAGTGGCGACACTGGCTGGAGGGGGCCTGGCATCCGGCCACGGTCTGACGGATCACCGGAACCTGGAATATATCGGTGCCACCAAGCGGCGGAACTCCCGGCAGGCTCGGTGGGGCCTGTTCTTTTCCAGGTTCGATTTCGTCCTGACCTACCGGCCGGGCTCCAAGAACGTGAAGGCCAATGCCCTGTCCCGCATTCACGACCCTGTGGAGTCCCTGGACGCCTCGGAGCCCGTCATTCCGACGGCTCGGGTGGTGGCTCCGGTTCAGTGGGGTATCGAGGCCACCGTCCGCCGGGCCTTGCAGGGGGTCCCTCTACCGGACGGCGTGCCGCAGGATCGGCTCTTCGTTCCACCGGGGGTTCGGGACGGGGTCCTCCGCTGGGGTCACTCCTCACGGCTGGCATGCCACCCCGGTCGCTTGCGGACCTTGGAGTTTATCCGGCAGCGGTTTTGGTGGCCGCAGATGCGGGAGGCGGTGGACATGTTCGTGGGCGCCTGTTCCATCTGCGTCCAGAACGAGAGCCTCCGGAGCCGGCCCGCGGGTACCCTGATGCCATTGCCGGTGCCCCGTCGTCCTTGGTCCCACCTGTCCTTGGATTACATCACGGGGTTGCCGGTCTCCCGGGGTTTCACGGGGATTACGGTAGTCGTGGACCGGTTCTCTAAGGGGGCCGTGTTCGTTCCATTCTCCCGGCTGCCTTCCGCCCCGGAGACCGCGGATCTACTCCTGCACCACATCTTCCGGGTCCATGGGTTCCCCGTGGATGTGGTCAGCGACCGGGGGCCCCAGTTCACCTCCGGGTTCTGGAAAGCCTTTTGCAAGCTGGTGGGGGCATCGGTGAGCCTTTCGTCAGAATTCCACCCCCAGAGCAACGGGCAGACGGAGCGGGTCAACCAAGACCTGGAGGCGACCCTGCGCTGCTTGGCGTCGGCACACCCCAGCTCCTGGAGCCAGCATCTCCTGTGGGCGGAATACGCCCATAACACCCTCTTCCACTCCTCCTTAGGCATGTCTCCCTTTGAGTGCCAGTACAGCTACATTATTCCTCTCTTCCCTGAGCAGGAGCTAGAGGTTGGGGTCCACCTGCGGCTGCTCTGGTTCGCCGGTGCCGGCGTGCGTGGGGTCGGGCCCGGGTGGCTCTCCTTCAGGCGTCCCGCCAGCGGGAGATCCAGGCCAACAGGCGGCGACAGGAGGCCCCGGTCTACCGTCCAGGGCAACGGATGTGGCTGTCCAGCCGGGACCTGCCACTCCGGGGGGAGCAGCACAAGCTGGGCCGCCGGTATGTGGGGCCGTTTAAGGTGGCCTGACGGATTAATCGGGTGGCCTATGAACTGGTCCTCCCCAGGTCCATGCGGGTGCACCCCGTCTTCCACGTCTCCCTTCTCCAGCCGGTGTTGGTGGGCTCGGGCATTCCGGATCCTGCGCCGAAGCCGCCGCCTCCCCGGGTTGTGGATGGGGGTCCGGTCTACACTGTCCGGCAGATCCTGGACTCCCGGGTGACCCGAGGTCGGATCCAGTACCTTATTGACTGGGAGGGGTACGGTCCGGAGGAGCGGCAATGGGTTCCAGCCGCCCACGTCCTGGACCCGGATCTGGTGCGGGAGTTCCATCTGGCCCGGCCGGACCTCCCGGGTCCGCGCGTCGGGCGCCGCGCCTCGGGGAGGGGGCTCTGTGACGCTCTGGAGCAGCCTCACACCAGATTGCAGGCACGAAATGCACAAGGGCCTAATTAGGGTTTATGTGTGTCACCTGTGGGTTGTTTTGGTCTGTTGTGATTGGATGTTCACATATTTATATACCGCATGTTGGGTTGATCTTCGTGCGGTCATTACATTGTGTTGTTGAAAATAAACCTTATCGTTTGGATTAAGCTACCTCTCCGTTGTTATTTTGGATTACTGCATTTGGTTCTATCTCGCTACGTCACGCCTGACCGTTGTGACAGGGTTTGTTAAATAGAGCAAAAGATTATCAGCATAAAGCGATATCTTATGCTCGACATCATAGCGCGTCATACCTTGAAAACGCGGTGAGGCGGTGAGTGCTATAGAGAGCAGTTCAATTGCTATAGCGAAGAGAAGCAGGGATAATGGGCATGCCTGGCTTGTCCCTCTGGATAGTGGAAAATACTGGGAGTGTATAGAGATGGTATTGATACAAGATCAGGGGAAGGAGTAAAGCAGCCTAGTCCACGAAATATTGATGTCACCAAATCCAGTTTCCTTAAAACTGTAAGTAAGTACTCCCACTCTACACCATTGAAGGCCTTCTCTGCTTCTAAGTAGACAAGGGCCTCAAGGAGGAGAGAAGGGCCAGATGTATGAATGACATCTAAGAGTCTTAGGATATTGGAGAATGAATGCCAACCCCTGATGAAGCCAGTCTGATCCCCAGAAATAATCTGAGGAAGGTTTTCTTCAAGGCGTCTTGCACCTCAGCAATGATTTTACTTCCTGTGTTAAAGCCACTATAGGCAACTTTTTGTATTAATGTATTATCAGCACAGTCTGAGATCACAATTGCCAAATAGTCAACTGATTGAACCTAGCCCATGAGAGCTGTCAATAAAAAAATGTCCAAAGGACAAGAAAAAGTGATAAACATGCGAAATAAATAATCATTTTGAAAGTGGGTTTAAGAATTGACATGGGTCCACACACCCATTCTCTCCCATGAAAGTTGACAGAACTAGACATTTGGAAGGAGTTGAGGATTTGGGGCTGGAGTGGTCCATAGTAGGGTTCAAACCTCAGTTTACATCTCCCCCAAAAATAAGATGATGCATATTTAAGGGCGTAGGAGCAAGTTTGACATTGGGGGGGACACATTTGCGGAGGTGAAATTTTATTTTTTGTCGAACGTCCAACCTCTGAAGTATAACTAACTTTAGTACGGTGGAACGAAAGACTGTCGCTCTGTTCAGAATTACCTACTATGCATCCTTCACATAGGCCTACCAAGTATGAGCTAATTTTCCATCATATTTAGTTTGGTAAGCACGCATTGCGTGCTATTTCGAACACAGCGGATGAGTGATGGTGCAATCAAAAACTTTTAACTATCCTATTGCTGTCCGAATAAATACCTTACGATAACCCTAAACAATTATGAAGGAAGGATGATGGATACAAAATAACAGTTAATTGTATGCATTACCTCCCAGCACTGTGGATGCTTAATGAAAAGTTAGTTAAATGTTTGTGAAATCTCTGCTCCAATGTACGTCAAGCTCACCAAGGTTAATACAGTTTATACTTCTCAAGCGCTCTTACCTGTTGGTCTGCTTCTCTCTCCCTCTCTTTGTCTGCCTGTCTCAACCATTTGTTCCTGCATGATGTTAATGTGTTTACAACACTAGTTTTTCCAGCTAACACCATAAGCAGTTACTCAAAGAAATTATGAACAGTATGAGGACTTAACCATTACAAAGGCTTTAATCAATCAAAATCAAATTTATAAGGTAAAGACCCTGAACATCAACGTAGCCCTTTTAAATCTAAGGCTCAACTCAACATTCATCCTCGCCTCAATTGCCTCTTCCCCTTACTGGGTTTAATTATTACAATCATGTATCAGTTTTGAAACCTCACCTCACACCCTGCAGCTCCACCTGCATCTCTCCTCCTGTCTCTTTCATCTGGGTTCTCCTGATACAATTAAAATTGTATTTGATATTTCAAATGATATTTCAAACAAAGTAATACTAGACTTTATAGGCAATCCGGTATATTAATTCTGAGCTCTTTTGTATTTGCTGCGTAAATGCTTGATAAATGGCACAAACTTCCATTTAAGGCCTCACCTTACGCCCTTCACCTGTCACTCTTTTGCCTGACACTCCATTCCTCACCTGCGTTTTCCCTGTGTGTACCAACATTCTCCTGATGAGTATACAATCATATTACAAATATTGTAATACTACTGCTTGGTAAATGATCGTAGATGTTGTCTTATCAAAGTTGTGTGTAAAATATGTTGTTAGCTACAAAACTTATACTCTCTTTTAAAAACCTCTGTAACGTCGTTTTGTCCTGTGATGTTTTAAAAAATAAATTAGGTGCGGCTTTTTCAAAAGAAACGTTTCAAATTTAAAAAAAATTCTCATCCGTGGTGTAATTTTTGGGTGGACAAATTCAGTTGTTTTCAATATTTGGGGGGGGGGACGGGGACGTCCCCCCTGGTTCCTACACCCCTGTGCGTATTCAGATTTGGGTCAAAAGATAAAAACTTGCCCATAAAATTGATATTATCACAATTTATTTTCATTTTTTTCAAGGTCGCTTCAAGGTAGTTTTTTGGGCTTGTATAAGAAATTATGGTAGCTAAAAGAAAATCTATCAAGCTACTTTTTTTACATTTATGGTATATTATTTTTTACACTTATGGTATATACTGCCCAACGCATTGACATTGATGACACTGTGCTAATTATTCTAATAATAGCCTATCAAAGGTGCAATTTGCCTTCCCACAAATCTACGCGCAAACCTATAACCGCCCCCTCCCCCGAGTTTGTGTTTTACCAGTAGTAAAAAGTAGCAGTAAAAAGTAGTAAAAATGTTGCCAAGTTCTTACTTGATTTTTGTTCTGTAGGTTCTATGTTTGCGCATGTATTAAATTAATTATATAAACATTAAAATATCTGATAATTCACGTTGACAGTAGAGCTTAAAGGAAGTGGATCGAGGGGCGGCCAAATAGATCTGTGTAAAACTCTTGCTGTAATCGCTTGGGCATTATAGCGATTGCATTATTTTGTATTTTACGTGGATTTGAACTCTATTAATTACCAGAATCATATTGTAGAAATAAACGTAGGCTATAATAAGGGAAATAGGTGATCATATGAAGGCACGACTGGACTAAGCTATTTAATTAGAATAAATTTATGATAATGTAATACGATATCTTCTATTCATCCTAACAGCTAACTGTATTTCCAAAACAAGATAAAGTAAGGACTATGTACGTACAAACGTACACGTGTGAGTCAGCTGTAAACGCTGGAAAAGTCTCATAGAAAATGTTTAAATGTTTCCATAAACGTTTACAGCCCAATTTTAATAATTTTGTATTATAAATAAATGGCCATAATAGTGTTGGGCTTGTTTTGGGCTTGTTTTTTAGTTGCTTATTTGTCTCGCACGAGTTGGCAACACTGCGACAGACACTGTTTGTTGTCAGGAGTTTTTGAAACGTGTCTTGGGCAAGCGGCTCAGTTATTGTAAAGGTAAAAAAGTTAATTAATTCTCTATTTGAGATACAGTAGTTAGCTAGTTAGTTTACTAGCTATCTAGTACCTAGCTAGCTACCAACATTCTAAAGTAGATTTCCAACCGCCTTTGACTAGTTCTGATCCATTTTACATGGCTAAGTAAGTAGGCTTACTCACACTTCAGCGAACGTTAATTTCGCTGTTCAATTCAAGTCAGCCGAAGTGCTTTTTATAAGCCAAATAAAAACGTTTTACCTAACATGTTGTAGAAAGACCATAACGCTAGTTTGCGTTTGCCATGTCCAGGCAGCTTTGGTGTTTCATTAATCCCCTTGTTCACTTCGTCCACTAGAAGGGGCAACAGCCACATAGATGGAACACGTACCGCCCTGTTGCTGACACTCTCTCCCCGTTCATTTCAATGGAGGCAAAAAACGATAAAAACTATTAATAATAAAAAATAAAGCGTGAACCGATCACTTAGCTATATGTTAGCGCACTAACGGACCTGTCGGTCTTGGAATGGAATTGATAGGGTCAAAACGGTGTGCGTAGTTATGGCGCCAAAATCTGCATAATAATAAAATCTAGAAAATGCATTGTAATGAGCAAATGCGGATGTGATGCGTCCAGTGATTGGGCTGACTGCCTTACCGCAGCACAAGTGGACTGTGCTACAGACCCACCCTCAAAACTGCGGGTGTAGTTAAGGTGCCAAAAACAGGCCTAATAATAATAATTAAGCATTTCCACGAGAAAATGCGGATGTGATTGTGTTTCCAACATCAACGACAAGACAGTGCGGGTGGCCACCCCCCTAAAATAACCGCTGCAGCACTACTACGTCCTCGTGTGTTGGTGGACAGCGCTGAACTCAACACAAGTGTAAACGCCCACTTTGGGCCAGTTGCAACATCTGACTTCTTCCATTCTTATAAATATTGTGAACTATAAGTCATATGTAGTCATCTTTAAATTGTATGGGTAATTCGAAGATAGATATATGTTTAATATGTACGAGTTTGGCTGTCTATGTCAATTAGTCTGTGAGTAACAGAGAAATGCAAAAAGTGTTGCAACCGTCCCCAGTCTCCTCTATGTCGTGTTAGCTCAACCTTCGTATCACAAGTGGACAGTGCTGCAGACATAAAATCAGCAGTAGTCTATTGTCTTAAGTGTTAATGCTTGTTCAATACTGATTATTTTACCATTGAAATACAGTACATTTTAAATAATTTTAATGAAACTGGTGCCGCCTGTTTAAATATACGTGTATCAGCCAGTCTGTTCTGTTCATTCTGACACTGCTTTGTATTGTTGGATTTGGGCGTTTCAATCGCACAAGTAAAGGAGTTAGTTTTGCTGCAAGCAGTTATTTATGGTGCCTTTAAAGGTATAATAGTTAGCTACGCACACTTCAGCTAGCTAACCTCCACAAAACAAATAGAGTTCACATGCAGTAAACAGCAGTATAAACACGGCATAATGACCTTGTTGACGGTACTCCCACTACGTCCGGCTAAGCACGGTAGCGTGAGGTGTACTAACCTAATGCTCATTTGCAGTATTACCGGGCAGTAAGCTATCATTTATGGTGACTCACGTCTTAAGTTAATCTTAAACTAAGTAGCCATTGTTTGACTCCATGGAAATAACGTTAACATCCAAATTGTGAAGGTCAGCGTTTTCTAAAAGAAAGAAAAACATGCCTGTTGAATGCCTTATGGCAGTGATTCCCAATGGTGGGTCGCAGAAAGATTAAGCGTGGGTCGTCATAACGTAGTATTATATTATTCTTGTTATTTTATTTTTATCGAAAATAAATTGTATGAATAAAAATTAGTTATCAATATTTTTGAAACACTGAAAATACTGAAATAGCTTTCCTTAAAAAAAAGTATAACTAAAAAAATAAGAATGATCTAAAAAAAAAAAGTACAATGCCTCACGTGCCAGCGAGTTCCTCACAGCAGGCACCTTACTGGCTGTTACTGTAACTAGCTACACTGCTTTCACAACTGATCGTTTTCTCAAAAGAGGACTTGCTACGAGTAAACAACTCAGTGAAAAGGACAGCAGAACCTGGTGCGAAAATAATGAAGACTGTGATCAGGAAGTATGATGAAAGTGATTTAAAATTTGGTTTTGAATTTGTAGGCCCGATTGACAATCCAAAACCACATTGCCTGATTTGTTCGGAGACATTAGCAAATGAGTCAATGAAGCCATCGAAACTCCAACGTCATTTGAATACCAGATATCCTCATTTGGTTGATAAACTAGTAAGTTTATTTTTACAGAAACAACAAGAAAAAAATAAACACCAGTGTCTGCTGAAAGCTGCAACAATGTCAGAATCAGCATTAAAAGCGTCCTATCTTGTATCCTTGAGAATCGCAAAAAAAAAGAAACCTCACACAATTGGAGAACAGCTTTTGTTGCCAGCAGCAATTGACATGTGTGAGATCATGATCAGTGCAGAAGCCTCTCGAAAGCTAAAACCAATCCCACTATCGGACAACACTGTGCACAGAAGAATTGAAGATATGGCTTCTGGTATCAAAACACAGTTCACTGACAGGATTATATGTAGTGTTTAGTAGACGCTACAATTGGACGAGTCTATGGATGTTGCGGGAAAAAGCCACTTATCTGCGTTTGTACGGCTTGTCTGGGAAAGGGACTTTCATGAAGACATACTTTTTTGTAGAGAAATCAAAAGTCATGCCACAGGGGAGGAACTGCTTAAGCTTGTAGATAAATTTATGAAAGCCAACAATATAAATTGGGATAACTGCGTTGGCATCTGTACTCATGGAGCAGCAGCCATGGAACGTACAGTGGCGTTATAAAACGCATCAAAGAGGTCACCCCAAATGCCAAGGCAGT
This sequence comes from Galaxias olidus, assembly GCA_026901105.3. Classification (NCBI taxonomy): domain Eukaryota; kingdom Metazoa; phylum Chordata; class Actinopteri; order Galaxiiformes; family Galaxiidae; genus Galaxias; species Galaxias olidus. The sequence goes on along the minus strand of JAPMUY010008349.1, from coordinate 38,642 downwards.
ACACTGCATCATCCATCGGGAAGCACTGGCAACTAAACAAATGGATGCAGAATTACACAACGTTCTCAGTAACGTAATTAGAATAGTAAACTTTGTAAAAGCGAGACCTTTGAATGCGCGTTTATTTTCTATATTGTGCTCCGAGATGGGTGCAAGTCACGACAGAATCTTACTTCATACTGAAGTGCGTTGGCTCTCACGTGGAAAGGTTTTGGAATGTGTCTTTGAACTGAGGAGTGAAATTCTGCAGTTTCTGTCAAGTGTCTTCTTCGATTTGGCAGATTACTTCAGAAACAAAATTTGGATGGGCAAGTTTGCTTACGGTCTGTGTACGAAACGGCAATTGGATTTCAGGACATTCATGGAAAATGGAAAAACCAAATCATAAATTTTTTTTTATTTGTTGGAAAAAAAGAAAAATGAGAAAACAACACAATTTTTCGTTTGAAAACCGAATGTTAAAAAACCCCAAACGGAAAAACGGTTAAAATGCTAAATTATCATTTTCGTTCTTTCGCTTTGCCATCCCACGAACTGCACTGGGGAGCCAGACAAGTGTCACGTGACTAGATGACCAGAGCAACCACTTGTTACTCCCCTGTTGTCAGAAGGACCACGCCCCCTTTTGAGGAAAAACAGTCGGCTGAATCACTGTATAACTGTGTCACTATCCCTAAATAGCTGTCTGACCATTTCAGATTTAATCTATAAACGCACCCATAAATAAACAAGCAGCTGGCTAACGGTTACTTTTAATCATTAACCCATATTCGTATAATTTAGTTAACTTTGTGTGTGGGGGCTCTAGCTTGGCGAGGTTGCAAGCATGCTAACACGTAATGTTGCAGGTTGGCAACATTAGCGATTTTCTCAGTTCACATTAACATCACATTGGGCCGACTATACTCTTAACGACAGAAAAAGTGACAGATCAGACAGATTCTATAAGGTAGTTGTATATGTCAGGATCTGGCATATATGGCCATTTGGTGTGGTCGTTTGTCCACTTTGATGGAGGAAGACTAAACTAAGGATAGCCATCCCTTAGCTCAAGAACAGAGAACGGACTTGGACTCGACCCCTAAAGACTCGAGACTCGACTCGGACACAAGATTTGGGACTCGTGAACAACCTTTACTATTTTGTATAATTTTTGGGCGCTTTTAACATTAAAGAATGACCCCCGGCACAAACCCAGACAGACCTGCTACAGAGTGCTGCCCTGGACCGTCACTAGGGACTTTGAAACCCCCGTCCCATTCCTCATATCTTTAATCCCTTTGACCAGAGGAGAGACTCCACAAAAAAATCATCAGAGACAGAATTCCAAACTATTAACACAAATAATAATGCAATTATATACTATTTTGTGTGACGACTGAACAGCTGAACGTAACATCTGTGGTATCAAAATAAAGGATTCTGGATCGTGTACATTGCTTTCAAAATCAATTGCAAATGCAAGCACAATGTCACCAATTGTAATAGAGATGTCGCAAGCTGACCTCTCGTCAGTGCTTAACTCGTTTTAATAGGGAACACAGAAACTGTAAGTGTAGCGTGTACACTGGCTGGAACACTGACTGTCTAGGTAGGCAGGTCAAACCCAACAGCTGCAGTGTAGTCGACGGCAGCTGTATTCACGCAGCGAAGAAAACCGTGCTGCGCACCGTTTTGAAACTGTTTAAATCAACACAAACATAAAGTTTTTTTTGATCTGAGTCTTTTAAGTCATTCCAGAGTAATACTTAGTTTCACAAAATAGAAGTGTTTATATCTATTGATCTCTTGCCAATTCGCAGTTAGCTTCCAAAGAGCGTATATTTTGTTGTTACACGAAAAAATCCTCAACTTTGAGCTGTTAATTAAAAATATATATGTTTATTTAATATCAAACGATTGATTGACTGGTTTAAGAATATTATCATAAATCTCTGATAATTCCAGCTTTCCATAGTTCTACTGTTAATAACATAGTTGTGTCATTTCAAAACTCGCCTCTGGTGGTAGCCGATGCTAAACTTTGTTGCAATGCTCTGTTTTCTTTCTCAAACGGGCACGAAATAGTCCAGCGCTCCTTGTGGCCACCGTGGCCTTTCAACTCTGACTAGACCAAGGCCTCTGGGAAATATTCACCCAAAAAATAAATTAAATCGATCGAAGGTAAAAAAATAAAAAAAATCTGCCCCCGCAAAATTTTCCGTGCCTTCGTTTCTTCTGAACAGCTCAAACTAACGCCATTCTCCACTATACTAGTATATGAGTCGCTACTAACTTAAATTCAATCCGTCGGTCGGGGCCTTTCAACTCTGACTAGTCCAAGGCCTTTGAAAGATTTTCCGAAAAAATAGTAAAAATCAATCCTAGGCAGAGGAAGAACGGCTCACTCAAAGTTTTCCGTGCCTTCACTTTTCCAGGACAGTGGTAAAACACGTCATTTTCCACAAGGCCAATAGCTTGCTAGATAGTTTGTTATGATTTAGAAATCAGTGGCATGGATTGAAATCCATAAATCGAGACCTATTTCATTGTTTTATGTAGGCCTGCTATCTTAATGTCAGTCAGTTTGGCTACTATTAGAACACATTGAATTTTAACTAGCTATGCTGATTGATTGTGAATGTAAAGTGATGCTCATCGGTAACGTTATCTGCTGTTAAGTTTTACCCTTCACATAACAGAGTTCTTTGTTGGCAAGGAAGATCACTTGGACACGTGGTCTCGCACACGAGGAAACAAACACATATTAGTTTTATTCTAATTTATTCCAAATCTTAATGTCACACATATTAATGCTAAATAAATCATTTAACATAACGTGGGCGCATATTCAATTAATTACCTTACAGATATCGTCACAAGTGTGTCGATACCGGAGAATGCAGCATAGCGGCCGCGTCAGCATGGATTCTAACTTTCTTCCCCCCTCCTCCCTCTCTTATATTCTAGCCGCGCGCCCAGTGGTATCCCGTGAGCCTCACCTCTCCCCCCTGTATTTCCTGTTATTCAGTTTCCGGTTTGCCCCCTTTTGCACTCAACTCAGCATTAGCGTTTATGATTATTCTCACAATTCCCCCTTTTGATCTCTGCTCCCAGAGATCAATACTCCGCCTCATCATCACTGGATTCCTGGTCTTAGGGGCTAGAGAGGAGGGGGTTGTTTTTCTAAGGTTGCAGTAATGAGCCTGACCATGGGCGCCCTAATACACGGTATACAACAGCAGCCACATGTCTCCAGTATTGTTACAAACACAGCAATTGACACCATCATGGACAAAATGAGGGTTTTCCACTGACCAAAGGTTCTGTTTATCTAATCAGTTAGGGGGTTGTCTATTCCGGAATGTTCATACATGGTCTCAGACAGAGTCCTCAGACCCCCCAAGGCCCTGGTAACTGACCCGTCCGGCGCGGTATTATTGGGGATGAAGGTACAACACAGGTCACCAAACATGGCACAGACACGCCCTTTTTCGGATGTCAAGTTGGAACCCCGTGTTGCTCCCCTTCCCATAATCAATTTCAATTCCCCCATGCTGTGCCACACAGGCATCTTTGGAACTGGTCAGTGGAGCCGCCTCTGTTCCTTTAAGCAAACATAATATTATCAACCACAACATTATTTACACATATGGCAAAAATCACTTCTAATAAAATATATGTGAATGTGATGTGCTTTGTGTATGGGTTGTGTGGGGCTTTCTTGTAGACTACTTCTTCTTTGTGGCGGGGTAGAACCTCTTTCCCGCAGCTCCGGACCTTCTTGTAGCTACTTCTTTCCGGGGAATGGAGTGTGTGTGTGTGTGTGTGGTGTATGTCTTCACTATCAGGGGTAGACTACCCTTCTAGCGGTGCGGTGGACCGGGGGATTATTCTGCCCCCTTCTTCAGGTCTGACCGTGTTTCTCCCAGGGTGCGAGTCGGCTCTAGGGCCGCTGCACACTGTCTCCAGTGATACCAAGAGTCTCCTTTTCTTTTCATGCTCGGTCCGCTCAACCACCTCGTAGGGACCTGTCCACCTGGGCTCCGTCCACTACCTTTGGATGACCTTCAGGAGGACCCACTTGGCCTGTGGTAACGGTTCTCCTGCACAGATTCCCCACTCTCTGGACTCCAGAACCTGTTTTGAAACACTTAACACAAGAGCTCGAAGCTGGTTATAATATGATTCTGGTGTTAAATCTCTCCTTGGAACTTACCCATCTGTGGTTTGACGGGCCGAGGATTGTAATGGGTGCACACAGCAGTCCCTTACATGCTGTCGGGTCATTTCGGGGAGGTACGGGTGCCACCAGTGACATAGGTTCCTGTTCATCTGAAATGGTCCTATGTGTCCTACACCTTGTGCCTCAGCCAGCACCTTACTTACCATTCCCGTAGGGAGGGCGGGTCTCCCTTGGGGACCTCTCCATATTCCATCCACTTTACTCCCCCCTACACTTCCACACGGTCCTAACCTCCAGGAAGTCTTTACCTTGCTCTTCCATGATGAGCGCCATTGTCATGGTAGGAGCCAGTTCCTGTTCTACACTCACCATTACCCTGCTTGGGTACATAGCTACAGAGCTTACATAGCCTGCTGCCTTTTTTATTTTATTTATTTATTTATTTATTGTCAGCTTTGTCATTTCCCCTGGCCACTTCCCTTTTGCACTTGTGTGGTAAACCATCTCTCATGTTGTCCGCCATGTTCACACCTTCGTGAGTAAAAAGCAAATTTGGGGCTGATAAAATTTTGTTCAACCTATTCTGTCTGAGCGAGGTGAGGGTGAACAGAGCTGAATTCACATACGCAATCACTTTGTGGGTTGTTAAAATGTGTGGTGGATCAGTTTGGCTACCCCAGCTGCATGTTGTGTACACGGTGGATGTCTTTGTTCCATGGCGTCTCTCGTGATGCTGGCGTACATCAACACTTTCCTCCCTCCCCCTTTTTTCTGGAACAGGATCCCATTGACCACGGAGCCTGTTTCAGAAACATCAAGATGGAATGGGGATGTGTAGTCAGGCAAAGCCAGATCCGTGGATTGGGTGAGGAGTTGTTTCAAGTACTGCCCACGTCTGTAGGTCCCTTGGACCAAAAGAAGAAAGGAAAACGGCCCAAAATGGCAGCCACATCATGCGTTCGGGAAACGCGGCAGTGTTCTGTGGTGTGTATTTTGTAAGAGTTGCAGTGGGGGGAAAACTGGACATCCGGCAGCTGTGTTATCTGCCAATCGGTGGCAGTGACCGCACGTTCTACCCTGGGGCCGAACTCCTTAGCCTGGTGGGCCGGATGTAGAGCCAAGGAGGTGTGGATTAGACTCCTCAGACATCTTCCAAAGCGTTGGGGCTCAGATGGGTATGTGATGCCCCCTTTCGGGAACCACTATAATAGGTCCCGAGGTGACGGGCCATTTAGCGCCCTCCAATTGGGTTTAGAGACGTGCCTCATAGGTCGTATCTCGTGAGAGGTCATAGTAAAGGGTAAGATGGAGGGGGTCAAGAGGCGGAACATAGGGTCCCAGCAGCATGATCCAGGGCTTCCAGGCAAGGAACCGGGAAAACACCCCATTGTCTTGCGGTGACTCTGGCTCAACCAGGCCCCAGTAGATGTCAGCCCATTGGGAGGTCCCGCGGGCTAAAAGCCACTGACCATTCCCGCTGCCAGCCGTACATGGCAACACCTGTCCATCAGGCAAGGTAACACACAGACCAGTAGGACTGCACATAATCGAAAGGCAGTGTCTGTCCTACCCCAGAGAAACCCACAACATCTATCCGGCGGGTGGACATATATTGGGCCGGTAGTGGTGTCGTCATGGTAGAATGGGTGGCTCCAGTATCAACTAAGAATGACCACTCCTGATTCAAAACCATGACGTTGAGGAGAGGTTCTGCCGTAGCCTCTCCTGGGTGACTCTGTGGGGGGTGTCATGCGTGATGCTCCTGGTCCCAGCCCACTACCCGGTCCCAGCCCCCTTGGAGGTACTGGCCGTGTGGAGCTACTTTGGGGTTAGGAGCGGTAGCCTTGCTGCCGGCACGTGAGGTGTCTGTTTGCTCGGGGCAATCTCTGGCCCAGTGGTCAGCAGCCCCACAGACGAAGCATGCTCCACGGCCCTGCCATCCTCCCCTTCCTCTGCTACTCCCCCTTCCCCTGCCTCCACCTCCCTGGTTAGATCTCTGGGGCCTCCACTGCTGAGGTGGAGGTTCGGTATCCGACCTAGGAGCCTGTTGGGACATTTGTCTGGCCTGCTTACTTTGGTTAGCCTTCTGTCTGTGTTCCCCCAACTGCAATTTCAGTTATTGTTTTTGTAGCCAGTGGCCCTAGCGGGGAGGAGGAGGTGGGCGGCTATCCCATCCGTTTTGCTAGTACTTTTGCCTGTTGTTGGGTGGCGGTCAGCTGTTGGGCCTGCTGCTAGCTGACAGTCTGCCTCTCACTATCTTGTATTTTCTGTAGGTCTGACGATGCAGCTGTGCAGTCCTTATATGGGGATACTGTGAGCGTGGCGTCTGTTATGTCTACCTGTATACTGGGGCCTTGTTTTCCTGCTAATGGGTACATGCCTTTCGGGGGAGTGTATGGTGGAAGAACAGTCGGACTGGGGGAGGGGGTAGGAGTGGGAGGGGTAAGGTGTGGATTGGGAGTAACTGGGGGAGGGGTGGTGGCCAGGGGAGGTGACAATTCCTCCTTTTGTCTCTTTATTTATTTATTTTTTCGCTCTAGTCTGCAACAATGGCCTATAGGATAGATACCTTTACATATTACAGCTAGTTTTCTCCACCTCCTTCTGTCTTTCTCCCTGCTCTCCTCATCGCTCCATATGCTACATCTCTGTCCCGCCTCTGCGGCCGCATCTCTTAACTTACTATTTTGCCTTTCTTTGTCCCACAACATAGTAACCAAAGGCTCTACCCTGTGGCCTTTACCCTCATTAATCACTTCCTCTACACACGCAGTCAACTTCTTCAAAACTTTCTCTCTCTCCCGTCGCTGTTACAGCCCTTTCCAGCTTCTCCTTCTGTAACATTAACGTGAGATACTGTCCCGGACCCCACCCACTATCATTTAACTCTCGGTCAAATTCACCTTCCATTTCAACTCACGCAAATACACTTAACACAACAAGCAATGCACAACACAGCAAGCAAAGCACAACATAACAACCAAAATTTAACACTACACTTGAAACACAGTTACAATTACAACTCAGCAAGCTTCCATAGCTTCTGATGGGCCCCGGGCCCGAATTTATTTGGGGTATCTCACATCCCAGGAAATTACTCCTAGCTAATCCCACAATTCGTCAACTATGGGGAGGGGACGCCACTTCCTTGATGTTCTGCCTGTCGTTCACTGTCACGGTCCTACGCCCGTGGAATAGACAGCCCAGAACGTGAACCCAGTTCACCTTACAGATGCTATCGTCCTCTCTGATTATTGATTATTAAATGAGACAGTACACCCACCACAATCAATCTCCAGGTGTAGAGGCACATACCCATACAAGTCGTGCACGGATTTATTCCGCTAACCACATCAGCTGTAGTTATTATCATCCCCTCTGAATTGTCTCTGTGAAACGGCGTTCACTTCACAATCACAGGTTTAGGGGAACACGTCCTGCATGTCATGCACAGACATATAGTCCGTCAATAACACCCGAGTCGGACCACTGTCCGTCTATTTACAAACACAATAAAATTCCTTTTTACAACTAAATCCCTATTTCCCCTCTGAATTGTTTCATGAAACAGCGTTCACGTCACCATTAACAGGTTTAGGGGAACTCACATACAATGCAACAATATTACCGACAATAATTTTACTGTGTCATACTATTTTTAGGACGCACATTTCCTCACAACAGTGGTATTCTTGATTTGGTTTATGCCCAATATGCAGATTCGTTTTAACAGGCTCTGCTCACCGTTTAAAATTTTCGAGAGCTCTCTTTGAATACCATCGCTGTAGTTCAATATGGTCTTTTATTCGGAATACCTGGATCTTCCTTTAATCCAATCCCAGCGGGGCCTCCAATTTGTTAAGTTTTACCCTTCACATAACAGAGTTCTTTGTTGGCAAGGAAGATCACTTGGACACGTGGTCTCGCACACGAGGAAACAAACACATATTAGTTTTATTCTAATTTATTCCAAATCTTAATGTCACACATATTAATGCTAAATAAATCATTTAACATAACGTGGGCGCATATTCAATTAATTACCTTACAGATATCGTCACAAGTGTGTCGATACCGGAGAATGCAGCATAGCGGCCGCGTCAGCATGGATTCTAACTTTCTTCCCCCCTCCTCCCTCTCTTATATTCTAGCCGCGCGCCCAGTGGTATCCCGTGAGCCTCACCTCTCCCCCCTGTATTTCCTGTTATTCAGTTTCCGGTTTGCCCCCTTTTGCACTCAACTCAGCATTAGCGTTTATGATTATTCTCACACTGCACCAAGATAAAATGCAACCTATTTTTTGCATTCTTGAGCAGGGTAATTTTAAGTAGGCCTGTCAAGGCAGTTAAGAATTTATTAATGATCAGCGGATATGAAAAACTGTTCATATTTAAAATACTTCTGCTTGTGAAGAACTATGCGTGATAAGAGTTTGAGGTAGCATATCAATTGCCGTGAGAAAATCGGGACCTTTCCTTTCATCTTTTGTTTTCCTCTATGTCCACCGAAGCGTTGGTTTCTTTAAAGATTGCTTGAGTGGCATGACCAGTATTTGTGACCACGGATGCGTGCCTGAAAAATCAGTGCATTAAGAAAACAAGAAAACCTATTTATTAGTCAGATGGTTTATTGCCCTTAAGGTTTGTAGAGCAGACTGCAGAAATTAGCAGATCGGCTACTTGTAGACAGCTAAAAATACAAGATCAATACAATACAAGATCATCATCATCATTATAAATGAATTATAGGCTATAATATAGGAGTTTGTTGGGCAGAGCTTTGACTTTTGTCAGATCGATTGGGCGAGAACTGTGGGGGAGGCAGGGAAAGCGATAGTATTTCAACGAGAATATGCCTGTTTATTACCGCTTTATAGGCTAAATAAGCAGATATGTACAAATAATACTGAGCAATGATCTCGCAATGGGACCTACATTTTACTGAGATGTTTTGAAATGTGTTTTCGATCGGGTGATTATCTGGCACCAATGATGCGTGTACAAACGCAAATGCAAGCAGTACTTTGGTTCGGAGCCGTAGAATTGTTGACTAGGGCCGCGTCATGAAAAAGCTAAGTTATTTGACACGTTCGCGGTTTTCAGCATACATGTATTTAATATTTTAGCCTTAATTTAGGTAAACGACAATGTAACTGTAAAGGCAGTGAGTTTTTCAAAGTATCTGTAGCAACATATTCATTATTTTTCCCAGACAAAGAAGTAAACTAATGTCAAAGTTGGCCATAGGATGTTAGAGCTTTTTGAGGACACGGCGTGGCTACACCGAAGTATCAACTCAATAAAATTAAAAACCTTTTTTCGACATTAAAAATGTCACTTTTAGATCAACTGAAAATTTATGAATTTGTTTTTATTAATAAACGTTTAGTGAGTAACACAAATTTGGAGCATTCACTATTTAATCACTTGATAAAAAAATAAACTGAAAACGTGTTCGTCCTGTCTAGTCTAGGTAACAAATGCGAGCCCATTCACGTGACTAACAGTGCAGTGAGAATACTGTAAGGTATGGTCGATTGTTTTTTGAAGTTATAAAGATTGTATCACTCAAAAAAAGGTCACATGGTTAGCTTTGCATTGTGTTGTTGGTAACGAGTCTTTCTGACTGGCTAGCTAGGTAACGTTAGCTAGCTATCTCTGCCAGTAAGCCCTGCTGCATGTGAGCGCAGCTTTTCAGCACTTTGCTTGACTATCGGCTAACCTGGGTGTTCTCAGTTTTGAATCCAGAAGAGAAAAAGTAGTCACTTGATATGGACATGTTTTAAAGTATTTTACCACCCTCCACCAAAACAGTAGAATACGGCTATTCTAAAGGAGTCCTATTTATCTGATTCTAGCGATGACATGTTTTTTTTGTCATTATAAGGAAAGCTAAACAATATTTTCTGTGCTTTCAAAATCTATACGATATTTAGTTGCCTCTTTACTGTTTAAAAAATATTGGCGTATTTTAAGTAGTGGTGGAGTAAGAGCTGCAAATAGCACTTGTTTTAATTTAAACTTTTCTGTAATCAATATGCGGCTCATCTGCCATTCAGTTTGTAAAAGGGTGTCTGTCTATCTTTATTATGGTGAACAAAATAATGTGTTAAACTGATGTTATCAATACCCTGGTCTATTTTGGTTTGACTGTAAGGTCTTATTAGTTTTCCTATAACACTTAGAACATTCGGGGTTAGGCTATACTCAGGCATGAGGTTTAGGATAAACTAGTTAGACTAGGTTTAGGACCGACTAGTTCCTATAACTAGTCGGGAACAACTGAAAATTACAGGATTTTTTACTTCAGTTCTATTACCGTTATCTATATGGCCATTTTTTTTACTTTAAATAGAAACTTGTATTAATTAATGTCTTTATATGAGCTAGGGCATGTACAAAACATAAGTGGGCAGACACTACAGGTGAATAGGGTAAAAATGTTAACTAATAGATATCACCATGAAACCTCCCCAGTTGATAACTTACATTAAGATAATTATTATTTGTATTACAAGTTTTCTGAAAGTTTGTTACAATATGCAAATTATTCATTTGCATAAATTTTTCAGAACAAAATCTGAACATTGGGTAAAGCCAGGTTAAAAGTTATTGTTTAATTTCGTTGACATATTCTATACAGTACAAAGGCTTTTACAAAGTAATATTTGGATGTCTTTATCACTCAATAAATCAAAAAATTCTGTCAACAGCCATAAAAAATGCTTTTAGACATGCTTTAAGGATAAAGTGTTTTATATATATATATATATATATATATATATCAGGCTATAAATGGTATATGAACAAACCCTTCTGAAAAACCCTTTCAGAAAATAGATAGTAATATAACTGGAACGTTTGGTGTATTTAAGTGCTACTGAAGTGGAGATTTTGTTCTCAGAGTAAGAGAAAAGATTTTGAGAAAACCACTTTCAGAAATATACACCGGCCAATCAGATAGCGTGTTTAGGTTAAAACCCCCCTTTGTACTTTCACTATTGGTTACTGAAACAAAGGAAATTACCATATTTAGATTTGATAACATTGTGCTCCAGGAAATGAGCTTTACAGAGATATGCTACACTATGTTGGTTTGTTAAACTATGCAGAACTAAAACATCACTCCAACACTAACACTTGATTTGTGGATTTGTGTATTTGTGGGGGCAAGTCCACAAAACTGTATAATACACATATTTTAGTGTAGTTTAATATTTGTACAATATCAGTGTTATACATTTATACAATACATGCTATAGAAGCAAAATAGTGTTATGCAATACATGCTATAGAAGCAAAATAACAAAAAATCAGAAAATTGATGAGTCATCAAAACGTCATTTTTGCCTACCATGTCTCGTCTTAAGGATGTAATGCTTGCCATGGTGCTTAACTAATTCTGAGCTTCTAACTCGAATATAAGTTTGATTTTCTCGGCCCCCCTTTCACTTGGCCGGTGTCCTTCTTGGACTCCGCCAGGGCTGCCCCTTGTCACCGGTTCTGTTGTGATTTTCATGGATAGAAAAGAAGGCGTAGCCGGGGGGGGGGCGTAGCCGGGGGGAGGAGTGTGTCCAGTTTGGGGACCTCAGAATTGCTTCTCTGCTCTTTGCAGATGATGTAGTTCTGTTGGCTTCTTCAGACAGTGACCTTCAAAATGCACTGGAGCGGTTTGCAGCTGAGTGTGAAGCGGTCGGGATGAGAGTCAGCACCTCCAATTCTGAGGCCATGGTTCTCTGCCGGAAAATGGAGGGCTCTCTCCGGGTTGGGAGTGAGTTGCTGCCCCAAGCGAGGGAGTTCAAGTATCTCGGGATCTTGTTCACGAGTGAGGGAAAAATGGAGCGTGAGACTGACAGGCGGATTGGTGCAGCATCAGCAGTAATGCGGCCGTTGTACCGGACCGTCGTGGTGAAGAAGGAGTTGAGCCGAAAGGCGAAGCTCGCGATTTACCAGTCGGTCTACGTTCCAACCCTCACCTATGGTCATGAGCTTCGGGTAGTGACCGAAAGAATAAAGTCGCAAGTACAAGAGGCTGAAATGTGTTTCCTCCGTAGGGTGGCTGGGCTCAGCCTTAGGGATAGGGTAAAGAGCTCGGTCATCCGGAGGGAGCTCAGAGTAGAGCCGCTGCTCCTTCGCTTCGAAAGGAGCCAGATGAGGTGGTTCGGGCATCTGATTAGGATGCCTCCTGGGCGCCTCCCGTTGGAGGTTTTCCAGGCACGCCCTACTGGTAGGAAACCCCGGGGTAGACCAAGAACATGCTGGAGAGATTATATCTCATCTGGCCTGGGAACGCCTCGGGATCCTCCTGGAGGAGCTGGAAAGCGTTGATGGGGATAGGGATGTCTGGACTACCCTTCTTAGCCTGCTGCCACTGCGACCCGGCCCCCGGATAAGCGGCGGAAAATGGATGGATGGATGGATCGATTCAGAGAATGTGGAGAAATCTCTGTGCCTACAGGGTAAGGCCGAAAAGCAATACTGAATGACTGTGATTTTCGATCTCTCTGGCAGCACTGCAAAAACCGACATGACTGTATAAAATACATTTCTACATGGGCTCAGGAACGCTAAGAGCCCAAATCCCATGGCCAGTCGGGCCAACAATTATATTATGTTGTTGCCAATCAATGATCGACGTTCTTAGCATATAGTAAAAATATAAGAAAGGGATGGGTGTCCTTAGTTTCGTCTTCCTCCATCAAAGTGGACAAACGACCACACCAAATGGCCATATATGCCAGATCCTGACATATACAACTACCTTATTGAATCTGTCTGATCTGTCACTTTTTCTGTCGTTAAGAGTTAAGTGTGCCCAATGTGACGTTAATATGAACTGAGAAAATTGCTAACGTTGCCAACCTGCAACATTACGTGTTGGCATACTCGCAGCCTCGCCAAGCTAGAGCCTCCACACACAAAGTTAACTAAATGCTTAAGGAAAAATGTACATGTTGCTTCCCTGAATTGGAATCCGACTGCAATGATTGGATTCGGGAACCGTTCACTGCGGACTCAGAAAGTCAGCTTTCTCTGGATAGTAAAGAGAAGGATGAGTTGATTGAACTGACATGCGATAGTTCCCTGAAGATGAAATTCACTACCCAGTCATTACAGATGTTTTGGTTGGGGGTTAAGTAAGAGTACCCTGCCTTGTCAGACAAAGCCATTAAAGTATTTCTACCCTTTTGCAACACCTACCTGTGCGAGACCAGCTTTTCAGCGATGACGGCAATTAAAACAAAACAAAGCAACAAACTCGTTTTTGAAAATTATCTCAGACTATGCCTCTCCACAATTGCTCCAAGAACAGCTCAAGAACACCCTTCTCACTAATAGCTGCGTGGAAAGCAGGTAATGCGTTTATTATTTGTTTTTGTTTACATATATTTGTGGGTTTTTATTAGGGATCATGACGATAATCCGCGCCGTACACAGGCAACACATTTACGTAAGGTGTATTTGTGTTAAGGTCGGTTTTCTTTTTTTCCATATAATAATATATATTATTGTTACTACTACCTATAATAATACATAACTTTAGGTGGGTCGCGAAATTTGACAAAAGTCTGTCAATGGGTCGCTTTAGTAAAAAGTTTAGGAACCACTGCCTTATGGAAACACTTGATAGCTCTAACTCTAGCTCTCCCTTTGTCACTGTTATTTTTTTCGACTACACAAACATACAATTGTCATAAAATAACTGCAAGGCATACAGGAAAAATTCTACATTTTGGCACCGGGACAACATCACATTGTTCAAGTGCAACAAGCATGAACTGTCAGTAAAACTAAACTACAGCTTCTTGCTGTCGGACTTATAGGCTAAATAGGGGTGACTCATAAAAACTAAGGAGTACATTGTACCCAAGGTTCTCTGAGGTAGATGGGGTGAGACAACTCACATATATCATCCTCGTATGCCATTCGCTTGAAGCTCTTATACACACCTTTAGGCAGAAAGGATTGGCCAACAATTGGGGAGCCCCACCCTCCCCTGTATATAGCCCTGTGTTGGCATCCTTTCCCCTCACAATAATCCAGCTCTTCAAGACGAGCAAACTTTTCAAAAGGCTCATAGTGGTTTGGCTCAATGTGGACTTTTGTGGGGCGTGTATAAGGTTCCCATATGTGAGTTGTGTCTCACTCCATCTCCCTCAGAGAACCTTGGGTACAATGTACCCCTTAGCTCTCTTTCGGTCGACTACGTTCGACACAACTCACATTTACACGCCCCACAAAAGTCCACACCAAGCCAAACCACTATGAGCCTTCTGAGTACCAGACATGTAGGACACCGAAAGTAGCGGTGACATACCATTATCTGTTCGCCTTCACCTCCAGCACTGCCTGAGCCAGACTGGTGGCAGTGACGTTCAGGCAATAATACTTCCTAAAAGTATGAGGCGACACCCAGTCAGCTGCTGCGCAAATCTCTCTGACTGAAACCCCCTTAACGGTGCAGTATGTAGTTCTAGAGAATTGGGGAAAAAATTGCACGAATTTGAATCACAACACTCAAAAAAGCCACCTCCTGAGTCTTTGGTGCCTCCTATCCTTCTCAAAGGCCTATCCCACACATGCCCGTGCGCGCTCTGACTTGTGTTGTGCACATTTTTGGTTCTCACCAACAACGCATATAGCGATGTCTGTTTCTGATATGAGAAACAAAAGAATTGCGAACGTCGTAAACGATCTAAAACTGAGTGGTTCACACCAAAGCAAAGAGCAGAGACACAAATTACCGTTTCCATAGTAACGACATAGTTAGCTAACGACGTTAACAAAAACAATTTCATAATTGTTATTATGAGCAAGTGCATGACAATTGTTTTTATTTAGCTGCGGTTGGCACCATAGCTAATATACGTTGCCGAGTATATCCAACATATGCATGTAAACGAATAATGCCTTTGTGACAAATCTGGCGCGATACTTCCTAACGTTCTAAAACTGCACTTGGCGATTTGACAAGCCAAGTTTTTTGCAACGACATGCAACGACTTCAGCCACCTTGCAACTAGTTCATACCGCTGCTACTTTTGTCTGCAACGCGAATTGTAACAACAAGCTTGTTTGGAGGGTGACTCTGTAAGCAGACCTGTAATTTTACCCAGGAGTGTGCACGTGAGGTAATTGACAGGCAGGCAGCCCTTACTCCTTGCAAAAAAACTCCCCTGATTGGTTAGGGAGGGGCAGGCGTCCCCAGATTTTTTTAAAAGCTGAATACAGGGCCCAGAGCACTCAAATAAAGCGCACCTTCTCTCTGAGCATTTGGTTTAATGATATCCTCCAGGAGGTATGTAATAAACGTAAAAAAACATAAAAAATGTAATTTATTGCTAGAACTTGAAACTTACATACTGCACCTTTAAACAGATCCCATGAAGTAGCCATGCCAAGTTGAATGCGCTCGAATATCAGATGGGGATCCCTGCCCTTAGATCAGTAGGCTAAAGCAAAAGCCTCCACAATCCAATGAGAGAGCCTTTGCTTAGACAGCGCCCAGCCCCTAGCCGGATTTGCAAAACAGACAAACAACTGATCATCCTGACGGAATGTCAATGTTGTCTGCACATACACTTGCAGTGCGCGCACCGAACACAAGGTATTCATTTTCCTCTGCTCCTCAAAGGCAAATAGAGGCGTAAAAAAAGCCTGCAGTAGAATAGCTGGACAGCTATAACCCATAGACACCTTGGGCACAAACGCCGCATTAGGGCGCAATGTAACCTTGGCATCAGCTTGAGAAAACTGAATACAAGAGGGATAAACTGAAAGTGTATGAAGCTCCCCTACCTGCTTGAACCAATGCAAGTAGCAGAGCAGTTTTGTAAGACAAAAACTACCAGTCCACCTGATCTAGAGGTTCAAAAGGTGCGTCACATAATACCTCCAAAACCAACGGAAGGTCCCAAGAGGGAACTGAAGGTTTAGACACAGGCCGGAGACGGCCTACCCCCTTAAGTAAACGGCTAGCTAGAGGGTGTGCTCCCGCTGAGACGCCATTAAAGCCAACATGACACGCTGAAATGTCTGCCAAATGAACCTTAATCGTAGAGAAAGATAAACCCTGATCAAAAAGCTCTTGCAGAAAAGTTAAAATTACTGCAATAATATTGAAACAAAATAAAGCCCTTCTGCTGGCACCAGGAGTCAAACGCATTCCACTTAAGATCATACAAAGATCTAGTGGATGGAGCCCTAGCACTCTGAATTGTGGCGATTACATTAGGAGGCAGCCCCTCCATACTCAACTTGGACCTTTCAGGGTCCAAGCCCAAGCCTCCAAATTTCCGGCCGTGGGTGCCACACCTCCCCTAGAGCCTGTGATAACAGATACCTGTGAGGAGGGAGGGGCCACGGTTCCCCATTCAGAAGTCTGATTATTTCTGCTAACCAGAGTATGGTTTCCTGCTCTCACTCTCTCGAGTGTGGCCGGGATGAGGTGCGTTGGTGGGAACGCATATAGCAGGACGTTTGGCCAACGCAAGCGCATCCATACCCAGGGGAGCATGCTGATCTATTATGTAGAAAAACTGCGGGCATTGTGCGTTTTCTCGCGATGCAAATAGATCTATGCTAGCCTTGCCAAATCGGGCCCACACCATCTCCATTACCCAAGGGTGAATCCTCCATTCCTGATTGGAAGGACTTCCTCTTGACAATAGATCTGCACCTGCGTTCAGACGGCCTGGATCGTGTGTTGCTCTCAGCGAGTTTAGGTGTGCACTGCTCCAAAGAAGCAACATGCTTGTGAACCGATAGAGAGAGCAAGAGTGCGTTCCCCCCTGTCTGTTTATATACGAGACCACAGATGTGTTGTCCGTTCGAATGAGGACATGGTGCCCCTGTAGGAGAGGGCGAAAATGTCAGGGCAAGGAACACTGTGAAGAGTTCCAGGTAATTTATGTGCGACAGACTTGGCGAAGCCGTCCACACACCATTCACCGAGTACCCGTCGCAAATTGCCCCCGTGAGGGATGCATCCGTCGATACTACTTTGCGCGACTACACCATACCCATCACAACCCCCTCCATCAGCAAAGTGGCTCTCCTCCAAATCAGGAGAGCCCCGTGCAAAATTACAGACAACTTAGTCTCAGGCCTAGGAACATAATTTCCTGTCTGGGGACAAGCGTGCTTTTTGCTACATAGATATAGAGAAACCCAGCGTTTGAAGGTGGGACACCATCATAGCTGTATTCTCCAACGCTTGGTCCGGGGAGTCTGACCAAATCAGAAGATTGTCTATGTAATTAATTATTCTCATCCCTGTCTCTATCAGGGGGACGAGCGCCGCTTTGGCCACATTTGTAAACTTTCGAGGAGCCAGGCTGAGCCCGAACGGTAAAACAAGAAACTCGTGGGCTTTTCATTTGAAGGCAAACCTTAGAAATTTCCTGTGTGCTTGGCATATCGAAATAGGAAAATAAGCATCTTTGCGATCGACCGTTGTGTACCACTCGTTTGGACGCATTGATTGTAACAACTGACTCACTTTTAGCATTTTGAATGCGTAACATGAGACATTTGTTCAGAGCTCTTAAATCGAGAATAGGACGAGACCCGCCCCCTCTCTTTGGGACTACAAAGTATCGGCTGTAAAAGCCTTCCTCCACGTCCTCCAAAGGCACTTCCCTGATTGCCCCTTTCATTAACAAGGAAGACATTTCATACCTCAGGAGCTGAACGGAGTCCCCTAGCACAATCGATTCAATTATTCCCGAGAACACAGGTGGCGTGAGGAAACCTGCTTCCTTGGCATCCTCCATATCCAGGTAGGTGTTAAAACCCGCCACAGGCACCCTGTAAGCATTAGGAGACCCCCAAGACACTTTAATGTCATCCAGACAGTCGTTAAAGACAGAGATGCATTGTTTTACCGCAGACTGAGCAGGTGGAAGGAAGTTGCCTTGCATCCGGTTCATCCCCTGGAAGACCGGAGCCTTAGGCCACGAAATCTTTATGGTCGGCGGCTGCACGCTGGTAGACCTCCATAAATAGCGCCGCTACGGTGGTCGGCGCAGCCGGGCTATCTTGCGGCTGAGCAGGAGTCAGAGGAGCGTCGTCCTCCGACTCGGCAGAGTTCGACCTGTCATTAATTTCAGAAAACATGTCAAATTCCACCTCCCCTGGGTCGGGGGGTAGAACGGGATCCACCATATTGTCCTCGTTCCTTGTGGTGCAAATCCCCATGAGCAGCCTTGAGCCATAATGTCAGAATTCAAGACTTCAGAAAGTAATGGTTCCGGGACTAATGAATTTGGATCGACTCCATTCGCTTTTGGAGTGTCGAGTCGGCCAGGCGGGTGCAATGAGGGTAAGCACCTGGTTCTGACAAGGCAAGCCTAGCTTGCTCCATACCTAAGCATGTCACAACAGCGAGGTGAGAGTCCTTCCTCTCAATCGAATGGCCGCACTCGTTAGGACAGAGCCGTAGTTTACTGGCTGTCTTCATCTGTGCTTTTTGCAAGTCAAAAGAGAGTTAGCTAACTGTTCCAGTAGCTGTGCTTTTGGTAAGGCTCAGCAAACCAAAGTGGCCGACCTAGCGAAATGCTAGATAGCTATCTGACAAGCTATGGGAGCCACTTGGCGAGAAATGGCCAATTGGCAACCTAGGCTGCAAGAATAAATTCCGTGATAAAAATCCTCTAGCAAGCCGCAGTGGCCAGAGGGAAGATACCATGAATAAGCCAGGTAACCAGTCAGCAAACTCACCACACGCCATCCGATCGCCTAAAAAATAATAGAAAAGTTCCGAGAAGACAGACACAGCACTCCACGAAGGTGAAAATGACCCCTTCTATCGGAACAGTTCAACTCAACACATCACTGAACCAGTTCCTCAGAAGGTGACAAAATAAATTGAATTATGGAACATTATAGAACGAACTTGGTAGCGAGGCTTGAAGAGTGTAATTGTAATTGAGAAGGGAAAGGATGCCAACACAGGGGAAGGGCAGGGCTCCCCAATTGTTTGCCAATCCTTTCTGCCTAAAGGCGTGTATAAGAGCTTCAAGCGAATGGCACACGAGGATACTATTCCATATGTGGGTTGTGTCGAACGTAGTCGACCGAAAGAGAACTGCCAAAGCCAATCTGGCTCAACTGATTTTACCTGGACAAATCTGCCTGGCCGTTTGTGGAATCTGCAGGTCTGTGTGATCTTAGCCAAGGATCACAGTCTAGGTTCATGAGTATTCAAATTAATATAAAGCATGACGCATCCCCAGAGGTGGCGGGTGAGGCTGATGATTGGGAAAGCCAATATTTGACCAACTATGTTAACCAGTGTGCGATTTGACGGGGGGAATGGCGGGGATTTCCCTGGCTTTGGTCTTTCTATCGCTGGCACTGCAATGTAAATATCCATCCCCAGCGGGGATACACTTCCCCCCCCCCCCCCCCCTTGAATATTTTCGACCAATAGTGATTTAATTAGTGACGTTCTTATGCATGATTAAAATTGCAAATATATTCTGTAAAATTTTTGCTCAAAGAATAACAATGTAAAATCGCACAAACCTTACCAGTGCGACAAACGTGATAAAAGAAATACATTGAATGGATTTTTGTTTAACTGGAGGCGGACCATTAAGTTCGACTGTATGAATTGGATTGAAACTCTGAAACTCTGGCTATGCCATCTCTTAGCGCGCACCGGCCTGCTCTCAGATAATAAACTTTTTTTCTAAGAACAACATTGAGACAGCACTAAGATAGTTGGTGTGGTTGCTTTGTTTTCTTCCCGCTAGCATTTGCAATAAGACATATAGAGGCTAAGCCAAAGGGGCATACGAGAAATCTTGATACCCCCGTAATCAGTCAAATATTTGCTTGAAAACAAATCCTATCTTAAAGTACTCTGATATTTGGCCAAGCAAAGTTCTTAGCGTTATCTTTATTTTTGAACTAGCTAGCTAGCATCACATACGATTCATGCTCTACATGTGAGTCACATCTAGACACCCATTTGGGTTAAACCTAAAATATCTCTTTGTATGGATAGGTAGGATTACTACATTAGTTTAGTAAAATGTGTGTGCATAATTACACCGTTCCACGCACAGAGACACGGTTTAGTGTTAAGTAGGTACATTTGCATTTGCAATGGGAACACTTGCGTTCTAACTTTTGCCCAGACATGACGGACATCATGTTCATTGAATATCCAGTTTAAAATATCTGACATTAGAAATTTTATGCATTACATTTTAAAGATGAATTAAAATATGATGAACACTCAGGCTGAGTGTATGTTTTATATATGCAATTGTCCCAACACAACAAATTAGCAGACCTTATCAGAAACGACAAGGTGTCAGCCTTCAAATAATACTGGACACTGTCGTATGACACTTAACTTGTTCAATTGGTTGTCCAATAAGATATGTCTAATTATTGACAAAAACATTTGTTTCCGTAAACATACTGTATAAATAACAAAGCAATTTCAGGGCCTATTTTGACTGGTTTATTGCCATACCTGCTTGTAGGCAGAGGTCGAATTGCATAAGAGTTAACAACGGAGTGGTAAAATATCTGACCAGGTGTAGCCTATGTATTGGTTGTATTTTATTTGAACTGCAATGAAAAGGTACATTAAGGTAACTTTGAAAGGTAAAGAAAATGGCTTGATGACCAATTTGGCCAATCACTCCATGCCCCCCCCCTCCGTCCTCTCGTCAGAATCCCTTGACGTTAACGCCCACGTAGGACAACGTGCTCATACAATATGCACTGGCAAAAAATAAGGCAGTGCTAATAATGCAACACAGTAAAAGTTGTTCTACGTAACGACCACGGACAACCAACTATGTTCATATTGCAGCAATTATGCGGCTATAATTGCAAACAATAACGCACAGCTTTGGATATTGTGGGGGTTAGAAATTGTTGGGTTACAGTATTGACAATACCGAACATTTGAACGCAAGCCTTGGGTACGTTAGCCATGCCAATACGGTTTTTGATTTGTTTCTATTACTAATGTAACCATGCAGTTAGATCATAATTTTTTATTATTATTATTATTAGACTACAAGTTTAGGGAAGGCTTAGTCTTCTAGGCTACGTATCCACCACTTATGGCTGTCAGTCTTTTTTGACCGCAGATTATCCTGGTTGGCCGAGAGACATATTTTTATGTGATGCGTCAGTGATGACGCATCACATCCTGTTATCGCAAAGTCATATTATTAGCTGTACCAGCCGGCCAACTATTGTAATCGTTAGTATTATTAGGTGGCCGGCTGTGCAGCCGGGCACCTATTGTTATTTTTATTATTATTATTATTATTAGGTGGCCAGCTGGTACAGCCGCGTAACTATTGTAATCGTTAGTATTATTATTATTAATCCCCCAAATATCCTACTTCCCATGGTTAAAAATGCACCAAATTTGGCACACATGTCCAGGTCCTCTCAAAACTACAACCCATGCCATGCCGTCTCATTCTTCCTGTTGGTGGCGCTATAGCAGCAGTTCACAGTTCCAAGTGTTAAAAAAATCATAACAAATTGACCATTAGGGTTACAGCTCTGAAAATTTCAGAACTTGTCCCTTGCAGTGAGATAAAACTTTCGTATGCGGCACCCATTACAAATTATGAAGATCATCGTTTTTTCCAAAAACTGGTGGTCTACTCAAAGTGTATAGGTCTAAAACCGTAAATCCAAATCACATCAAAGTTTCAGGATATTATCTTCCGACTCTCATCATTAACTGTATTGAATATTTTGTTGATTGCCCAAAAACTGAGTCCACAGCACATCAAAATGTATTACTGCAAACACTACTGTACATTCACTTTGTCATGTCTCACTGGTTCATTAAAAAATCTATGTTAAAAATTTTTTATAAAAATCCAAAGACCAATATCATGAAGCATTTAAAATGTCAGAACTCTATCTAGAAAACTACATTTTTTATAAACATCTGAGTTTAGAAGTTTTTTGGTTGGATTTGACACTTTGACACTTGAACTATTTGAAACAACTCCTCCAAGACCGTACAACCAAATTACATCAAAATCGCTTTATATCATCCTCAGATGGCCTAGTTTAAAAACAAAACCAAGCGTGTTTATACATTAGAAACCGAGCTCACAGTGCATAAAAATGTATTACCGTAAACAGTACTGTACATTTCGATTTTTGACTGCTTCAATATTGGACCAATTTATATCATACTTCTATACAATATTTGTATTATGATTCACATCACGATTTAAAGTTTTAAAAAACGTACCTTGAAAACTGTCTTTTTTTAAATAGCCAAGTTTAGTCGTTTATTGGTTGGCTTTGAACTAACGCCTATAAAACCATAAAACCAAATTACCTCAAAATCGCTGTATATCATCCTCAGATGGTCTACTTTACACACAAAACCAAGCTTGTCATAATTACAGTCATAATTGAGCTCACACTGCACCAAAATGCATTTCTCTAAGTTATTAAGCAGTAGTAGCAAGTAGGCCTATTAGTGCGTTAACGCATATATCTTTTAACGCGTTAAAGCAATTTGTTTGAACGCCACTAGTAGGCTTGTTTCTTTTTCCCCACATAGCAGTGGACAGTGTCGGATCCACCCTCATGTGGCAGTGGGCGGGAATCTTCTTGCAACCGTGACTGTTGCTAGGTCTTGTTGAGTAACCTCGTTCAAACATTGCCACACTTTATCATTGCTGTTACGAGAAGACGCATAGTAATGTGACAAGCTGCCACAATGCAACATTTGTTGTATAAAATGCGTGCAATAGCGATGTTGCAGTGTAAATCTGTAACATTTTATAACGATTATGGGACGAGGTGTCAAATCGACATTGCAATGCAGATATTTGTCATATCAGACAAAGACAGGTTTAAATGTTAGATTATTTCTCAGATTGGTTACAAAATGTATTTTTGAGCTGAGGGTCACAACGCGCAAGGAAGAAACATGACGTAATGTAGCGTCGGGTGTAACTCTCAGCATGCCTGGCGAGTAACTCTTTTTATAGTTGACAGCGCTCTCAATGTTTCGTTGTTATCATGTTTTTTATCATGTTTATGTAAATAGTTATGAAGCGATGTAAACGCAGATATCGGTTTGTACCTTTGTTAGACGTAACACCGTGACTGTGTATGTTGTGTCTGTGAATAAGGTCAGAGCATGTCTCGTCCGTTCAGCATGTGCGCTGTTAGAGTGTATGACGGTAATGAAATAGGTGAACAGACGTTGTCCTGACGCACCAGTAATCCCCCCCACCCCCCTCCATTTCTTTTTCGACTACACAAACATAGGGCCTACAATTCTCATAAAATAACTGCAAGGCATGAATTCAGTCAGCATAACCAAACTACAGCTTCTTGCTGTCGGACATAAAGGCTATGTGACTCACAAACAATAACGCACTCATAATGCAACACAGTTTATCTGGAACAAGTTATATAATATGTGTTTACGTGTTTTATGTTGTGTCATTTAATTTAAGAAATTGTGGGACAGCTAAGATGTAAGACAATTTGTTAGAAGGGAGAGTGACATAATTAGGCTTCTCAAGCGTTCTGTACAAGTAGCGTCAAGTTTAGCTAAATGTCTACACAGCTTACTTATGTTCCAAAACTAATCCAAAACGCAAATTCTTTAATTACGTCGTGATTATAACAGTTTTGCTTTGCTAATTATTATCTTAACATGAAGAAAATGGAACTATGAAACTTTGGCTAATAGGGGCTGTTATAATCATTTGCAAAATGGTAACTAACGTTTGAACGTTAGCAGTAGTAGTCTAGTTCCATCATCAGTAGTTCCGTCAGTATCGTTTAACAAGCATGTTAGCTAACATACATGGAAATAGCTTAGCTCCATGTCCCAATTGTGATGGTTCAGAGTTCACCAACTCAAAACCAAAAATTTTTTTTTACAGCATCGTGTATGCATTGTGGGGAACACTTGATACGTGTTAGCCAGTGTCTTCATTTTGACATTAACGAAGTTTGTTTTGCAGCATTCCAGCAAGCTATCATAAACTAAATCAAATTGTGCTAGTGTCATACTCAACTCACACTTTAGGCTAGCTAACTTTGGTTCAGTTTGCTGTCCAATTCAAGTCACCACAATTATTTTTAACGTTTAAGAAATACAACTTAGCTCACATTCAGTACACAGTGTCTTGTCAATGTCGTGGTTTATTCCAAGTACCGGTGGAATCTGGTGAAGTACGATAAACTTGGTTTGACTTGTAGAGCTATCGTGAGTCCATGCTACAGTCACTCAGACGGGAGCATATTGCTCCTTCATTCAAAGTCCACCAGTATGTCCGTGTATATGTTAACCAACATTTTATTGCGGTCACTAGATGGCAGTATACACAAGGGTATGATTCATCCTGGTTCTTCATTCCAGCTCCCCTCAAGCCTTCCCTTCTTCACATTCCTTGTCTATGGGCAAATTAAGCATGTAAAAAAAAGGCAATAAAAAAATAACTAGAGGAGAGATTAATTAGCTGTGTAAAAGCGCAGTCCGTGGCATTCGAACGGACTTTTTGGTGTTGCAATGGAAGTGAAATGCCCAGCTCTGTGATCGTAGTTAGGTGATTTACGACGCAATCACATAATAAAACTTTACGATAACAGTATATGACCGGGTCATGCTGACGCGATCACATAATAATAAGAATATGACTTTGCAATAACAAGATTGGTGCATCACTGACGCGTCACATAATAATAGAAGATGAAGAAGACTTCAATTTCGATTTCAATATGTGACCGTCACATGATGCATCACATAACAAACAAAAATAATAATAAGAAAAAGCAACAATAAAGACACCTAAAACACAGACAACCCCATCCTAGGTTCTCTTTCTCAAACAAAGAGAGCTGCAGGCATGCGCTGAATAACCACTGGTGCATCCACTCTTTAACTAGCCTAATCTAGTACTGATAGACTGTTATAACTGTTGGCTCAATAACTACAATGACAACTGTATATATTTAAGACTTTGCTCAAACTTTATTGACTGGTGACCTGTCCAGGGCGTACCCTGCCTTTCGCCCTGTGTCGGCTGGGATAGGCTCCAGCCCCCACCGCGACCCTGCAAAGGATAAGCAGTATAGCTAATGGATGGATGGATGGACTTATTTCAATATACACAGGGTAGGATGTTATAATGTCCATTATGCCATACTCCAAGATGAGCACTTCAAAAGACAGTATTTTAGAATGGACTTGGGTTGAGAGCAGATATTTCATTGGGGTTTTCAAGTGGGCGCCCTCCATCCCGGATGTTAAGTTAATTTGAGCCCACGACACCTCCAAAAGGCTTTACGGTGAGCAATGACGTCTCAGAGACACTCCCCTCTATATCCTCTCTCGGCACAGCCAGATATGTAAAAAAAAAAGAAAAAAAAAAGTTGTTTATTGAGCTGAGCGATATCTCTATACCTATCCCTATTTCCTATTCCTGCAGGCTTTTAATGCCAACTCTGCAGGGATACTTACCACCTGAAAAGAAGATCATCTTTCCCTACTGTTCCTGCAAGCTCGGTAAATGACGCTCTGCAGGAAAGACTTACCTTTTATACCTTTGTCCTGAAATAAACCACTTCTCAGTTTGTCAGCATGATGATGTTTACTTTTGTGCCCATATAGGATCCTTCCTTTTCAGCCACAGCCACTGGCTACCTATTTCTGCTATATCTGATATAGCTTTTGTGATCTGGCGCAATTCTTTGCCGCATATCCCTAACTCCTTAAGTAGTTTGGTTGTTGAAATTGAAACAAATCCACGGCATCCAACTTCCACAGGACACACCTTTGTTCTCCAACCTCGCTGTTCTGTCTCAGCTGCTAATTCGCTATAGCGTAGTTTCTTTCTTTCGTATGCCTCGTCTATTGCATCTTCCCACGGAAAAAATAAACAAGCTCTATAAAATAAACAATTTGCTGTGTGTTGGACCAGAGTGATACATCTGGTCTTAAGTTGGTTCTTGCAATCTCTGATGGGACTCTCAGTTGTTTGCCGACATCAGCAAGCATTTTCCAATCACATGCTCTCCTCAGCTGCCACAATGGGGGTATGTTGGATCCTCACCTACCCATTGGCTAAGGTTTGTCAGTGTTGGCAGTACGTTATAGGTTGCCCTAACAATGAAGCTAATTCTTGTGGATTCCATTCCCCACAAGTCCTTCCGGTAAATTTTCCTCTGCTCTACACTTTCCCAGTTCATCCATCGCGCTTGTTTGGCTTGTGAGACAGTTTTAGCGCTCCTTCCCGCCTGCTCCTGCTTACGTATCTGTTCTATGACTAATTTGCGTTGTTCCAAAGGGGTTGCTTTTGACCATCTCTGTTTACTTGTACCAAGTCCAAATCCTCCTCGTTCATGTTGTACTTGTCCAACTATTTGGATTCCATTTCCGTCCTGTTGCTAATGTGGGTGCCGCTTTTCTTACTATACTATCTCGGGATTCCGTAAGTGTCATTTCTAATCTAGCTTTAGTGCACTTCAATTCCTCTGTAAGCCCTGTAAGCGGCAGCTCCAGAGCACCTTTCCCATAAGGTGCCAGGCTACTAAGACACCGTGGCACCATTTCCTAGCATAAAAGCTGACTCTCCTTTCTAGCTTTTCAACTTTAGTGATCATAAATCATCATACATTGTCAATGGTCACATGAGCCGGGATAGAAGTCCAAACTGTAGGCACCATAGTTTTAGCTTTCCTGGCAACCCTCACTTCTCAATGTTCTCTAGGCCTCTGTTCAGTTCTATCCTTAATTCCTCCACCTGCAATCACAGTTGGAATTGGATCCTCATCTATGAAGAAAATTTTGTTTCACAATTTTCCCTTAACTGATATGCTTCTGGATTTGCTTGGTTTTACTTTCATTCTAGCCCATTTAAGTTCATCATTAAGTTTGCTTGGCAGTCTTTTAGAACATGGATCAGTTGTCGTCAATATTGTCATATCATCCATATATGCTCGAATGGGAGGGAGGCGTAATCCTGCCCTTACCTTTTGCCCGCCAACGACCCACTTTGATGCTCGGATTATTACTTCCATGGCCATAGTAAATACCAAGGGTGAGATTGGCTTCATGGCCGGATATACAATCTCCAGACGTTGCTAATCGGTGGTAGATGTCGGTGTATCAAAACACAATTGAATGTCCTGAAAGTATGCCTTAACAAGGTTTAAAATTGCATTTGTTACCTTAAAAAACTCAAATGCAGACCACAAAAGCTTGTGGGGCACAGACCCAAATCCAGGAAAGTTACATGAAGGTCCTTTTTCTCACGTTTTGCCAATTGAATTTGGTGCCAAATCATGCTAGTGTGCTCCAGACACCCGGAGAAGCCTGAAATGCCTGCTTTCTGTTCTGAGGTATCTATTAACTTGTTCTTTGTAAGGTATTCGCTCAGTCTTTGTACTACTAAACTAAGAAATATTTTCCCCTCCATATTAAGCAAGCAAATTGGTCTGACCTCGCTAATGTCACTAGAATCTTTCTCTTTCGGAATCAGTACTCCTCTGGTTCGACGTCACGATCTGGGGAGGATTTGTTTTTCCCATGCTAGCTTCAGTAGTTTCCAAAGGAAACGTAGGACATCAGGTGCATTTTTATACAGTCTGTAAGGTACTCCGTTAGGTCCTGGTGCCGATGCTGCTCTTGCACGTCTGACTGCATTTTCCACCTCTTTCCATTTTGGAGGGCTGGTGTCCATTGGCTCTACTGGGTCCTCAATTGGTGGAATATCTGCGGGAACTGTGAATTCCTCATGCATTTTCTCATCTGTGTGAGTTTCTTTTAGGTGGGACTCCAGTTCCTGTTTGGTTGTTTTAAGCGTTCCGTCTTTTGCTTTGTTGAACAAGGACTTAGTAAACTTGAAGGGGTAGAATTGACTCCTTGCTCGTTCTTTCTTCTTTCGGTTTCTTCGTAGGTTCTCGGTTCAACTCAATGTTGACAACCGCTTCTTTAAGCTGTCCTGCAAGTCTTTAATGCCTGCCTTTTGTGATTCAGACACCTTTTTCCACTGCTTTTTTAATAGCCTTTCCTTTACTAGCTTAACGATCTCTTGTTGTCTCCTCGATTTTCTTGGTTCCACCTGGGTTTTTTGAAGTTTCTCCAGTCGCCCAAAGCTCTCCTGTCCATAATCATATATGATGCCCCCTATTTTATCTAGCTTCCTTTCCACTGTTCCCCTTAGCTGTTCAAGTGTCTTTTTTAGGTCTATGTTAATAGTCCCAAACATTCTTTTCAGCGGCTGATGGTCACTGATCTTCTCCTCTTTTTGTGCCTGATTGGGCTCTACCACCTCATCCCGTTGTCTTTTGGTGCTTGTCTGTGCTGGAGTTGTTGATGGCCTGCGGACTTTGGTTTGTGTCCAGCCGATGGCCTGCTTCTTCCTACTTGGGCACCCTTTCTTACTTTGGTGTATTCTCAAGCCCCTTACAGTTGTTACCTTTTCCCAGCCACAAGGACTCAAACTTTACCTGCACAACATAACAGCAAACCTTTCTATTCAACATAAACTTTTCAACTACTACTTCACACATGCACAGTTTGTAACATAACACTTAACAAACTTCTCTTTCTCTTTAAAAGAAAAACAGTCCATAACAAATCTACAGTTTTTACTTTCACAGATTAACAGGTTTTAAATGTCCTCTTTAAACGTCCTCTTTAATAACTAGAGTTTGATGTTAGAAAGGTCTTTGTTTTCTAGTCAGTTTAAACATGAAGTTGCCATACACCTTCGCTGAGAGCCCTCAACAGAACGAGTGCAGATGCCACCTTCTTTCTCAAGCAGTCAGCAAGCTGCTCCTTGGTAGCTGACCACATGATCTGTGTTGAATAGTCCCAGAGTGGATGAGCTCCTTGACACTGCTGATTTTTATGCGGAGTCTCTTCTCTGTGACTGATTTGGTGGACTTGATAGCATCAAGAAGAGAGTTATTGTCTGTTACGCACACGATGGGTAAATTGTTACCCGCGCAATCACCTGTGGTAAGCTCTGATTAGAGTGTAGCTAAGAAAACAACACTGTCAATGCCATCTGCAAGTGCCAAAGTCTCTCCTGCTAAAGTGCTTCGGACAACTCTCCTAATCTTCTTTGACTGCCAGCATATGGGTCCACCTTGCATGCCTCCGTCTGGAAGGTTTCCCATAGAGGAATCACTGAACACCAC
The DNA here is from genome assembly GCA_026901105.3 of Galaxias olidus. Classification (NCBI taxonomy): domain Eukaryota; kingdom Metazoa; phylum Chordata; class Actinopteri; order Galaxiiformes; family Galaxiidae; genus Galaxias; species Galaxias olidus. The sequence goes on along the minus strand of JAPMUY010008349.1, from coordinate 9,299 downwards.
CCGTTTCAGAGAGCTGTCTTTTCCCAAGTGTTGAAACCTCAAGGTCACCTCTTCTGATTTCAGTTTTCTGATAGGTTTGTTTGCACAGTGCAGGGTATGAACTGTAGCAAGCTTTGTACTGGAAGCCAGGATGGATATGTCACACCATATCTCGGGTCTACTCTGCCTTGCCACCCACAATAATTGGCCAATCTTTGACTTTAGCATGTCAGTTTCAATGTCTGTTAGAAGAGCCTCTCGCTGTGTGGCTCTGATGGGGTCCACAGGAATTGGCTGCCAAGTCTTTATGTACATACTTGGCTGAACTTGTATCTCATCCTCCAAAGAGCGAACCTCCATTCCAATATAGCTTAAGCTGTTGTGTTCTTCACGACCAACTTGAAAAGCAGCTTTTAAGTGTGAGATGACTGTTGTGGAGAACATTTTGGAACCACCCTAGATTAAGTCATCTACATGACAAGCAAGGACACCCGTCACATTGCAGGAGTCATCCATCCAGTAGAACACTGCTGGATCGACTTTTGACACAGGAGCTCCCAATTGCTGCATAGTGTCTTTCACTCTGTTGTACCAATATAGAGAAGCGTCTGCTAGATCATAAACATACTTCTTCATCTTCCATAGATTAACTTTTCTTCGAGCTTCTTGTGGAGGTTGGATGTAGACATTTCGGGTTCTCTTTAGCATCGCATTGACCTGTACTTTTCAAGAAGTCAAGCAAGTAAGTTGAATGAAGGCCAGCAGCTGGACACAAACCAAAGTCTGCAGGCCATCAACAGCTCCAGCACTGAGGCGGCACAGACAAACACCGAAAGACAAATGGATAAGGTAGTAGAGCCAAATCAGGCACAAAAAACCTCCAAGGAGAAGATCAGTGACCAAGAACCTAAAGTAAAGGCCATCAGCTGCTGAAAAGAATGTTTGGGACTCTACTAACATAGACTTAAAAAAGACACTTGAACAGCTAAAGGGCACAGTGGAAAGGAAGCTAGATAAAATAGGGGGCATCATATATGATTATGGAAAGGAGAGATTTGGGCTACTGGAGAAACTTAAAAAACCCCAGGTGGAACCAAGAAAATTAAGCAGGCAACAAGAGACCGACAAGCTAGTAAAAGAAAGAAGGCTATTAAAAAAGCATCGGAAAAAGGCGTCTGAATCAGGAAAGGCAGGCATTAAAGAATTGCAGGAAAGCTTAAAGAAGCGGCTGTGAACATTAAGGAGAGCCGAGAACCTACGAAGAAATCGAAAGAAGAAAGAACGAGCAAGGAGTCAATTCTACAAAGACCCCTTCAAGTTTACTAAGTCCTTGTTCAACAAAGCAAAAGACGGAACGCTAAAAACAACCAAACAGGAACTGGAGTCCCACCTAAAAAAAAATCTGAAATGAGAAAATGCATGAGGAATTCACAGTTCCCACAGATATTCCACCAATTGAGGACCCAGTAGAGTAAATGGACACCAGCCCTCCGAAATGGAAAGAGGTGGAAAATGCAGTCAGACGTGCAAGAGCAGCATCGGCACCAGGACCTAACGGAGTACCTTACAGACTGTATGAAAATGCACCTGATGTCCTACGTTTCCTTTGGAAACTACTGAAGCTAGCATGGGAAAAACAAATCCTCCCCAGATCGTGGCGTCGAGCCAGAGGAGTCCTGATTCCGAAAGAGAAAGATTCTAGTGACTCTAGTGATTCTTAGCGAGCTCAGACCAATTTGCTTGCTTAATGTGGAGGGGAAAATATTTTTTTGCATAGTAGCACAAAGACTGAGCGAATACCTTACAAAGAACAAGTTAATAGATACCTCAGTACAGAAAGCAGGCATTTCAGGCTTCTCCGGGTGTCTGGAGCACACTAGCATGATTTGGCACCAAATTCAATTGGCAAAACGTGAGAAAGAGGACCTTCATGTCATTTTCCTGGACTTTGCAAACGCACTTGGGTCTGTGCCCCACAAGCTTTTGTGGTCTGCATTTGAGTTTTTTAAGGTAACAAATGCAATTTTAAACCTGGTTAAGGCATATTTTCAGGACATTCAATTGTGTTTTGATACACCGACATTTACCACCTATTGGCAACGTCTGGAGAGTGGCATCATGGCCGGATGTACAATCTCACCCTTGGCATTTACTATGGCCATGGAAGTAATAATCCGAGCATCAAAATGGGTCGTTGGTGGGCAAAAGGTTAGGGCAGGATTACGCCTCTCTCCCATTTGAGCATATATGGATGATTTGACAATATTGACGACAACTGCTCCGTGTACTAAAAGACTGCTAAGCAAACTTACTGATAACCTTAAATGGGCTAGAATGAAAGTAAAACCAAGCAAATCCAGAAGCATATCAGTTGTTAAGGGAAAATTGTGAAACAAAATTTTCTTCATAGATGAGGATCCGATTCCAACCGTGATCGAAAAGCCTGTCAAAAGTCTTGGAAAGTGGTACAATGCTACCCTTAAAGACTCTGAGCAGGTGGAGGAATTAAGGGTAGAACTGAACAGAAGCCTAGAGAGCATTGAGAAGTCAGGGTTGCCAGGAAAGCTAAAACTATGGTGTCGACAGTTTGGACTTCTACCCTGGCTCATGTGGCCATTGACAGTGTATGATGTACCCATCACTAAAGTTGAAAAGCTAGAAAGAAGAGTCAGCTTTTATGGAAATGGTTAGGGGTGCCACGATGTCTTAGTAGCCTGGCTCTTTATGGGAAAGGAGCTCTGGAACTGCCGCTTACCGGGCTTACAGAGGAATTGAAGTGCACTAAAGCTAGATTAGAAGCGACACTTACGGAATCCCGAGATGGTATAGTAAGATAAGCAACACCAACAAATCTTAGCCAATGGGTAGGTGAGGATCCAACATGCCCCCTCTGTGGTGGGACGGCTAATCTCAAACACATAATGGCTGGGTGCAGGACAAGCCTTACTCAAGGAAGATACACCTGGCGCCACAATCAAGTACTAAAATGCTTGGCGGAAGCAATAGAGCATAGACCCTCAACAGTTAATGCCCTGACAATTGGAGCAGAGGGCGACATGCACCACATTCGCCTTTTTTGGGAGGGAGTTCCGAGAAAGAAGAGTTATAGGGCAAAACAAAACTCAGGGCAACTGAGGAGAGCATGTGATTGGAAAATGCTTGCTGATGTCGGCCAACAACTGAGAATCCCATCAGAGATTGCAACAACCAACTTAAGACCAGATGTATTACTCTGGTCCAACACACAGCAAATTGTTTATTTTACAGAGCTAACAGTCCCGTGGGAAGAAGCAATAGACGAGGCATACGAAAGAAAGAAACTACGCTATAGCGAATTAGCAGCTGAGGCAGAACAGCGAGATTGGAGAACAAAGGTGTGTCCTGTGGAAGTTGGGTGCCGTGGATTTGTAGCAATATCAACAACCAAACTACTTAAGGAGTTACGGATCTGCGGCAAAGAATTGCGCCAGATCATAAAAGCTTTATCAGATATAGCAGAAAGATGTATCCAGTGGCTGTGGCTGAAAAGGAAAGATCCTACAGTATATTGAAATACCTTGTAAAAAGCTGGTTTAATGTCCATGGAGTACAGTTGCCATTTCTTTTGACATTTGACAGCCATGACCATTTTTAAAGACTCGAGGCACATGTAGGTGAGTCTTTTGGAAGATCCAGAGTGTTAATTTCTTCAAACTTCTGGCAACTAATTTAGCTTTAGACATAACACCCTCAGCTGTTTCTTTGAGTGTGTACACCCACCTCAAAGAGATGCATTTCTGCCCTTCATCTTTCACCTCTTCAAACACATTGTTCCTTTTCCAGTTGCTGAGTTCAGTGTGTTTGGCAGGCATGAATGCGTCATTATTCACAATAAGTATGTCATCTTCATGGCAGTCAGCGCAGAGCTCTGCATTCTCAGAGGGAATAACTTTAACATTGTCTACTTGTCCTAGGTCAACTGAACCTGTTGTGCCAGCATTTTCCTCAGGCTCAGTGTATTTGACATTGTACCAGTTTTTGTGTGTTCCAGTGGCCTTTCCTGCCTGGCTTAGGATTTTTCCAGTGTATACTTGGCCACTTTCACTTGCTGTGTATGTAACTATTTGTGCAGTTTTCAGCTTAAGGCCTTCACAAGTCGTTATTGAGTGTGTTTGTGATGTGTGAGGGGACTCACTGTTATCCTCAGCATCAAGAGATCCATCAACTATAGGTGTCTCCTCATTTTCATTTACAGTGTCATGGTTGTTCTCATTGACTTCAGCTTCCAGTAATGTGGCATGATGTTCAGTCTCCTCCAACTGATTGCCCCTTTCTCCCAGTATTGCTTGTGAGCCATCAATCTTTTGAAGCCTGGACTGATGCACCTGAACGTAGGTGCCCCCATGCCTAACCAATATCACTACACCATCTTGGCCGATGACCACACCTGGACCTTTCCACTCTGTACAATCCGCTTGCAGTAGACTTTGTCTCCTGTGTCATATTGGTCATCACTGGGCTGCAGTTGTTTACAAAGGGCTCGCCGGATCCTCTCAGAGCATTCAGCTTCTGTAAATGCTCTCTTTGTAGCATGTAGTGCTCCAATCTGTTGGGCTACCAAAGTACTCACACTAGTACCTGCTAGAGCTGGTGGCTTATCAGTGAGCACTGAAGGCAGATTTGGGTTCTGTCCGAACAATAGCTGGTAGGGACTATACCCATGCCATGAGAGCCCAGTCTAGGGCTATGTTCCAGTCACATCCATTGTCTCTCTTCACTTTCAACAAGATTTCAGTGTTTCACTATGTCTTTCTAAAAGGCCATTGCTCCATGGGCTATAAGCTGCAGTTGTCTTCACTTCAATGGTAAAGTTTTCAGCCATGTCCCTCATTTCTTCGTTGTTAAATTCACCGCCATTGTCACTGTAAAGTCAGCACGGAGGACCATGAACACTTATCCAGCAGTGAATAAAGTGTTTCAATATGTCCTTAGGTTTTTTTGAGGTGACAATGCTCCCTGCACTGAAACGTGTGAAGTGGTCAATGGCAAGCAGATACCACACTCTGGCCAGTAGTTTGTGCAGTCTGTCAGCTGATGCATGTCCAAATTGCTTATGTAGTTTTGACAGAACTTTCAGTTTTTCCTTTGTTGTCATGTTTTCTGTTACAATAAGGATGTCATTCTCATTTTGTATTTTGCTTTCATCTGTAGTACTCTTATCTCTTAAGTTGACACAATAATGTCCTGAAGATGTCAGTTCAAGTTTCACTGGTTGCTTGAACATTATGGCTTTGTCATTTTCAATGTCCAAAATGGCCCCTGCTCTTTTCAGTGAGGTTTTTCTTAAAAGCAGTGGGATATCTGTCTGCCCTATCATGGCTGGAATGTTCACTTTCTTTGTAAAATGAACAACTCTCCGCTCGCCAAACCTGAATGGTCTTGCACTCTGTATGTCCTTAATTTTTAAAAACTCAGTCTTTGTTAGTCCACTTACATAATGATCAAGCCATTTTTTTCCACAAACTGTTCTTGTGCAAGCTGTGTCAATCACAGCTGAGCCTAAAGACTCCACCATGAAGAGCTCTGTGTCTGACAATGAGTCTTTTGACGACAAAGTAATGTTGCATTCTTCAACATCTGCCAGACCCTCCTCTGTCAATTTTGCATGTTCATTTTTGTGTAAACAGTCCTTTGCCCAATGATATGTGCTTTGACAGACTGCACATCTTGTCCTTCTTCCATATCTGTCAAGTGGATTCGTGCCCTGAACAGCCATTTGAGTGTGCAGACCTGACCGACTTTCTCGTTTGCCGGTAAATCGCGTGTAATAAGCAGAGTCGGCAGCATCTCCATTCACCCGCGCCCTTCTGTGGTGAATTATCGCCAAAAATTCTCTTCATGGCTAACTTCATGTATACAAACGAGAGGCTTGGACAAGTGGTAAGCGCCGACTATTTTGTCTTTAACAGTAAGTTCTGCAATATCTAGTAGCTTGAAAGCTAACACAGCATCTGGAAGCTCCATTTCGAACTTACGTTGTCTGTTGTAGCGCCGTTCAAATTCTACAATGTAATCCGCCATCAATCCGCCATTTCCTCTCGTGTACGCCTCATTCTGGCGATCTTTCTCCTCTTTTGTCCGAAGTGTATCCATTCCTGCAGCAATTTCCAGTGCACTGTCTCTCGCTCTTCCCGTTAGCGATAAGGCAACCGCTAAAGCTTGCTTTTTCTTCTCCAGGTCGGTGACCAGTCTCCAAATTTCAATCAAATTTTTCCAACTTTCAGAAGACTTCCTCTCGTCAAACGCCGGCGGAACTTTTTAATTGCTGGCGGCCATCCTCTGCTACCAATGTTGGCTCAATAACTACAGTGACAACTGTATATATTTAAGACTTTACTCTAACTTTAGCTGCACAGCAAAACAGCAAACCTTTCTCTTCAACATACACTTTTTAACTACTACTTCACACATGCACAGTTTGTTACATAACACTCAATAACCACTGAGATTGTGGCTCCCGAAAGTAGTAAACCTAACAAAATAAACCAACAATAAACATGTTATGACAAGACATGTGTGACACATAAGCAGCAGGGGCACAAATATGGTGTCCATTTTAGGACGTGTGTCAGTCTCAGTTGTACTCGGTATAAATCTCATAAAGACTTGTGGTCATTGTTGTTAAAACTTGCTTGCAAAGTCAGTTTAACGAAAAGTTGTTTTCATTCTCGTCAAAACTTTGTCATTCTCTATTTTTCTCCAGACTACTCCGTCTTCATGCTCCACCGGAATTACTACATACCTCAGTGCATACAAAACGTTATGTTTTGTTCAAAACAGTCTTTATTCATATGTACAGTATATATAATATTTGTTTTTATTCAAAGGTATGTGCAAGAAGACCATAATTTGAGTTCTTAAAACCTAGATATACAAGAGCAGCTGCATGGGCGCTGTTCTCTACACTGATTTTAACCAACCCACAGAATTGCATTTTAATTCTAGTGTGCATACATGGAATTCAGACATATGAAATATAAACAGCCTATTGCATTGGCTATAAGTTGGTATTGTATTTCCAGTCTTAATATGTTGCTACAAGGTGGTGCTTAGTCATGTCTTTGTCTTTAATTTCTTACAGGGTCAGTGGAAAAGAAAGTTTGAAAAAGAGAACGTCTTTAAGGCTGACTTTTATGTCAGTATATCAAAAACCTGTCAAGTGTCCATGATGTTCCAGGAAACCATGTTCCGTTATGGCAAGTTCATGGAGGACAAGGTTCAATTGCTGGAACTGCCTTTTCAAGGAGATGACACAACCATGGTGCTCATTTTGCCTTTTGATGATATTCCTCTATCTCAGGTGAATTACGAATCATTTACATTTTATTATCTGCAGAGAGGGGGTTATCCACTATGTTTTTTATTAAAATAAAATAAGTAAAAGGTAAAAAACAAACATACGAGACAAAATAAATTAAAATCTTTATCACCTTGTCAGCCTTTTTATCCACAAATAGTCAGAGAAGACACTGAGTCACATAACCCAACACAGAACTTTCTGTTTAACAAATAATATATTAAGTGTAATGACTGCTGCACCCACAAAATTAAGACATTTGATTACGATAGTTTTATCAAAGGTTTAGTGTCAGGCTTCATTATGGTCTAAAAGTTGATGCAAAGTTGATTCACATTTTTGTGTTGTTTATTCGGCACGTTTCCGGTGTGTAAAGACCTTAAGAAATGTTTCGGTCTCGGTCGTACTTGGTATAATCTCATAAAAACTTGTGGTCATTCTAGCTAAAACTTGCTTGCAGAGTCAATCTAACAAAAATGTGTTTTCATTTTTGTCAATACTCACAACTTGTTTGCAAAGTCAGCCTAACTAAAAGCTGTTTTTCAATCTCACCACAACTTGGGGTCATTCTCACTCGGATGGCCGCAAAGTCAGTGTCTTTCTCAAACCACATACTCCTCCCCAACCCACTCCGTTCCAAAGTGCAAATCTGTATGCAAAACACCCTTCATTAGTGATTTAAATGACTCCCAAGCTTCTTTGGCTGTATTTGTATTTATTTTTTGAATATCTGTTTTTCAGCAACAGCTGCTTAGTTTTTGCGACAGTCCCTGTAAATATGCTACACTTTGCAATCAAATTAACAAGATTGTAACATCTAGACTAAATAAGGATATACTTGAACCTAAATTCAATTTATCCTTTAAGTTATTAGCGTCTACATGACAATATTAAATGTATTCGTTTGAGCAGATGTTGGTATGGCTCACACTTTTTTACGAAGCGTCTTCCATGACATAATTCTGCGTTGCTTGTTGTCAGAGTCAGCATCAGAGCCATTTGAATTTAGATGAAAAAATTCTGGAAACTCAGGAAATTAAATTGCAAACAAGAATAAAGTTTCAGCTTTTGAATTGTGTCACTTTAGTACCATGCTGGCAAAGAATTATCATTATCAATGTCACATTGTGTTTTAAATAGATGTCTGTCACACATAATGCAATTACAATTAGGAAATCAAATGCCAAAGTGAACATTGATTTGTTATTTGAGCATTTACTTTTTAACGTTCAATGTGGCAGGGTTATTGTGTACAGGACATGTAAAACAAAGTCACATGGAACATTGGACTTGTCATGCACTAGCTCATACACTGTAAACAAAATAAAAAAAATTGGCTCAGCTTATAATTATGAGTAACTTGGCTGCCTTAAGATTTTGAGTGAGAGGAGCAAAGAACCTTAAGTTCTCGCAACTTGGTGATTTGGTTTGATGTACTTCAATTTAAGTTCATGCAACCCACTATGAAAAGTCAATATGACGAAATATTTGACATTCAGTCAACTGATTATTTAATGAAATTAACAAGTATTTTGTAAATTTAATGAATTAATTTGCTTGTTGTTGCACCGTAACGCAAACATATGAGGCCCCTTTTTTGTGTCATGCTGTTTCTGTTTCTTAGTTTTTATATTTCTATAATTATAATATTAATTATACTATTTTAATTAAACTGGAATTAATTGTTCAATATATATTAAATTGTTTTAATTATATCCATATTCTTGGGAGTTAATTTTGGTCCTTGTTATCTGTAAGAAGGAATTATGTTTGCTGTTACAATCGCCCCTGGGGCAGTAACATTTGACTTGTATTGTTTTTAGCAATCTTGTGACTCCAAATGTGTTACCGCCACTGGTAAAGAGTGTCAACAAAAAGGACATAGATACATGTTATCTACACAAATAATTGTATCCAAATAGTTGAAGTTTTTGAGTAATGATTTCAAAACCAGAAACTGTTTCAATTGCGGTCGCGGAGGTAG
>JAPMUY010008347.1:0-66496 GCA_026901105.3 Galaxias olidus | reverse complement strand
GGACAAACAAAGAACACACAATCCCCTCCCTCCCTCCCTCCCTCCCTCCCTTCCCTACCCACTTTCGGTTCACCCGTCTCCTGGGGAACCTCACGGCAGATCAGCAATGGCTGATCTCCGACACTAATCAGCATCCCACACCAAGGACGTGTTCTGACAGCGCACCAAGCTGTCATGCTACCCTCCATCGAGGAGACCCCCCCCCCCGATCCAAGACCCAGAAGAGGGAGACCAAACAGCAGAACGCTAGTCTTTCTGGGTGTGGCATCGCCACCATTCCAGTTAGAGAGGCACCATCTGCTGCTGCACTGGTGTTGGACATTACTGCACCAACACAACATTTATCATATAATTGGATTGAGATGGAGGAACTGGGAATCGATCAAGTTAAGACATTTTTTCGAAGACCAGGAGTTAAAGTCTATTATGAATGTGAACAATACGCCTTAAAATGTGTTGAGGCTCTCAGACAAATGCCTCTCTCACTTGTATATTCAATCATCTGCTTTTCTAATACTTATGTCCGGACAGCTGGAGAAGAGTCTGGCAGCCGGCCGTGAGAACGCAGTGAGCTCAACCCAACCAGAGGGGAGCACTTAGCACGTTGCGCGCTCCCCCTGCATATAGGATCCTTACAATATCCCGGGCACCGTGACAAGAGTTCCACTTGATTTCCCCCACGTCTCTGAAGACAAACCACCTAAACTGAATGATAATGGTGGACCTGAGCACCCGTGGATCTCACCAGGGGATTTCTGTCCAGCTCATCCTACCGCCACATTCATCATGTTCCCATTAGCTGCCACTGGCTCTGAGACCCACTGGTGATTGCTACGCGTTTCGTGATAATGAATTCATTTTAATCTCATTAGGATTGTGTGGCATGTCAAGGGCTGAACACACCTGGGCTGATGGTCCCCCGATGCTTAGCAGGGACAGAGAGACGGACGTGTATTTTCTCTGACGTCCAGCGCACATATGTAACGGACTCCTAGCCATATCCACCCACATACATACATTCTATTTCACTGCCGCTGGAACTGCACTATGCACTCTCTCTCTCTCTCTATAAAGAAAGAGAGAGCAAGAAGTAGGGAATGAGACTATTTGGATAACAGTTCCCATTCCCTCCAGCTGGTCTGTCTATCTACATAGAGCAAAAGCACTCAAACTACCTCTTCCTCCGAACATAAAACCAAAATCCAGGTGCTTACGCCCCCCTCACTAGCCCTATTCACCACTCCCCCACCCACACAACGTGAACTCTGACCCCTGTCTCGCATGTGCCAGAGGCTGACCCTTTCTCCTAAATCAATAATCAAATCATATTTAATGTACCAATATAGGAGATTTGGGTCTCACTACATAATAGCTATCGAGAGATGCAGTGCAATAATCTTCCCTAACAAACAGTCACCAAGCATGTTGAAACCAAGCAGGAAAAAAAAACAGGCACTGTAGAACAATGAAACACTGTAAACAGTCAGAGCCATTTCCTAAAGTCCATAATTCATGCAAGTGCTTTGTTTCAACCCCGCTACTCCGGGATGGGCTCTAAAACTGATTGAAAGCTACGGTAAACGTGTTCTCTATGAATCAACACACCTACAAAAGTGGGTAACTGTTCCCAGGGGTGTCTGTGTGTGTTTCCATTCCAGTCCCTACCTGCGGCAGCGTGGATCAGGATGCTCTGGTTGGGTCGCAGGTTGCCAAAGTCAAACAGCATCAGGTAGGCGGTGATGTAGTTGACGGGCAGGGCGGCCGCCTCCTCGAAGCTCATGCCCTCGGGGATGAGGAAGGTGTGAGTGGCCGGCACGGCCGCCACCTCCTGCCACAGGCCGCTGCGGTTCATCACCAGCACTTTATCGCCCACCTACAGGGAAGCACACGACCAGGATGAGATACGGCCCAAACGAGACAAGATCTCATTACACGGAAGGTTAGGGCTGGGAAATTAAATAAAGAGGCACCAAATTCGAAGGGCTTAGCGGCATTTTATTGGATTTTGAACTCGACAAGGGCTTTCGCCACAAACGTCGCTGGGTGGATTCTTAGTCATGCTTTTATTACCATTCCACACAATTCTCGACACGCTCAATGACGGCCAGTGTTGCCGGTTAGCTGTGGAATTTTACCCTGCTACTCCCCAGTGAAATGACCCTCCCGCCCCCCTACACACACACACACACACACACCCCCCCCCACCCCCAAGAGTGGCCTTATCAGAGCAGCATCCTTCTTTCCTCTGCCGTCCCTGTCCGGGAGGAAGAGTTATACAGTAAACCTTACCACCACCCACCGCCCAATCAGGAGAGACCACACGAGGGACACAGGAAATGTAGCCGACCACAGCATTCTAAACCTCTTCCTGTTTTCTTCCTCCTCCTCCACAACTCTACCTCGGGAGCCGGACAGCTTGCGCTCTCTCTTTCACTTCCTACCTCGGGTCCTCTTCACTCTTTTAGAATCTCTTCCTTCCCTTTCTCTATCGTCCTGTCTGCCTGGATCTTCTCTCTGTCACTTTCTTCCTTTTACTTTATCAGTCCTGTCCACCGCCTTTTTTTCCTCGACCCCCTACATCTTTCTTTTATTATATGACCCCCCCCCCTCTCTCTCTCTCTCCCCCTGTCCCTCCAATGCTCCTCTATTCCCCCCCCCCCTCTTCCTCATCAGTGAGACAGGACAATGGGGCCCCATCTTCTCCCCTGGCCGCTCTCCACTCATCAGCAACGCTGCCAGATTCTTCCCCATGGCTGAGCACAAGACAAGCCCTCTCCTCCTGGGAACAAACCCAGTGGTCCCAGGCCGCTCTAATGGTCTGGAGGGAGGGCGTCCTGCATGCGCCTCGCTGTCTCTCCCCTCCAATTAGAGACGTCTCTCTCTCTCTCTCTCTCTCTCTCTCTCTCTCGGGCTAACTCGTTTACTTTCTCCTGTTTTATTAATCTTCTTTTTTTGTTCAAGCGTACTCTGTTTATCTCTGCACCCCTTGATCTGTGCGTGTGGGCATCTGCAACTCTTACAACCCCCCCACCCCCCACCCCCTTGTCATTCCACGGTAGCTGGCTCATCTCCCCAGCTCTGCGTCTGTCTTTCGGTCTCTTTTTCTTTCTTTCCTTCCTCGGGTTGTGGAGTTCATTGGCAGCTCTCGTCTAATTGGAGGTACAGTGCGGCAGGAATCAATAGGCGGGGGAGTTACAGCTTCACAGGAAACACTTCATGACTCACACATCACATTCAACTGCATCGGCATATATTCTTCTGCGTGCCCACGTAAGACACGTGAGGCGCTGACTGACACACACACACACACACACACACACGTCAAGGCCAGACTAATGGCCCTTGTGACTATTTCTTTCACAACTACCTTTACAGTGTGTACCCCCCACCCCCCCCCTTTCACATCTTTCGTTTCACTTCCCACTCAGCTCTCGACTGCATTGAATTAAAAAAAAAAAACACTATAAAAAGGAGTCACACAGCGGCCCTCACAATATGCCGCAAACCAAAGGACTTAATCATTTGGTGATTCAATCATGGGCTATGTGGACAACAAATCAGTTCTTTCGTGGTTTGACCAGCTCAGCTAAAAGCATGGGCCTGCTGGTCTCCCCTGAGAGTGCGGAGTCAGGCAGAGAGGCCGACCAGGGCTCATTATAAACACCTCAGGGGCCCTTGTGGGGGTCCGTAATCGAATTAAAGGACAAGGTAATTCTCTCGTGTCAGCAGAGCTGTCCCTCTCTGGCTCCTGACACGGTTAGCCTGGCCACGGCTGCGTGAGGTGGGAGGGAAGGGTCCTCAGTGGAGACAGTGGGGATAAAAGCCCCGCCCTGCAGGGATGCAACCTGCTGTAGAGCTCCCTTTAACCACTGTGAGCACAACATAATGTTCCGATAGTTTTTCATGTTGTATCTGGTGCATGAACTAAAGGAAATAGTAGAACTGAAAACCTTTAAATCACTCAAATTATTGGCTGAATGAATGAAGAAAAAGGCCACAGAACAGAGCTTTGCAGCACAGAAGACAAACACAGTTTATGGAAAACGTTAGGTTCAGCATCTGATTTTCTCGTCTCTGCGTAGTTTACGGTCGACTTGTCAACTGTGCAAAAACGCAGGCTGCAAGCGTGCTCCCCGTCTGTAGCAAAGAGGACGCAAGGGATGGAAAGACGGAGGGATGGAAGGATAGAGGGAGAGAAGACGGAGGGAAGGAGGAAATACCAGACTGACAATGTGGACTGGAGGGAGATAATTGAGAACATATGGGTCAGATCCTACCACAACTCAGAGGAAGAGAGAAAACACAGCAAAAGGGAAAGGGTGGGGGGTGTTCTGGGTGCTTTAATGCAATTCGGGACGCTTCCCCTCAATTCTTCCTCCTTTCCCACTTCCCTTTGCCTGCACTCTTGGGTCACTTAAGGTGATGTCACTGTTAACCCACATTTAACAGCCTGTCATCGCAGCCACAGAGTGTGTACTTCTGAGGAAATAAAGTGTGTGTGTGTGTGTGTGTGTGTGAGAAGGAGAAAGACGGCGAGTGTGAAGACCGCAGTGAGGACAAGAGCTTTCCAAATCTCAGCAACGGTCGCCAGGGTCAGCACATTCCCTGTGAGTTCACTGCTTGCCAATTTACAAAAGATCCCAGAGATCTCTCTCCATTAGTAAGATTGGCTCTTTAATGCTGGGCACAGAGGAAATGCTGGCTAAGTGTGAGACATGAAGACGAGTGGTGTGTGTTAGTGTGTGTGTGTGTTTGTGTGTGACCTTTAAATCCAATTTCCATGACTGACAAAGTGTAAAGAGGCCATGTAAGTATCTAATAGGGCCAGGGTTATAGCCTTTGAACATGTACCAGGCCAATTTGGGCTGACGAGGACCAGTACCGCGACTATCCATCTGGTTTACATTGATAGACCTTCCACCATTCCATCCAGATTGGCCAGCTTTGCCCTTCTAGGTAGCTGATCGAAGTCAAGAATATCTTTCTGGGCTTGAATTATTCCTTATTACCTCCCCCATATGCAAGCTATGAGACTATGATCTTAATCATCTTTAAAGGGTTAGTAAAAGGTCAATACTTCCCACTTTCTCTGCTCTGAGCAAATACAATGAATATGTTCTTGTTTCACCTGTGGTTCCTGAAAAGTAACTATGCTGATGCAACAAATGATTGGGCATTGTGTTTGGATGATAGTAACATCAAAACAATTCATAGGTTTGCTTTGACTTGTCATGTTGCCAATTGGTTTTTTATAGATGACTAATCATACCTCTCAAAGAGAAATAACAAAGGACTTAATTGTTACAGAACTTTCAGATATAAATGTCTTAAAAATGTAATTAGTCTATAAATAAAAAATATATTAATTTACAGCCCGCATTTTGATCGGACCGTGTAAGTTTTGATGATTCCATGCTAAAACGAAATAGACAAAAAGCATCAGCTGATACACAGCATGTCAAAGCTACGCAATTCACTTAAAAAGCTATTGTGCCTCGCCCTTTCCATTCAGTGAGTGGGTGCGTGCGCTGTTGCTCTCGGTAACAAAGGCATCGGTGACCGCAATCGCTTTAATAATTATGTCTACCACGACACAGCAACGCCCATCAAAACAGGTTATGAGTGTAGGTGTACGGCTTTTAAATCGACATTATCTCTTACAATGTAGCATATAAAAGAAGGCTCTTTAAATACGACGCGATAAACAGGCAACACCCGTGTAAGCAGCAGGTAGCTAACTGTCGGCTAAGATTCCAAACTTGATGCTGTCAATCTGTGCGCACAACGCAACTGACTTCCTTTACCATGAGACAAGCGGCGCTGGCTTCATTGAGCACGCCATCAATTAACCAATTCAGTTTCAACTGGAACCATTAGGCTATATAATTATAATGTAATTTGTTTCAAACAAACGTATACTTGGTAACTTTCAACCGACCACACATTGAATTTTGTACACACCTTTAAATGCCAGTAATTTATTGACGTTAACTCTTACCGAGTTTAGCAACAAAATCATCTCTGAAGTGAAACTCTGGCAAGTGAAATATAAAATGAGACAGGGAACACAAAAATGTAGGGAGCAAAACTATTGTATTAAAAAAACCTTCGACAATAGGCCCATTGGCTTGATGGCACACCCATATCAATCGCTAAGGGTTTGTTTGAAAAATGGAACGCTATTTTCAATTCTGCCAAACAATAGGCTTATCATGATATGTCATGTTTGAGAAACTGGGTGAATAGATGCGCTTACTTTTCGCTCTGTCACTTCTTCACCGACAGCTTCAATCACCCCGGAGCACTCCATCCCCGGTGTAACTGGAGGAGACGGCAGCCGATCGTACAGACCCTGCCGTGCCAGCAAGTCGGCAAAGTTCAGACCACATGCCTTGACCCGAACTAGGACTTCTCCGGCTTTGAGGGTCGGCTTCCCTTTTTTCACCTGCAGCTTTACTTTATCATACCCCCCATAGCCGGAGAGGACCAGGGAACGGTAGGTGAACACATCTTCTTCGGGGACCTTCTCAGTCACCGCGGGTGTAGCTACTGCTTCTGCACTGGCAGGTGGTGACTCAGTTTTCGGCTCTTCGCTGGTTTTGGTTTCTTGCTTTTGTTCCTCGGCATTTTGCTGTTGGACAGGTGCTTCTTCTCCAGCCATTATGCACGGTATTGTTAGACTGCGATAAGTATTGATAAATTAACTTATTTTGCGTTTGTTGCCGCTGAAGGCTTTTTCGTAGTGCCCTTGCAGAGTAATGAGCAATCGGTGCCAATCTGAATGTCTGAGCTTATTCACCAGTCTTTCATGAGGACACGCACGCAAACAGTGAGAGCCACAGCTGAGCAATCAGGAGAGAGAGAGAGAGCGAGAGAGAGAAGGAGCGAGCAGGTTGCCTTGCAACAGTGACCAGAGGTTGTCAACTCCGCGCTCTGTCAGAGCAGTGTGAGTAGGACGAAAAAGAGGCGGGCTGGAAAATACGGATACAGGTTTTCTGAGAAGGATCGACTATGATTTAATGAGTTTTTGACCAGACTACTGAACTATAATCAAGATTCTCCATTTGTGTGTTGATGTATAAGTGTGTTCATAATATATTTAACATACGATCACCCATCATGAGATTATACACGTGTAAACAGATTGAATTAAGTTTACAAACTGGCATTAAGTAGAAAAAAAAGATATTGCACATATAATGTAGGCCTTTCTCTCTCTCTCTCTCTGTCTCAGTCCTGAACTCACTCACTGACACGTGCCCTTGTCCAAATGCTCTCTTTCCACAGTTCTTTGTCTCATCTCATATTCTATAGCTCTAGCCCCCCTGTTAATTAATGTACCTCTACTGCACGACCTCTACTGAACTCCTGGGCCTGAGCTACCAAAGAGTGGAGGCTTGTGCTGCTGGAACATGAGCGGTTAGAGGAAATGTCTGTTTATGCCGCCTATTCTATTGTATAATTGGCCGGAACCTCCAGAATGCCAAACGATCATTGTTGCAAGAAAAGAGTGATGAAAACTAGTGTGTTGCTGGGATCCTGCAACTTTTTGATAAAACTTGGCCTCAATCCAATGGTATGGTCTGTGTCAGATTCATTGGGGTAATGAGATCATTACACTAATAAAGAAAACATGGGCTTTGGGTCTGGGACTAATTAACATTTCACATAGATGGATCAATTTAAGGGAACAGAGGAGGTTTATAGTAATTGACTATCATTGATGATATTCCCCTCATCCTTGATTGCAAGCCGATCGATTCAAGTCGGCACAATGAATCACAGCAACTGCCAAATGCAGTCCCAATCACTGCATGCATTTACTGATGAGCTGAGAGAGCATGAATCACGTCTACTCAAAAGTAACCACGGGAAGCCACGGAGAGCCACCTTGTGGACATTAAGTGCTACTCAATAAGGCCTGGGTCAGTTCCAGCTGAGTTGGACAGACAGATCAATATCCCATGGGGCCATAGTGCTGTCTCGGACAGACGCTATTGACCACCAGCCGGGCCCTAGACAAGTGGTTAGCAGGCAAACTGTCAGGTGGGTCCCATAAAGCACTGTACGCTCCTGTGAATGTCCATCAGTATGCTGAGGGTGTTTTTAGCAAATCTCTCCATCTCATTAAACAACCTGACAGAGGGGCAGTTCCGAGGACGAGCCCTCCAACATCAAGCTGGAAGTGTGGTGGGGCAGGGAGGGACAAAACTCGTTGAAGAGCCTCCTCATTCCAAATAAGCATATTTCAGTTGGCATAATGGAGTAACAGATTTCGATACTGAAGTGACACATGTCACGGCCATTAAAGAGGCTGCACCTGCATACAATGGCTGCTTTTGTGAAGAGAACGTATCATTTTGAAAGTTCTGCCTTTTTTCTAAGTAGGTTACAGAATAATGTGCAATATTGTGCACTAGTGGGATTTGCCCTGGATTCGGCAAGGTGTGCTTTGCACTGAGCCCAGACGTCTGCTAAATCGACTGACTCTGAAGGGGTGACTGTGTGGCTGCGCCCTGGGGAACACGTGTGACTGCAAACACAGGGGGACATTTCTAGCAGCAGGGATCTGGGCTGAGATGGGAACGGTCCCTCTTTCCCTTCACTTACACACAGCAAGCAGTAAGTATGTGCACGCACACACTTGCCACAGCCTCATTATGCTTCATCATTTACATTTTCAATCAAGTATCTTTGCAATTCAAATCAGGCTTCTGTGTACCCAGTCTTCCATGGGACACCCGTTAATCCCTCAGCCAAGATAATTGAAAGTCTACTTTGTAAGTGCTGAAATTGTATTCACCTGAACAATATAGAATATGCATGCATTGGCCCAACATATTATCTGTTAAGGAATAGAAACCATAGAAATAACCCCATAATTCATCACTAACCACTGTATGTAGCCTGAAGTCAGACCTAAGCAATGGCCCCACCTGCTGTTGGTCCAGAAAACAGGGAATTCGATGTTTGGTGTTTCATAAATGTACTACCAATTCTGACCAGAGAGTGACAGTAAAGACTTGCAGACGGAACAAAAAATAAACTGATTTAGTGAGACACCACTTCCTGTTCTTTTTATTTCTTCTGAAGTTACCGTCTCATTCACAATTACAGCAACCTTGTTTTGAAAATCAAAAAGTGATTTGTTGAGCTATATGTATGTTTTTTTCACTTTCCTATAAAGTGCCATAACATAATTTGCTAGACTGGACACACATGTATAATGAAAAGGCCAATTAAAACAAATCCAGATTTTTTTAAGTGTTCTAACGCTGTTTAACAGCTACAAGAGTAAAAATAAAAAAAGAGTTAATAGAATGTATGCAATAGTTGTTTCTTATTACACTGCAAAGTGTTTTGGCAGCACCCAGGTCTCGCAATCTCGTTGAACGTGTAGTCTATTGGCAAGGCGTGGCTAAATGAAAAGTAGCCTTTAAACCTACCGGAGTTTTCAGGGAGGGATCCGCGTGCTGCTGTTGTGGAGCCAAGCTGGCATTGACAGAGCACAGAGCACAGAGTATCTATTACAGTAACGGTGAGAGTCGAGAGCCTCTGACTGAACAGAATAAGAGGACAACAGAGGCTGGGTAGCATGCATTTTCGCAAGTTTTTTATTTCCCTAATTTTGTCCTAATCGGATGGTGTATGTAACCTGTCCGCGTCAATAACAGATTTTGACGGTCATAATGGAAAGTCAAGGCACCCGTTGTAAGATAGTGGTAGTCGGGGATACACAATGTGGCAAAACAGCACTATTACACGTTTTTGCCAAGGACTGCTATCCGGAGGTAAGAGTTCAAGAAAATTATTTATAAAGTATGCCTTCATTATAGAATGCCATCATAGAACTAAGAATATCCACTTTTATTTAATTAAGTTTACAAGTGTATCAATAATGAAACATATATATGTTCACTCCTGTGTTGATTGTTTAAAAACTAGCTGTCATAAGATAATCATACCATAGCTACGTTAGAGATAGAGAACTTTTTAAACCAGTGTAGCACACTCAGCCCTCACCTGCCCTGTCGTTGCCATTCAGAGCTTAAGTGTGCATGAAAGACAACGAGACAAAACGCTCGCGCAGGCACCGTTTTTATTTTTCAAGGTGCATCCACAATGCGTCACACTAATATCCACACTGATATTATGTGGTTATTTACAATCCATCTAATTCCCTTTTACAACGCATGCATTACAATGCATGTCTGCTAGTCTCCCACAGGCCTGTAGATATAAGCTTTTTCTGTGGAATTTCAACATGCCAGCCTGTTACAAGAGGTATAGTTGGTGCAATCCTTATAAGACACCCATATTTTCTCCGCCCTTGTGCTTTTCAGAACTATGTACCCACCGTCTTTGAAAACTACACAGCCAGTTTTGAAATTGACAAACAGCGGATTGAACTGAACATGTGGGACACGTCAGGTAAGACCGTTCCTCGTCTCTCTGCATCTCATACGGGCTGCCTTCAAATCAATCCTCTGATTGCGCTGCTGTGGTGGCCGGGGAAGCCACTGGAAGGTTCACTCAGGTTCACATTTCAACGGCTGCCATCTCGTTGACAAATTGTTTTGACCTCTTTGGCGTAAGACGGATATATGTGTGCCCAGGGCATGTTGTGTTTATGATAGTTGTCTGTCCTGGAAACTTCAATACCCGTTCGGTCTCTGAGCGCGGTGACGTTGCATTCCGCTCTTTACTGCGCTCTGTGTGTGGGTGGGTGGCTGGCTGTTCCCATGCTCTGTCCATGCGCCTTTACTAGGCGTCTGTGAGGGGGTCCGGGGAGGGTAAATCAGCCTGAACAACCTCTACGTGAACCCTGTCCTTTCCCTCACATATCTCCAGTTGTGTTTAGACTGTTCGCACATTTAAATATACAGTCAGCAGAGCAACAAAAGGAACACCCTGGGTTGGAATTGAACTATTTAACTATTTAAGACCTCTTTTGTCTCGCTAAAGGGCCTGTGCTCTGGTGAACGACATATCCAGGGGCTGTGGCAGAAATACGTAGGCCGTGGTCTGTGGGAAAGCTGATGTGGCTACCAGTTTGTAGCACTCCTAAGGCTCCCTCTTCTCTACATGAGTGATGCCCATCTTACTGGAATGCCACTGCTCTACTTTTATCTAAGCCTGTCACAATAGATCAGTTTACAGCTTTTAAGTTGCACTCCCGCTCCCACAATCTCGTGTTTTCTCCATGCCCAACGCCGCCCAGTTCCGCCATGCGTCTTATTAACCAGTGATGCAGCATGACTAGCGTTCTATGATAATGATTATGGTTTCAAGACCCCGGTATATGGATCACTTCCGCTCCTGCACCTCCCCTTGGGAATTCCATCTCTCGTATTCCCAGCAACATCCGCAAACCTAAAAACACCGAAGATGCTGTGGAGTTCCTCCTTCTTTGTTAGTCATACTCTGTCGCACAGTTAAGAATGTTTTCTTAAGAAGGGGTTTTGTATTTCCGTGGAAATGGTTGGGACCTGGTGCTGACACGGGGAGTAAATCCACTTCAGCTTGTCTGTCTGGGGGTGAAGGGCTTCTCCAGGGCTCCAGGCCGTATCCCAGAGAAGCTCTTTATCTCTCCCATTAGGAGCCTTTTAAAGCAGGAGCAGTGTTTCGCCTCGGCCCGTCACCAAATCCTTAAAACACCACTGGCCATGTGTGACTAGTCTTTTATCTTCCACTAAAATCACCCTAACCTCTCTACCCATCTAATGCATGGAATCCCCTTACCAGCTGTAGGGCAATGGTGTGTGTATGTCTAGAAGAGAGACTGTGTGTGTCTGTGTCTGTGACTGATGTATTCCTGTTTGTGTGCACTCTTAATCATTGATTCATGGCAAACACAGCTGCTCATATTTTCCCCGTCTCGATAATTAATTAGCTAACATTTAGATAAAAATCCCTTTCATCTGTACTACTGAGCCCTGTGCTCTTTTCTCGCTTTCATTCCGACGCCCATTTTCCCCGCGTCTCTCTGCTCTCCTCCGTTGACCCTGGGCTTTCCTCTGACTCTCTCTTTCTTTCTCACGCACAAACGAGAGAGACATATAGTCATACTGCAGAAATAGGCTTCCATGGGTTCCCAGTGTCTCCTCCAATTCCAGCTGTCTGAAGTCTATCAGCACCAATTGTTGCAACCGCTGCATTCCCGTTCCCAGCTATAGACAGCCCCTGCTCCTCCATTTATCCTATATTTCCTTCTTTTTTTTTTAAGGGAGCCAGTGCTTTAAAACCTTCCCAGCTTCTGTATTTCAAAGCGGGCATTTCATTCTGATGATTTCCCTTATCATTGTTGATGGGCCCTGCTGTGGGCTAACTCCATTACAAAGCATTATTGATTGTTCTCTGAGGTGAGCCATTTCAGTATCTCAAGTCTGGGCCCATTCACACTTGCTCAGCTCTCTGTGGTGTGGCTGGATGTGTATTACCAATAACCTGGTCGCCTGTGCCTTACTTTATCAGGGCAATAAGCCATTGATTAGTTAGGTCTCCTTTGATTGTGCTTTCTACCAAAGCTCTAGTCTTCACACAGCCTATGCGACTAGAGGTGAGATGTAGAACTAATTAAGATCCTTACTGATTGGGATGCTCTTTCTGTATGTGTGTGAGTTGGTCCGCTGCATAAATGGGATGTTTATTTTAAAGGGAGACAAGCGGAAATGGGGCCCTTATGGCTTTCCAATGCCAGAGGGCAACTCTCAGCGCTGCTTTGTATGCTGTCCTGCATTCAGCTTGGGACCATCTGGAGAATTAAGTCAATTAGGAACCGATTGAGTGGAATTCAAATGATTGTGCGCGTGTGTGTGTGTGTGTGTGTGTGTGTGTGTCTATGTATGTCTGTGTTTTTGTGTTGATGTGTGTGTGTGTGTGTGTGTGTGTGTGTGTGTGTGTGTGTGTGTGTGTGTGTGTGTGTGTGTGTTGGTCTGCACGAGGGATAAAGAGAGAAAGTGAGGGGACAGTCTATTTCTGTGTAGCCTATACGTAATCATTGAAACATGAAAAATGGCCGCAGTGACTAACATACAGTTTCTCCTTGAGTCCAAATGCCAGCGTTCCAAGCTGCGATTGGTCAGCGTAAGAATATCACTTGGTCACAATGGGCCTGAGGTCCAATCAGGGACCAATGTTACGTGCTCATGGGGCATGCTGATAAGTCAGTCACTCTGGATATTCCTCAGGTCTGAGCGTGAATGCCCCCTTCTTCTCTTCCCAATATGGTAGTGCTGCATGGGAAAGATCCCCTCCGGCCCAGGCCTCCTCACGGAACTGTCTCTGGGAATATCCGAGTCATGACAAGCTGGTTTTTCCCTAGCGTTCCTATTTCTGTTTGTGTTTTCCTGAAGTACGTGCCGTCCCACTCTATTCTGAAAGTGCAACTTTTGGGACATTGTTGCCAGTCACAGTGAATCAATCAGACAAACCAACAATTCTACTCTGTCCCGCTATGTGAATACAGAGCGTGTGTACTGCAGAGGAAAGTGCTATTTTAGTGATTCCTCTCACACCTCACTCACACAAACTGTATAATAAGCATTCTTTTAAAGAGCCAGTCACTCACAACAGCCTCCTCTGTAATCAGGGGTGTGATGTTTCTTTTGGATCCGACAGATCACAACAATACTACAAACACGCTGCATCCCCCTCCGCGTCTTACAACTCTCTGGCTGAATGATGGTTGGCTTTCTCTCTCTCTCTATCTCTGCCTCACATTCCCACTGACTTTTCAGCATTCCTGGTGTCTTTTGTGTTCGTTCAAACCCGCATTCTCAGTGCACTGGACCATCAGGGCACCCAGAGGCCTAGATAAACAGGCTTAGTTCACAAGGCCTTCCATTCCCCGGCGCTTTCCACTTGATTAATCTTTGATCGTCCGAGTGTGGGCTAGCAGCCTGACGCAGAGAGGAACTAAAACCAACAGGCGCTGCCTGCCTCCACCCTGTGCTCTGGCCGGTTTAGCGCTGGACGACGCTCGGAGCCCACCGCCGACAGGATCTGAGGCAGCGAGCATGCTGATCTACCCGGACGATACGAGAGGGGGTCCTGTCGACGCGCTCCATCATCTGCCCCCCCCCTACGCTACTGTCTCTTGTTTGTTTTTCATAAACGTGTTCAAATGCGGGTAGAAGTGAACTTCTAGTCAAAAGCTGTCGTTTACATTCGGCGTGAGTTTCCACTTGAACGGTATTGAAAAAGATTGTGTTCCCCTGTAAAGGCGGAAACGCTCATACATAATCATAGAAAAGTGTTGCCGAAACAAAGGTGGTGACTGTTGTAAACAAATATTAGGGTGGCGATGATGACAGGCCTTAAGCTGCTGTTTACAAACATAGACAGATCCTCCGTACTAAGCTCTGAGGTATTTGGTGCCATTCATACAGTCCAGCCTCAGGGAACAACTGCCGAAAAAACCAAACCGGTTTGGGTGATTCAGAGGGAGGCATGGGGAAACGGGAACATCTGTAAGTGTCTTGTAACAAAGGAGGTTGTTGTGAAGATATAAAATGACCTTTGTGGACTCAACCAGGAACTCCACATATAAAGAAAAGAATTTCATGCCAACCTATACAACATAATTATGCGTTGAATGCAATTAGACCATTTCTGTGATGTGGACCTCTTGTTACCTTTTAGAATGTCACATAAGCAATCTGATCAGCACTTCTAGGCTCATTCCACACGACTATTTTTAGAGCATGAAAGGCGTGTCAAGCGTTAACATTCAGAGCACTTACCATGTATTTGATCAGTGTAAAGAAACCCAGACTAAAATATTCATGCCTGCTCCATATTTGAAAAGCGATCGTGTAGAGCAAATGCCTGGGGTGTGATTTAATAAAAAATATGTGTTCTTTTTCGTGTTTTTTTTTTTTACTGTAAAGTCTAGTGTGACACTTTGACAAGTTGTGTCGCTGCCACTGTTGCACTTTAGCGGTAGCTAGATATAAATGGCACAGCGCTTTGGTCAAGTCTCCATTGACAGTGTCGGTATGCCTGAGGAGGTATTTTTGGGTGGAGGGGATTGACTATGCTCTCCCCTGACCCGGGGGGCTGAATAGGGCTGTTGGGGAAGTAGACTGGCTACTCCACCTCCCTTCACTTCGCATAGAAAATATAAGATACAAACGGCCGACTGCGTGCTTTGATATTTTTTACCAATTTCCCAGCAGGATCCATATCATCATCCAAAATGCACAGGTGGCTTTGTGGCCAGACTAACTACTTTCACATGTATGGACATTAAAAATGAACCAGCAGCAACTTCTAGGGTGCCGGCCAGTAAATTGTATAAGGGAGTATATCAGCGTATGCAGCTACTGCATGTAAGTCATGAACGAATGTATTGCTTTTACCTCACTGCACGCCACTGCACTAAGCGACTGTGACAGGAGTGAGGAGAGCCTGGAGGAGAGCCAGAGTCCAGGCTGCCGGGCTGGATGTCTCACCGCCCAGAGTAGCCCCTGGCTGGGCAAGCAGCACTTGCACTCCCCCCGGAGCCCCCAGGCACTTGCGGTCGGATTTATTGACTATCACAGGGAGGTCACTGTGCTCTACAGCACCCGGCTGGCCGTACATTACCGTCACTACGACTTTAAAAAAGAATGGCAAAAGTCGTTTTCAAGAATATCTAATTAGGCTGCATCACTTAGAGAAAGATCAACGTGGCAGCGCCTGGCTATTTATTGGTATCTGTCTATTTATTTCTTCCCCCTTTGAAATAAACCCGACGCCTCTCTTATCCCACTTTCTTTTCTTCTCCCTTCTCTCTGTTTCATCCACTGCTCTGTTTGTGATAGCTCATTAGTCAAGGCAGCTGCCGAGCCTGAGACGGGATCTGACCTGGAGTCAGGGAGCGCATGTAGCAGAGAGAGGGCGCACGCTGTGTGAGTGCCAGCCACACTGACAGGAACACACAGACTATAATTACCTCAACACACATCTCCCTTACTCACCCAGAGACACTGTAGAACACACTAGAAATGCCGCGATACACACACACACACACACACACACACACACACACACACACACACACACACACAAACTTTCTCTGTCTCTCTATCTTTTATCTCTTACACACACACGCGTGTGCACACTCACATAGAACTTTCTATTTCTCTATCTTGTATCTCTTAAACACACACGTGCACGTGCACCTACATAAACAGATGGCTTTACCTGGAAAATGAATGGACCCCCAACCTCTCTCCCTTGTGAACACACCCAAGGTCATGCTGGTCACTTTGTGTGCGCCGTGCATCCTAATGAGGAGTAAACAGGCCTGCGGAGAGGGAACGGCTCTCCCTCCTCTCACAGTCCTTTTCCCCCTAGCTCCTCCTCCACCCTATGTGTGGCGTAGGTGTCAATCACTGTCATCTCAGTCCGACCCGAAACACAGCCATTTTGTTGGCCAGACCCGATATCTCATCACGAATGCCAAGGGCCACTAAATGGTGTCTGCTGGCGAGGGCCTACTATACGGTTAGGCTTAGGCCTGCGGTCTTCTTGCCATGTCTGCAGCGGAGCACATTGCTCTTACTACTGTTCTACATCATGTCACAAGGTCAATGACATTATGAAATGACATTTATTAGTGGTTGGAAGAGCTTAGCTGGTTGCATAATTCAGCGTTTAAAGTAGTCTAATAGAAGACTAAAGATGTAGTGGCAAGTTGTATTTTAGCCTTTGTACAGTGAGTCTACAGTCACAGGCACTACAGATAATAATTGCCATTGTAATCAATGGCAGACAATGATATGCGTGTTTCTTGACGCTTTCACACTGACGCTTGACGCTGACAAGATGGGACGGGCCACGATGCAGATCGTGTTGCTGAGTGTTGAGGCACGTTGTCTATGAGAATGCCGACGGCTCTGACCCTGTCGCCCCTGGTATTGTGACCAGCTGACCAGAGGCGAGGAGGAGCGGGAGGGAGGGAGGGAGGGAGGGAGGGGCCCTGATGGGAAGCTTTGCAGCTGCCTGCCTGGGCCTATGGGCTGGGGAGCGTGGACTAGAGTGTGTGTGTGTGTGTGTGTGTGTGTGTGTGTGTGTGTGCGGGGGGGGGGGGGGGCTGGGGCGGCTAACAGGGCCGGCAGAGAGGCTCTCAGGTTCCCTGGAATAGTGGGGGTGAGGAGAAGGAAAGAGAGGTGTACATCTGGGCCTGTTCTCTCACAACCCCCTCCCCCCCCCCGAGCCTCGACCGCCTCCGGTCTTTGCGCTGTGTTTTGGGTCGGGAACACCCAAGGGACCAGATAACCCCCTGGGTGAGACACACACAGACACACACACACACACACACACACTGACTGTAACACATATCACTTCTATTTCTCTTTCTTATTTCCTACGCGCCACGTGACATCGGGCTGTCATACATGCACGGAGCTTGGTGACTGGCCTGGCTCCTCTGTGCCGTAGAAAGACGAAGGGATTGTCGAGTCCAAAGCATGCCCTATGGAACTGCATTGACCCACAGTAGCATGCTGGCCCGGCACGCTGCGATAGAATCCCAAGTAGGAGGTTATTGATCTTAAGTAAGTCATCTCAACAGCACTTCATTTCCCAACAAACCTCTCTGCTGGTGGCACCTTAAGCCCCTAGTGTGACCGTTGTAAAATATTATGTTTTTCGAGCGTTGTCATGTGGTGTGTCTCACACGGCTCCATTCTTCCTTACGAGACAAAAACAAAAGTGTGGAAAACACACACACGCTCACACCACTAGGATCCGAGTACACCAGCGATAGAGTCATGCTACTATGCTGCTCTATGCCTGACAGAAAGCTCATACGTGCCAGTGTGGGACTGTCACTCTCTTCCGGACCCGTCCCTCCAGCGAGCGCACCGTAGGCCACCGCGCTGCCAGCTTTGATCAGCGCACTTCAAACGGCTCCCCTGGCTGACTGACTGGCTGCCTCCCGGCTGCCCGGCTCCCAGGACTCGCCTCCCTCCACTTCCCTCCTCCCGCCTCCACAGGAGAGGACCCCCTCTCGGCATCTGCCCCGCGACCCAGCGGAGCGTAAGGGGATACAGCCGGGTCTCAATCCCCCTTTGGCCCCCTTCCCCTGCAGCCTCCTCACCCTTCACCCACCTACCGCAGCGAGGCGGCCATCATTTATGGATGACTGTATTTATAAACAGGATCGGATGCTTGCTCTCTCTCTTCGTGCTCTTGCTGTTTCGGTGGAAGGGGGAGCACGCTCAAAGTAGCCGGAGAATAAGTGCCCTTCTCTTCCAGAACCTTCCCCGGGGGACTGCAGAGTGGACTGGCGATGGATCGGACTATGATAGCGATGCATTTGGACAGTTTGGAGTTGTGGTAGTAGAAGGAGGAGGCAGTAGGGAGCAAAGAGAAGATGTCCTCTCCTCTCACAAGTCTTGTCTTTCACGGGCCCATAATAGCAGTCGGAATATGTTCAGCCCCCTTTTTAAAATAGAACATGAGCAGCTTTAGACAGAAATGCTACTGCCACTGTAATTACAAAGGGTCAATTAAGATTCTCAACCAGAAACGAGGAGAAAAAAAGGCAAGAGAGAAAATTGCGGTTTTGCAGGTGAAAAAGGAATGTGAGCGGCGCCATTTGAATGCTTCTCGGGTGTGAGCGGAAAAAAGCGGCTCTTCTTCAGACCAGAATCCATTACGGCATAATAATCACCCCCTTCTGGCTCAAAGAACGAGAGTGGCTAGCTGGCTTTCACTCTCTCCAGCCGCGAGCCACACCCAGCTCCTCGTCTCAGCCCTAGGCCCCAGCCCTCCTCCTGTAGCCTCAGTCCTGGATCCTCAGCCCAGCGCCAGCCCCGGCCCTATTAAAGCACTAGCCTTCCTAGTGGAGACCCAGCCTCTCTGCTCCCTCCCCAGTGAGCTACTGAAAGGTGCTGTGAATGAGAGTGCGGGGGGGGGGGGGGGGGGGCTTACAACCCGGCTCCCGGAGCCCTCGGCATAATCCGATCGGCACACAAGCTTTTTAAGAGGGTGGGACCAGATCTTCCCAGGTTCTCCTTTTTTAATTCCCTCCCCTGCCGTCACTACTCTCCTCCTCGGTTCTCTGCTTTCACTTTGCTCTGAGAAACGGGAGAAAAGGCGATCGCTAGACTGCCTGGATACTGGTGTGACCCAGGGTTCCACAGTGACAGGTCTAAGTGGCAAGGGAGGCCGTGGAACAAAAAGGGGTTTGTTCAGCCGGCTGTCTCTCTCTCACTCGTGTGTCTCTCTTTTAAGTGGCGTCGTCTGTCAGAGCCGTGCGTGTCTCTGCCGTGATGCATCACTCCGAGTCAGAGCGGCTCCGTGCCGCTGGGGACCGGAGGAGGAGACGCCCAGAAACATTTTCTCAAGTCAATCAATTCCCATTTCCTCGCGTGAAACACATACGTGAAGGTTAACATGCCCACGTAAATGTTACACCACAGCCTTATTAGATAGCCCAGCACAGCTATCTAATAAAAAAAAACAACCGCCCACAAAACTAGAACATTTGTGAAAGCGGGAGTTGTGTTTTTTTCTCCTATCGAGAGCGATGCATTTGTAGGTAGACGCTGGCACAGAGAGGACAAAAAGCAACAGTGGGATGCTGACGGAAACCAAAACGCAGCGTGAGCCAGGGATCCAGACAGACAGAGATCAAACGACAGGAGATGAAATGCCGAGCTCTCCGGCTCTCTCAGGTGGAATGGAAGGTGTGTGTGTGTGTGTGTGTGTGTGTGTGTGTGTGTGTGTGTGTGTGTGTGTGTGTGTGTGTGTGTGTGTGTGTGTGTGTGTGTGTGTGTGTGTGTGTGTGTGTGTGTGTGTGTGTGTGTGTGTGTTGTGGGGTGAGGTGAGGGAGCGATAGAGAGAGGATGAGAAAGGAAAAAAGAGCCCGCCACACTTCATTTTCATATCCCTGTGCGGGTGCAGAGGGAGACAGACAGACCGTCATGCCACGACCCGCTCCCCCCCCCCGCCCGGTCCCTCTCCGTTCCCTGCCTGGGCTGTTAGCCCCGCAGCCAGCTCCGCTCCTCAAGCCCCCATCCAGAGGGAGACACACACAGGCATTAACTTCTCTACTGTGGGGCTTTGAGCGGATCTGGGCTGTGCGGCGCCGGGCGCCCTTCAAAGGATTCCCTCTCTTCCAGAGGGAACGCAAGGGAGGGAGCTTTGATCAATATCCCCAGGAAGGAGGGCCACAGGCGGAGGGGGTTAACGGCCATTTAACCCGCTGTCACCTCCACGTTCCCGCCCGCCTGCTCACGCTTTTAAAAAGCTGACATGGGCCATCTCTATTGGAGATCAGGGCCCCTTATCCCTGTGCACGCCTTTGAAGTTGTCTGTCTTGAGAGTTTATCAGGGCACGGGCAGGTGTATGTGTGAACGTTGTGGAGCCCAGCTGCGTGTCTGTGTGTTTGTGAGAATATGCTGGCTAGACTACAGAAATCCTGCGCCACCTGAGACCTCCCTCAGGGCATAGACTCTATGCACAGATGTCTTTTATCATATATACTACAGTACGATCAGATGTATGCCTCTGTGATGGGATGGCGGTAACTAGTTGTCTGAAGTGAACGGTGTCTGTTTTTGGTACAGAGCCCGATTTAGAGGCACTTGTGTGGGGACCTTTTAAACACAAACTACCATGCCCATTTTACAATTAAAAGAAAGAAATGTCAGAGTCTACTAAGCTGCTTTTGGACTTGCAACTCTCTCTCTCTCTCTCTCTCTCTCTCTCTCTCTCTCTGTATTTTGTCCCCTCTTCACCATCGGTGCCTAAGAATTATTAGCCTGCAGACACTCCTCGTCCTATTTTCCTCCATTGCGTCTCTCCCCTTCTCCTTTCCTCTTTTACTTCCTTTCAGGGCCTCACAAAGAAGCCATTTGCATCCCTCCAGGTTGCTACGATACTCGGCCACCACAACTTGAAATGTTTTGCTGCTCTTTGAAGGTGGATTTAGAGAGGAAAACAGCTGCGGGTGTTAGACAGAAAGAGAGCCGGTCCAAGTGTGCACGAGAGTGGTGTGTGTGTGTGTGTGTCTGTCTGAGTGTTCGAATGCAGTTCAATCATGCTGTTACCAACCATACTATTTGAGAGGGCTTGTTTTTTGTACAGTGTGAGCTTTTTTTGTACACGGTGTGTACATGAATCGGTGTGTGTGTTTGTGCGTGCATTGTCTGCTTGGGTTGTTTGTTGCTGTGCGCGTGTTGCCGTACGTGTGTGAACACATTGGAGAGAGCCTCAGGCAAAGGCTGTTCTTTCCCCCTTCAGACTGCTGGTGGCTCCTGTGTGTCGTGCATTTCAGGAGGAATATAGAGTTCTCAAAAATATAGCCTGGCACAGGTCTGCACTGTTAATGAAATGCTTCGGTCTGAAAAGGAAGTTGAAACAACACGATCCTGTTCACGGAAATCCAATGATGCTGTGTTATTTCAGCATCCATATGGATTTGTACGGGAAAAGAGAAGTGGATATTCTAACGGGAAAGATGCGGATGACTGGCAACGTTGTTTCAGTCGCGGAGACCTCCTACGAGCGTCTCACTATGTCGGGGGAGCGGAGGTCTGCCCCTCACCGGTGCCTGCCCCCCCTATCCCCTGGGACCACTCTGGCCTAGGAGGCCCCACACAGGAGAGCAGAGTGCGGGGGAAATAAGACACCTCCCCCGCCGAAGATGGCCGCCGCGACACCAAGCTAACGCCAAGGTCGGACGTGCGTGGGACAGCGTTTAACGGCCGTCCTTGGCACCGCCGCCCAGGGTCGGTTCTC
Source organism: Galaxias olidus (assembly GCA_026901105.3). Taxonomy (NCBI): domain Eukaryota; kingdom Metazoa; phylum Chordata; class Actinopteri; order Galaxiiformes; family Galaxiidae; genus Galaxias; species Galaxias olidus. Next base: position 44,757 of record JAPMUY010008347.1, on the reverse strand, counting down.
TCTGTCACACCGGGCAGTGCCAGCCCCTTTCCGTTTTTAGTGCCCCACTATATCTCCCCGTCCTGCCCTGTCCGTCCCGTCCCTGACTGGAATTCAATTGGCCTTTTGTTCCACCTCGCGGTGCACGGCCCTGACCCCGCCCTCCCCTCTCCTCCCCGCCGGCGGCCGTACCTCTTCTCGTGCTTCTCCACGGGATCGGTCGTGACGCCGTCCAGCGCTTTCATTACCCGTATAAACACCCGCCGTCCACAGGCCCCCCAACCTAACACCCAAACACCCCCCCCCCCCCCCGCCTCTGCTCCACTCCAACACCCTTTATCTCTCCCTTTCTCTTACGACCGGCGGCAGACGGGCGCATTTCTGGCAGAGGAACTGATGAGTTACGTTATGAGTGGTGAATTGTAAGTTGATTTCCTCTCCCTCTCCTCCTCCTCCTACTCCTCCTCCTCCTCCTCCTCCTCTTCCTTCTGCGCCCCGTCCTGTCGTTCGCGGTTGGCTTTTTATTTTGTGCCTGCTCGGCTTGTTTTCACACACGCACCCCCCCCCGGCTCTCCTCGCCGCCCTCCGAGAATTCGCCGTGACTTTGTCAAAGTGCTGAGGTGGTTCCGCCGTCGCTCCGGGTCGGGAAGTTCTGACTGCCGGCTGCCGTGGTGACGGTGGCCTGTCAGTCACCTCGATCTGTGGCTTTGACAAATCGATCCCCGCGGCCCGCTCCGCCAGTACTTTCTCCGCCTCGCAACGAGTTCCTCAATCAAAGGAGCGCCCCGGCCTCAACTTTACCCCCGGCCCGTTTTATTCCTCGACTCCCTTCCTGCCCCTCTTCCCCCCACCCCCCCCACCCCCCCTGATCTCTATGCACCCTGTTGTGAAAGCCACTAAATCACTCTACCCTCTCTCTCTATCCTTGCCTGCTCTCTTTCTCTCTTGCTCTCTCTCCTCCTCAGCCCCCTCCCCCAGTGAGGGCCTGCAGCGCCGGGATACATACTGAAGACTCCCTTCAGCAGTCTCGACTTGCCATGTGTGACCAATCAGGGCGCTGCGTTGTGTGATTCTCTCTGCTGACTGGTGGTGACTGGGGTCCGTGTGATTGGGTCGATGGTGTGTGTGTGTGTGTGTGTGTGTGTGTGTGTGTGTGGGAGGGGGCCTTGCCCTCTCAGCAGTAAACACAGCTAATCTTGTGACTATAATAATATAGCAGCGAGGGCGTGATGTCTCCCCTATGGCTTCCAGGTGGGGGGGTGTTGGGACCACTTCCCATCTCTGCCTCGCTTGACGCGTGGCTTACATGACAGCTTTATTAAAGATGTCACTTTACCTCGTGTCGTTTTGTTTTTACGAGACGTCAGCCTGCCCAGGAGAGGCTATAGGATGCCGGCGAACGACCGTCGAAACGAAGCACGATTTCAAGTTCCTGGAGAATTCACTTTTGCAGGCGGCCATGACGCTTTTCGATGAGGCCATTCCAGTGCTTGGAACGCGCAAGAGCCCCGCGTCTCACGCGCGTGCACGCCGTCCTTCACGCGGTGAAGCCTGCATTGTCTCCCGAGGTCAGGCCAGAGCAGACGGCTATGGCGGCGACCCCGCGTGCAGCTATGGCGACGACCCCGTTCCACTCCGAACAAAGAGGACACAGCGGGGCTAGAACAGGGGCGCGCCATTGTGCTGCCGACTCCTTACAACAAACACGGGGTTTGGTAAACGGTTGATTTAAACCGCGTCTTGTGCGTGCCAGTGGAGCTAAAGGGGCACGTCTATGACTTCATCAGCCATAGCCAGGCACGCAGGGGTTTATGAGATTGTAGTGGGAACATGTGGATCCAGTGCGTTCCCTCCCCGTCCCAACTCTTTTCCGTTTCCACCACTCGGGAAGGGGCGACGCGGTCGCGGCCCGGATACAAAGCCAGGATCCCAGAGGTTTTTCACAAGCCTTCCTAATGAGGCCGACAGGAGGAGAGGGGAAGAGAGCGGTATCGCGTCGGCTGGCGAGGCTGCCCTGCTGCCTCTTGTGTCGACCATAATGATTTACAGAGCGGAGATGAGAGAGGGAGCGAGTGAGCGGAGGGACGCAGCAGTGTAATTGAATGACACGTAATTGAGGGGCAGCACAGGAGGCCTGTTTCAGAAAAAGAAGCAGACAGGAAAAAGATGGGTTTGACCTTTGCGTGGCCTTTATGTGGGCACGCGCTGCCATTGGGGATGATTACATATTGTGTACCCAAGTTCCAAGGTTTTCAGATTTTCAGACTTTCACATGCGTGTGCCTCTCTCTCTCTCTCTGTGTGTGTGTGTGTGTGTGTGTGTGTGTGTGTGTGTCCCTCTAACGAACGCCTACCCTCAGTGCATCCTGCTAAGCTGTGCGATAAAGAGAGCACGCAGCTGGACATTCCGTACACAGCACATGAGCGTCAGCACAATGTCCATCCACACGGTGTCGGAACGGGCACGCCACTCTCACAGCTCTCAAGTGTTAGCGCTCGCTACTGTGAGGCTCCTTTGACACTCGAGGAGCAATGGGATTGTCCAAATATGTAGGCTGAGAACAGGCCTCACGTGGTAGAGTTAAAGTGGAGTTTCAACTTTGAGCGGTTGACTGATTGCGTTGCTGTTGTGCTCGTGGGTCCACAGGCTCGTCGTATTACGACAACGTGCGGCCGCTGGCGTATCCGGACTCGGATGCTGTGCTCATCTGTTTTGACATTAGCCGGCCGGAGACGATGGACAGCGTTCTGAAAAAGGTCAGTGCCCTTCTCACCCCTCCTCCCCCAGCACAAACCCAGTGTCCAATATCCTTGACTCACCAAACACAAGGATAAAATGCCTTCTCCTCTGAGAGTACAAAAGATTCCCTCGCAGAATGTTACACCATATCATACTGTTTCCGGGACAGCATGGCACGCAACCGTATACCAGCGATATCATTCAGTGACCTCAGAGCCTTCCAACTCGTTCACACACACAGACACACACACACACAGACACACACACACACACCTAGCTCGTGCAAGCCCATCGGTACATCAAGAAATGGAGGATCGGCCGAGGGTGATGGAGCCGGGCGGTGCCTCCACTGCTGCCAGACGGTCTCGTCACAGGGCAAACTAGCTCCACCGGCTCAGTCAACCCGCCGCCGTGGCTGCTCCTGTTAAAGGAATGAGACCTCACATGTCTGTGAGCCGCCCCTGTTAACAGCCCTCTCCTGTGAAATGAGAGGCCAGATGCCGCTTGTTAACATGCGTACGGTCCGTGGCTTTTTGGGAGGGAGGGTATGGTACGAGGGTGGAGAGAAGGGAGGGAGCCTCGGTCTGGTTTTAAGTCGCTGGTTAGGGTGGCACTGGTGGAATGTTTTTTTGTTTTTACAGCCGTTGGTAATGTGTGTCTTTCTTCAAACACATTTCTGCGTGTGTGTGTGTGTGTGTGTGTGTGTGTGTGTGTGTGTGTGTGTTGGAAAGAGACACTCCTCTTAATAGGCTTGCTGTGCGCATGCCGGTCACGTAAACCACACTGTGTGTCCGTCCGTCATCGCCCATCTTGGGCCCATGTGTGCCCGCCCGGCCCCTTTGAACCGCTGCTCCTGGGAGTCAAAGACATTCCCACGGCTGGCTCGCTGATGTGTTTAGTGGTCCGAGGGGAGCTGCTAAAACGCTCCCACAGACTTTGTAGGTCTCACCCTAGACACCCTCTCCTTGTAACCCCGCGAGTGTCTCGCAGGCCTCAGTGCTCCCTGTCAGCAGGGGGGGAGGAGGACCCCCATCGAGCATTTGGTTTTCCCATGAATCCCCTGACAGGGGGCTGCCTTGACCCCCGACCCCTAGCTGTCGCCCGGGTAATCTCCAAAATCTGGGGCACACGGAAAAACCTGTTGCACAATCACCATCCCAAATTAGACTCTTGACCTCCGGCGGCTTGCGTGTCACCAAGGTCATTAGATGACAGAGGCTCGGCGTCGGGGGCTCCAGAATGGGGATTTAAAGAAGCCTTTGACTGGATAGAATAGAATGCGGAGAATAAGATTTGGGTAGGGGGGTCAAAGGTCGTTCCTCACTTGATGGATGGACGCACACCCTTGCATTCAGCACATGGCACCTTTTCTGTTTGGACATTGCCGAGGAGATGCTTCAGTCTTTGTTCCTGTTGCAGGACACCGATGGAATGTTATTTCCGCTGAGTTTTAGCAGAGTCTCCACGTCTTCGGGAGCTGGTGTTTAAACAGGGTTTTGGTCAGCCCCAAAACAGGCAGGTTGACTGAAGGTACCGAGCGAAATTGACACTCGACTGATAGAGTTCACTCATTTAATCACATACACTGCTGTTCCTTTTAATTGCAATGCATTTAAACCCTCACAAAACTCCTAAGTAAGACAATCCATGTTAACGACAAGCAGTGCTTAGCCCGACAGGACCAATAAGCTGAGACAATGTCATCTAACAGGAGAAGTTGATCGTCTATAGCCGAGCAGCAGCTTGCATGTGGGGGGTCACAAGTCGAAGTATTTTGAGGGCCGCGAGGGTTAATGTGCCATCTGTGTGCGGTTCATTCCGCTGCTCCACAGCAGACCCCCTGCCGGGGCACTTTGCCTCGCCAGTGGTGTGAGGGAAGTCACTAACTTTTCTTTTTCTTTTCTGTGCGTGTCCCTCCACAGTGGCAGGGCGAGACCCAGGAGTTCTGCCCCAATGCCAAGGTGGTCCTGGTGGGCTGCAAGCTGGACATGAGGACCGACGTGGGCATCCTGAGGGAGCTGTCCAAGCAGCGCCTCATCCCCGTCACACACGAACAGGTGAGAGGCCGAGGAGAGACAGAGTAGGGATGAAAGAGAGGAAAAGAGCGAGTCCACGGAGGTGGGGTTGGGGAAAAACAACAAGGCACACGGGAATGGAGGAGAAACCAATATGGCAGGATAATGTGTGCCTTCCACTTCACGGCGGCTCAGCGGTGCCGTCGCTCCTCGGGCGAGGCCCACGGGGGGGAGGGGGGGTGAGAGAGAGCACGCTCCCCAACACAATCATCAGCTACCGTGGGGGGGGGAGGCTGTCTGAAACCCCCGCTGGATGTGTGCTGCTACGCTCGGCGTTTCTGACTGCAATGTGCTGACAGCAATGCAGAAAGGTTGCTTATTGTAAAGAAGGAGGGAGGAGGGGGAGCCGGCCCGGGGGGGCTGGGGAGGGTTAATGTCAAGGGACACAGTTTACCCCACCATGAAATATTCATGCAGATTTAAGGGATTTTCGAAACGCGGGACAAATAGAAAACCGGGACTTTGATAAATGAGTGAGCCACGTACTGTAAGCTAGAGGGATGGGTGGGGGTGGGGGGGGGGGGGGGGGGTAATAAACTAGTCTGTAAATCCATGAATTTGAATCAGCTTTTTGCTTGTTCATTTTGTGTGCTACCGTGTCTGACATACACATAGTGGAGGGGGTTGTTCACCCCTCACACAAAGGCTCCCAGAACAAAGAGCCATTTCTTTTTCCACGGCTGTCGGCTGCTTGTCTCCGGGTAAAATAAAACTCCATCCCCTCAACAACCGAAAGAGCAGTAACTTATAAAATACAGACCATGAACGCAGGACACCAAAACAAAAGATATGGTGGCACAGTGTGACGCAGATGGAAAATGTCGCCGGGGAGCATTTTAAGCCTTTGTTTTCCTTTTTTGTTGTTGTTTTGTTCTTTTCCAGACACAATTTTTTTTGGTGTGAGCCGTTCGCTGCAGGGCCGTCTAATGGAGAGAGAACCACGTGTCACGTCAAAACGCCAAAGCCCCGGACAAACAAACTTCCGGCGGCCTAATCCAATCGTTTGCGCTCTCTATCCTGTTGTTGATCTCAAATTGAATTCTAGCCGCTAGCTGAGGAGTCACCGGCGCGAGTGACCAGGAGGTGAACCCCAGACGTCTCCTCACTAATCTGCAAAGATCTGATAGAGCCTGTCGGCTTGACACAGCCGTATCTCCCCTCACATCCCTGCAGTCCCGGCCTCCCTTCCAAATCCGCTGTTCCACCTAACCGCCAATCTCCCTCCTCTATCTGTAGCTCTATCTGAGGTGTGGAAGGCCCTCTGTGTGTGTTTGAGAGCGCACAATGCCAGGACATGGTCAGGGAGAAATGCAGCTCCCGTCTCTGTTGCCACTGCGGTGCGGCTCCTTTCCAGTCTCGCGTTCAAAGTCAAGGTCTATGAAAATGAACTGCAAAGGATTCGCAGACAGATTGAACGATGCGTCTCATTCAAAGGACGTGTGCAGCCAATTGCGTGGGGTGTGAAAACCTCACCCCGAGGTTTAGTACCACTCTCTCCTCGCGTTAAAGAGGGGAGCGATCCGTCTAACAAGCTCAAAGGGCGACGTCCTCGCTGCTCCGCTGATCCCGTTCTTCAGGCCGGCACGGGCTGCACAGCCGCTGTATTATCGAGGGTGTTTGTCGTTTGGAGCGTCTCCTTCTGTCTCCCGACGTGTTTTCAGATCGGCGGCGCCGTCGTACCGCTGGGCTGGGTTCCACTACGTCTGGCCTCTCCCATGAAACTTTCAATAGGTGAACTAAAGCGGCCTGTTCCTGCCACGGGAGGCCTTGTACTGCTTTGTAAAGTGCTCACACAACAAGTCTGGCTTGGAGTACACCATTGTGTCTGACACAACCCCTAAAATTATGGAGAAGGGGAACAAATAGAATTGGCGTGCAGTCTTGTCGTGCAGTCTTGGGTTGAATAGCCTGTTTGTCTGCCAACAATTTTTGGTGACAGCTTTTTTTTTTTGTTTAGAGTGGTCATATACTATTACTATTGCTATTGCCAGTGTGTGACCCGTCTCTTCCTGTCTCCCCGTGTTTCAGGGCAGCATGATGGCCCGGCAGATCGGAGCGGTGGCCTACGCGGAGTGCACCTCCAAAGTGTCGGAGAACAGCGTCCGCGACGTGTTCCACGTCACCACGCTGGCGTCGGTGCACCGGCCACACAAGGCCCAGCTGAAGCGCAGCACCTCCCGCAGGGGCCTGAAGCGGGTGTCCCAGCTCCCCCTGCCCTCACTGCCCGGCCGGCCGGAGCTCCTGGACCCAGCCCCTGCCATGAGGAAGGACCGGGCCAAGAGCTGCGTGCTCATGTAGAGACCCACCCATGTAGATGTGCTGTCAACGGAAAACACAGAAATATACGACAAAAGGAACTCTATTTATTGTTTTTTTTCCTTTTTTTTTTTTTTTGTCTAAAACAAGTCCTCCTATTATTTTTTGCACTGCAGAAGAACACAGAAAAAAAAACAAGAAAAGAAAAAAATGTGTTGAGGAAAAAAAAAAGTCCTGCTTTGAATGATTTCTTTGGTGTGCAGATCCTTTATGTTTGCTGTTTTCTCTCGAGCTGTTTACATACTTTGTGTGGCTTTTGGAATGGTGAAAAAGTGCGGCGTTCCCAATCGAGGTGCTGCTTCAGAGCAACAGAGATGGAGCTGGGGACGTGCAGTATGGTCCTGGGGGTTGAGAGGGGAAAAGGCTTCCTAACATAGGGGAACAGTGGCTATGTTCAACGGCTAACAGAGGGATGACTGTGTGGAGTCGTAATGACGCAAGAATTTACTTCAGCTGAAGGACAATTGCTCAGCGGACATGGTTACTGTTGCTTGGCTTTACGCTCTGCATCTAGACGGGAAAATGTTTCCCGTTGCCATATTGGAGTGTAAAACCAGTAAACACTCATGCTGAAAAGGGATGCAAACTAGTGGGTTTAGGATTGGACAAAGTAAATGTCTGAAATCCCCTTTTCCTAAAAAAAAAAAAAAGACTATCGTGAAGGTGTGTGGAGTCTTTCAAACTATTGAAACCACAAGTGCTTTCTGGAAAAAAAAGTCACTTTACATATCAGATTTTTTTATTTAACACTTCTTCTTGTCAATTCAGACCATGTCAAACTTGATTCAGTAAATGTATTGCTGTTGTCGCTTTTTTGATAGATGTTACTTTGTGAATAATATAGCAGTAAAATGTTAGGGCTATTTTGCTGTATTTTCACGTACTCTGAGTCTGAAATAAAGCAACAGCTTGACTGAAGGGAGAATATACCATGACTGTTTCTTTGTTGCCTTGATTGAGACGGCATCAGTGCTCTCACTTATAGACGTACCTGTTCGACCAATTGCCTTGTTGAGTGTTCAGTGATTCGACCAAAAAGTAGTTGATGAAGCCAATCTATTTATTTACCTCCACAGGGCTCATAGCCAGCGAGCTACATTCAGCCTACAATAGAGTGCACACAGAGCCCAGCTAGCGCTGACCACTTGTACATTACACAGGGCTATAGAGACGTGTTACAACCTTTCAATGAGGATACTGAGTATTACATTTAGGAAATGTGGCATTGAAATGTTTTAATAGTAACTTTCATAATTCATTTGACTTCCTTGTGTTGAAATATGTATGCAGAAAAAAAGAAATGTATACAACATACCTTTCTTTTAAAGATCAACTGTTGGTATATTCAACAAGTAGAAAGCTGTTTGGAACGCAAAACTGAATACATAACTGCATAGGGCTAATTATATTTCTGTCTGAATAATTTTTGCTAGCAACCTTTTTTGTTTAAATAATAATAATAATAATAATAATAATAATACCTGTTTGCCAGGCTCTTATACATATTATGGCTCTGCCTCTGCCAGTCTGCCAGTTTTGCGCATATAAGCATCACTTGACTGTTTCCAAGGTTACCACCATCCCTATGGCATCACACTATTTCCCCATCCAGAAGTCAAGCACTAACAGTCAGAGTTACAAGGCAATTTGCTGTGCACACATTTAGACGAAGCCAAGAGACCTAGCAGTGCACCAGCAACCGCGCAAAGGGAGAACGACAATGTTTTTTTCTCATGCCTCTGTAAAATGTCTCGGGCACCTCACCCAGGTCCTTCAGCCTGACACAATGCAACAGCTGACAATGCATTATAAGTGTTGTCGAATAGATTATCATTTGTTTGACCCCTCCTGAGCTTGTCCGCGTTGCTTGCCCCGACGAGCACTGTACTGGTTGGACGCTGTAGGCTAGTGACTGTCGAACAATGGAATGGTAGACAAGTGTCTGGCAATTTGAAAGCCACGGCCTCCTGTCAAATGTTTGAGGGAGGTTGAAGCAGGCTACAGTCCCCCCCCCCCCCCCCCCCAACAAATACTTGGGCCCTGACTGAATGAATCACGTCTCCCACTGTCAGTTCTCGCTGACTATTCCTATTCAAAAAAAGATCTTAACTACCAGCTATTCCTAGGCTCCGAATGTTCACAAAATCTCTCGCTATGTCACTCATCCTGTCCACACACACACTTTGGAATTCACACGGCAACAAGCACCATTGGGTGGAGGAGAAACCAAGAGAAACTTAGGGGCAGCTGAGATGGGAAAAAGAATACTAGAGATGTCAAGGGCTTGTGTAAAGAGACCTGATTAGGGGTGGATGTGGGGTGGGGGTTGGCACAGGGGGCAGAGAGGAACTCGCAGGGAATCATTCAGGCTAGGAAGTGAGTGGGGGAGATGAGACTGGCACCCGCTGCACGGCCCTGGACCTGCTGTGCCCCTGCAGTTCAGCCTGGCACAAAGAAGATTAGTCCCGTGGTGCCACTCACTGCCTGTGTGTGTGTGTGTGTGTGTGTGTGTGTGTATCCGCATCCCTAATTTTGGGGTGTTGGTACCGACACTGTTTGTGGCCTTCAGCTTTCCCTTGTACCCAGCGTGTAAGGCACTCATCCGTGCGCAGACACTGGCATTAGCATTTCAAATAGATGATCGATCAAGTGGCGTCGGCGTTGCTTTAAAGTTAACTTGGACCGAGAGTTCTCCTACCTGCGTCACCCACTCCCCGTCAACTCCCCGGTATGTACAAAGAAGGCTTATTGCCGTAAAATGTCTGCCTTCTATTTCAGCAATCTGATCAGTCATTTGCCCTTTGCTGCCGAGACACCGGGAGGATTCGAATTACCTTTGTGAGTTCAGGCGCTCTTCTCCGCCCGTGCATGCAAAGTTACATGTCCCTCCACGAGCAAGCCGCCCTTTCTCCACAGTCACACTGAGAAAGATTTACGGCTCAGTGGTAGCCAAGCGGCCGAAGACGACATCATTCACAGCACATTGCCATGTACATCCAAGGGCAATTAAAATGAATGGATATCATCCCTCCAAGAAGGAGTCCGTTTTCAAAGAAATATGTCTGGGCAGAGGCAGAGGTTAAATTGGCAACAGGGAACCCTCCATCATGCCACTGTCAAAAGGCTACAGACCAGATCTCCACAAGTTGAGCGTATAGTCACAAGATTCTCCCTAATACTAATCGGGAGCCGCGTGTGACTAATTGGACCACTTTGGAAAATGGATCCACATACAGTCACTTACCTACATCCTCTTAATACACACATAAGCACACACACACACACACACACACACACACACACACACACACACACACACACACTCTAATTCCATTCCTAATCCTTGTTCAACGTTGGAATGTGACTTCCTTCCAGCCCAAGGCCTCCTGTTACATATTAATGAAAAAGCCACCGAAGACTCAATATCTCAACCTGTTGTGTAGACTCTGCCAAGTGGAGGCATGGCCATTCCCATAGATATTTAAGACAGACTGTGGAAATTAATTAGCCCACGGTTTGTGCCTTTCTCAACTACGGAATACAGTCTACTAATTAAAATGTGAGTGTGTGTTTAGGCAGTTCACCGTGCGTTTGTGCGTCCGCGTTAGTGTTAAAATCCACCTCTGTCAAGCATCTTAACATGGAGAAGTGATATTTTTGATCCTTAAAATATTGACAGGTAGCAATTATGGACACTGTGGAAGACAGTAAGAAGACAGTTTTTATCTCAGTAAGAAGCACACTCGGGCCTCAAAGGGATTAGAGGAACAGCCTGTGTGATAAGGAGGAGAAATATGAGGAGGAGAAGAAGACGGAGGAGGAGACGCTGTTTCACCAGAATATTCAGTATCTAATCTTTTATGCTGTCATGCACCGGGGACTCATTCACTCAAGCTTATAATGAGAATCACTTTGAACGTTGTGTCATAATGTGTGTTACTATGAATTCTGTCTTGTATCTTATTGTTTTCAGGCGGTATAATTAATCTCAGGAACAGTTATCCAGACATATTTTTCTTTGCCTGTGTACTACTTATATCGAATTCACTGAACACAATAATCTCATGCAAGGTAGTTCTATGAACTACATAATGTTCTTGAATGACTGCTGACACCCGCATGGACAGCGAAATTCAGGAAGGACATATTCATAAATTGCTACCATCTGTAAATCTGTAATCTTTTTCTTGAAAAATACTTAAATATCTTTTTCACAGCTTTGAGTGGGGTAATTACGGTGCAATTAAAAATCTAATCGCCTCTTTTTTTATCAAAGGACAGGTAGTTTGTCTGATTCATCTACCAAAGACCTCCCAGCTCCTTCTGCCATAACAAAGGCTTTGCGATGAATTAGGCTGGTATGTTCGGACGAGTGTGAGGGAATTCGCAGTCAGGTCTACAGTGTGTGTTTTGGTTTCAATATGCCTCACAGGTATGTCAACGCTGCCACCATCAAGCCAGTGCCACATCACACGCTAATGATTTGTCACAAAAAACGCAACTAGACAAACACAAGAAGCCTTTATGAAAACTGACAGGAGAAGACCAGAAAAATATATACACAAATACAAACAAAATGGGGTTGTTAAATATGCAGATCCCTAGTTGTTTGAGTCCAATTGTTCTCCATACAGATTGCCGCTCAGAACTCAAGTCAGAGTATCTCCTTTGTATGACCCTTTACCCAGGCTGAGGTTTCCACGGAAACAGAATGTTCCAGAATGTTAATGGACTTAGCACAGACTTGGTCCAAGACTTTCTGTCAATTACCTGACGGAGGTGAGTCATTCAGAGAGAGAGAGCGAGAGAGAGCGTGAGATAGTCAGAGTCTCTGACAGACAGAATCTAGAGTAGTTGGAGACAAACACAGGATGTTGTTTGAGAGCGATGTAGAGGGGGGAGTTCAGCAGGATGGCAGGAGCCGTCGAGGGCTCGTTAATCAGGCCTATGAAGCCCCGAGCACACCTCTCCTCTGCTTGTTATATCAGGCCCTGTTATATGGTCCCTCATCCTGAAGCGTTACTCTGGCTGTCCTTCACTACTACTCCACCTTCACAAATGCTCTGAGCAGTAGGGAAACGTCTTCTCATGGAAACAGGGACTTCCTCCACCCCAACTTGAGATGTGTCTCGACCCAAGACACCCTTGGTCAGCCCTTTGGCCTAAGCTTTGCGTAAAGATAGTAGTGTGTGCATGTTTCCGTGTGTGTGTGTGTAGGTACATGTGTGTCGTGGGCTTGCGACAACAGCTGTGTACAGTTCTGTCGGCGCCGTGTGTGTATCTGTGTGTGGACAAAAGCGAATAGGCTGGCTGTAGTCCAGCTCCAGCTGGGCCGAGCAAGTTTGCCAGTGTTGGAGGCCGTATCACCACCCTGGCAGAGACCGCCTCGAGGCTTGGAGGACAGAACAACACACTGAATGGCAACATTGTTATCGCGTTCCAGGAGTTAGTTAATGTGCAAAGGCTCGCGTTATGACGTTTAGAGCGTACTCTTACAATTAGCTTGAGCATTTGCAGCCATGGGTAAGAAAGTGCCAGTGTCCACTGGAAATTCAGAGCATTTCACAGAGAAATTCCGTTCCATTCATCTCATCACTCAGTTTGTTTCTGATAAGGCAAATGGTGTAGGCACCATCAACTCACTCTAAGGAAACAGTCTAAATAATCATCTGGGAATTGGTGGCTTTTCATTTTGTGCTACTGATATGCATTTGTTTGCACATGTCCATATGTTTATTTGCGTGTGGGTGGCTATTTATGAAGGGGTTGTGTGTTTGTCTATTCATTTATGCTGCATGTTGGTACACACACTTCTCTGTTATTGTCAGATATATGTGAGAGGAGGCACTGGCGTGTGCTTGTGTGGACGTAAATGTTTGTGTCCGTGTGTGGGTGCCGGTTAAGGCACGAGTTCAGTTTGGCCATTTACTTCGGGCCACCCTCGGAGTTGAGCGAATTGAGGCGAGCATAACTTATGTTGATTGATGCTTTCCGAGGGCAGGATGTGAAGTCGCCTTCCAACGTGGACCGTTCATTAGGGCCTCTCATGCTTTAGAGTCAGCCCACTAACAGCATCACCTCGGAACCAAACTTCCTACAAAATATCTCATCACCTCCTAGCTAAACCTTCAGACACTCTAACCTCACATCCTAACCAAACCTTCAGACAAACTGTAACCTCACATCCTAACCAAACCTTCAGACAAACTACAACCTCACTTCCTAACAAAACCTTCAGATAAAATACATCACCTCCTAACCAAGCCTCCAGAAAAACTACTAGTCAAGTCATATATGTTTGTATTGCACAATTCATATATATATATATATATAGGCAATTCAATGTGCCTTACAAAAGGCATCAGAAACATGCAGGAAAGAAATAAAAGACTAAGAAAGAAACAATTTTAATAAGAGAAATAAAATTGCTAAGAAGGAAAAATTCAGCAAAAAGCAATGAAGCAGGTTTGTAATCTTGATTTAATAATCAGGCTTGGAGCGATTCTCATCTGCTGGAAGTTGTTGTAAAGTAGCTGAACACTGCTTCACCTTTTTTTGGTTTTCACTCCGATTAAGAGACCTTTTCCGGATGACCTAAGGGGTGTTTAAGGTTCATATTGTATTAGCATGCCAGTCATGCATTTTGGCCTCAAATTATTTAGTAACCTCTAGGTGATTTGCACAAAATAACCCACCATGGCCTGCTTGACTTTTTCGAGCAGACTGGATAGAAAATAAACTCCATGAAAACCACTGATAATTTGTGCGACACCATAATTGCACTGTGTGAGATCCTGTCCGTTTCTTTTTCAGCTAAACCGAGTCAAACAGAGTGGGGTGTGAGGGAGCAGCCAAGGGGTTCTGGGTGATAAATGTGTCATGAGCCCTCGGGCCACGCTACAAGCTGGGTCAATGGCTGGCATGTCACTCAGCGCCCCAGGAAACAAGGGCGGGTCTAGGGCAACAGTTAGTTAGCGGCTCATAATGTAACCTGCAGCCAGAGAGACACAAACAAAAGCACATATCAGGAAATTAGCCACAGCTACACGATTGTGTCTTGAAATGTGTTTCTCATTCTATTTGTGTGTTTATGTGTGTGTGTGAGTGTGAAGGTGATTATTGTGTCCATGTTTGGGGGTCAGGAAGCAGGGAGGAAGCGTGTTTAGTCAGCGATGGGATAGAGAGGTACAGGTGTGAACTGTGCAGCTGGCAGCTACAAAAGGGCCAAAATGAGCCATGAATACTTGATGGAATTTTCTCATCTCTTTATTTGTTTCACGAGCCTGAAGGAGGTGTTTGTTGTTCTCAGTAGTAAGGAAGTGTTCCACGTCTCACAGACACTAGGATTTTGAACGTGGCATATCAACACTCCAATTGTGCCTCTCGCTTTGAATTACTGAGGTAGGTAAACTTCAACAACATCCCCCTGGGCAAAAATATGTTTTTTTTAAATACAAGGCTCCTGTGCGGTGGTTTAAAAAAGCCTGATTTCCATAGCTCAGCAAGATTGCAGGGCATTCACTTGCTAAGGAAATGGAACTCATCAAATATGGATGACCCGTTTAACAACACGTAAAATTAGGCATTTTGTGGGTATATTACATTTAGCGTTCTTAGTCACAGGGGTCTCGGCTACCTCAGTCGTTTCCTCTCTATCTCACACACAGTCCATTTATTTACTCCTTTCTGTACCCTCCTCCTTTTCTCTCCAATGTATTCTTTATCTTAACCTTTGCCCTTCGTTTCCTGAAACAATGACATACATTTAGGATTTGAAATAGGAAGTTATGATGATGGATTTTGGATGGACGTGACCAGGGACATTAATGCAAGAGTTAAATTGTTAATTATGGGAGGGCATGCATCAGTGTGTATGTATGTCTTGTCTTTGTTCATCTATGAAATATTACTCATACAGGTGTGTGGGTGGGAAGGCTAAAGGAAGGACATTCAGACGAGCAGGTCACAGAAAAAGAAATAACTCGACATTTACGTGTGTGCGTGTATATGTTTATTTTCAAAATGTACTGTTTAAATGTTTGTATTGCAGTGATTAGAAGGACGGCAATCTAATTAAGTGGGTGCCTTTCAGAAAGCTTAAAGAAATAGATCTTTTGAGTGGAGGCTAACTAAAGGAAAGTGACGGCATTTATGTTCTTGATGGTGGATAGAATTAGCCTTGGGAGAAAATGACACACACACACACACACACACACACACAGACACACACACACACACACACACACACACACAAACACACGCAAGCAAACACACACACGCAAGCAAACACACACAAACACACAAAAAAGCCTGATTATTTGCAGAGGAGAGTGATGGGAGTGCTGCTGAAATGTAAGTTGCTGATGCTGGGGTGTCCTTCCATCATCTGCTCAACGGCTACCCCGAGACATAATCCAGTCACACCATGCACACACGCACGCACACACACACACACGTTTTTTTATGTAATCAAGTCAAGGTAACAACAGCGACAGGACCTGAATTGATCCAGGTGAGACACAAAGCTACGTCCACAGTGACAGAAGGATTCATATTTGTGCAAAGAGTTAGTAGACTGAAGTAGGTGTCTCCATGCTTAAGGCGGCCCAGTGGCCAACCCGTGGTGTGCCTGGCAACATTCACAGAGAACAGCGTTTAAATTGAAATAAGACTTCAGTCAACTTAAAAGAGAACACTACTGCGTGTGTACACACCCACCCACACACACACACACACACACACACACACACACACAGAAACGCACACACACTCAAACGTCACTTACAATGCAGACAGACACTTATGCAACAACCATAAGAGTCTTTTGAACACAATGTCGATATGGGGCACTATTGACTTTCTTTTGTCCACACAGAATGATAGGAATTTCAATACGGTTAGATTATCTTCTTTTTTCCGCCTCCCCTTTGTGTCCCTATTGCTGAGATTTCCCTCTGCTTCCTTTGGGTCTGCAGTCATTACATAGCGGTATAAGCATGGCTGCATTTCCAAAGTTTTAACCGGAGCAAAGAGTTAGGGGGGGGAAGGAAACGGCTTGTTTAGGGGTCATTTCCTGGTCGGGTAGCCTGGGTTGATGACCCTACCTCCCCAGGGACGGAGGTTTCGCTCAGGGTCAAGGAGCTAAGGTCGTATAATGGATGGTGTAAATGATGAAATGAGATCACACCGAATATTCGGAACCTTATTCTGATACATAAGACACACAAACATGGTTGACTCATACAATTGCTACTATACTTGTACTTATACAAACAACCATGGTGGGAAATTATCAAGACAAGACTACTGAATATACATTTGCATCGTACTGTAACGCTGCTAGTGCATGACTGGCAGATCCTTAACAAAATAAAGCCAAGCTTGTCTTTCAGTAATACTTCCTGCCCTACGATGTTAAGATCCAGTGGCACGCAAGGAACATACAGACGAGCACACACTTGATGATCATAGAACACTAACGACACGACACACGTCGAAGTTTTCCTTGCGAGCGATGCGGCACCAAAGCATGACTCACACGAGACCATAGGGTCATGCGACAGAGTTGCCGTGGGGGGCTTGGTGGCGTGGACCGTGTTTTTAAAGGAGCGTTTGTTTGTATTCCAGGAGCGTGAGGCTGACCAGTCTATCTCCGCTGGGGGAAATTATAGACGTGTGAGTGAATTCAAATTATCGGACGAACAAAGGAGCATGCAGCCGCAGCCATTAACGTCGGCTGGCAAGCAGACAATGTCACACGTCTCCCGAGGGCGGTTGCTAGGCTGGAGCTCCCTGCCGTCGGCACTAAAACAACAAGCCAAAACTTCAAAGCCATTCATGAACACACTCTGTCACAAACAAACACCCGCGCGCGCGCACGCGCGCACGCGCGCGCGCACACACACACACACACACACACACACACCCACGCACGCGAACGCACAAACACCCGGGGTCTGTCTGAGCCATCTCCGGTCATGTGTCAGTGGGCCAGGTGCACCCTGACTGGGTGCCTGGCACGCTCCCCGCTCCCTGCTCCTGTCCGTCTTGACCGTCGGCCAATCGGGGCCCGGCGTACCACCGAGGCTGCTGCCTCGGTGGGCCAGGCGGCGTCCCACATTGGCTGAGCACCTGCTGCTTTGCAATATGCCCACCCGCTCCCCGTAGTGTCACAACAGGCCTCTCATTCACACGGCTGTCTCCCCCTCCTCTATCTGGGCCCGCCAGGTGGGACCCGACACATGCCGGCTGTCTCATAAACACGGAGACGTGCCAGCGCGGCCGCGGCCGAGGACCCACACATGGCCAGGCAAGACACAGCGCAAAGCAGCGCTTCGAACTCTACCAGCAGCCTGTACAGGCAGCAAGCGACCTCATCGTGCCAAAGGCGGCCGAGCACACAACCGCTGTCAGACGCGCAGCGAAAGACGGGAGAAGGAGTAGGCGGACAGGGAGGACAGAAAGTACAGGGAGACAGAGCGAGGGGTTTGTGTAGCAACTCTGCTTAGCCAACCATTCTCCGTCTGGAATAGGTGCTCCAAAGGAAATCTCCTTCTGGGCTCCACGATTGCAGATGAGAGGAGGCCAAAGCAGAGAGCGGCATTGGCCCCCGCTCCCACTCGTCCCCCCTCCCCAAAAAGCCAATGATGACCAATAAAGCGGTCTATCAGGCCACAGCGCCGGGCCCCAAATAGCTGTCACAGCGGCTAGACGCGAGCGGCATCACGAGTTCAAGCAGATCTCCTCTTCGCCTGATCGCGGCACGCCGGCTCCCCGGTGATGACAGAGGCTCTGGGGAAATCAAGACAATCACTCACACCCACCCACCCCCCCTCCCTCCCCGACTCTGCTCCTCTCAATAACCCTCTCAACTCCCCCCCCCCCGCCCCTTTACTCTCCCCCTCTGTCGCTCTCGCTTCACCCCCACCTCGCTCTCTCTCTCTCTCTCTCTCTCTCTCTCTCTCTCTCTCTCTCTCTCTCTCTCTCTCTCTCTCTCTCTCTCTCTCTCTCTCTCTCTCTCTCTCTCTCTCTCTCTCTCTCTCACTCTCTCCCAGACTCCCACTCCCACTCCCAATCCTAACTAGCACAGTAGTGGGAGGGGGGCAATATCAGCCAGGCAAAGCCAATTCAACAGGCAGTCTGAGGCTCTCCACTTCTACTAAGCTCCGATTGGAACACTTGAACTGGAAATTACATTTTCACAGCTTGCTAACACAGAATTAAAGTCAATTTGAATGGGTGTTTGACGAAGAGAGGGAGAGAAATGCCTGATGCTTTTGAGTCAACAGGGCATGTTTGTCTGTGCCAAATGTTAATATTACTTTGTTTTTTTTTTGACAGAAGCTATTTGTATTACGGAAAGCAATAAACACCAGCATTCCATCTTCCTTTCGTCTCTTCACACTCTCTCCCTCCTCTCCGTCATTTCAATTGTTTCACTCTCCCTTTCTCTCTTTCTCTTGATGAATTGGTGTAAGATGGGTTTTGGAAGATAGCCTGTAAAAATGGAGATCAGAGCAACCGTGACAACAGTGCCTGCGTCTGTCGATAACTTGGGAGAAACACCTGCGCCAGTTCTCTCGTGAAAGAGATGAGTGGGACGAGAGGAGAGGAGGTAGTGCGTTAGGACAGGTAATGATAGGAAAAGAAAGGGATGAATAGTGTATAAGACCAAATGAAAACAGGGAGGAATCCGACACTAATGGAAAGGTGCATCAGAAAGAAGAGCTGGTAAATCACATGGCGTGCAGTCAGACGAGTGTCACACTAGGCGACTAATTCCCACTTACACCAACAGTTGTCAAAGACACCATATGCCTACCTCTCTTACTCACTCACTCTCTCTCTCTCTCTCTTTCTCTCTCTCTCTCTCTCTCTCTTTCTCTCTCTCTCTTTCTCTCTTTCGCTCTTTCGCACACACTTATCTGTCTGCATGCACTCACTCACACACACACGCACACGCACACACACAGATCTCCCCTGCCTGCTCTCCCTCTAACCTCTCTATTACCTGCACTGATAGTGTATACTTTCCATTAATAATTTATTAGCATCTTAGCTTTTACCCATGACGGGAATGCACCAAATTTCCTCTGGAAAACAGTATCCACACAAAGACCTTAGAGTGAATGGGCCGTGATTACTTCCGCCTCCGGTCAATAATCATATGCTGCACAAACTCAAATGCTGACACTATAGATATATTGGTGACATTTACCTGAATAGATTCAACAAATTTGCTTTCACTTATGCGAAATGTGAATGGATTTAGCCGAGCAATAGAAATGTAATTCATGTTGGTTAATCCTCCATTATGCCCATTAAAGTAGCATTAGAGTATGTAGGAGGCAAATGGCCCCTATTGTCTGAGGGCTCGTTTAGGCCTGTGGCCTTGCACAGCTAATTAAAAAGAGCAGCGATAATGGGTGCCGGCGTCATAATCTGGCTAATGACATGTTGTAAAGTACTGAGGCCAGGGAGAGTAGCTTAGCAATAGCACCGGCCTCAGAGCTGGACGGAACTACACAGCGATTAACCATCAAACGTAGTGCAGGGTCCAGGGAAACAGAGTATTGTCCTCAACAGGGCCTATTAGTGAAAGACCATCTTCACAGCCATTCCTCCTCTGCTCCACACTCCTCCTGTCGACTTCAGTCCGCCTCATTAGGTTCAACATAGTGCACAGGAAAAGGCTTTCTGAGCAGACTCCTCCTGTTGACCAAGGCACAATAAGAGCACAAAAAGCTTTTATTGACTGAGGGGATGCAGTGGCTGTATGCCCAGGAGGAGCAATGTTGATGTTGTTGTGGTGTGTGTGTGAGTGTGAGTGTGAGTGTGCATGCGTGCGTGCGTGCGTGCGTGCGTGCGTGCGTGCGTGTGTGTGTGTGTAGGTGCGTGTGTGTGTGCGCTCACGTTCAAGTGTTTGTCAATCCAGCTTGTCTCATTGTAAGACAGTTGGCACTAGTGAAAGCCAATGTCAGTTCTCTACTCTGGGTTATTTTTCTGTTATGCCTACAAACAGGTATCAAAACATGGACAACGCCTTCAATGTAGAAAAAATTTAATATTAATGTAGTCCATTACATATTTTTGCAGAACTAGAAATAAGAGAAGCCAGGTTTTAGCGTAAAATAAAAGCTGTTTGATGACGTTGAGACATGCAAATATAAAAATATATTTATCTTTTGGGAAAGTACACTATAGAGTCCTAATAGGCTTTAGACCTAGAGCAGGCCACATTGTCAAATGTGTGAGATTAAACTGTACAGTCCAGTTCAGATACAGAAGATGTCTCATTTGGATCATTGGATCATCTCACAGGGATTGGATCAATCCATATTTGTGTAGTGTAAACAACATTCTTTTGTTTTTATTATGCGTGTTTGTTTTGGGAAATAGAGCACCTTAAGTGCATCGTTACATCAGAAAACGGAAAATAATTGTTTTCATTCATTAGTTATTAATTTTCAATTTCGGTGTGGTTGCATGCATGACGCATCCCTCCCCTGTTCTTCAGATGACAGCTGCCATGACAACACGGCTGCATTTCAGGCTTTAATAACTGGTCAATTGCCGTGGGTTTGAGACAATCTGATCTCCTTGTAAATGTCAAACCCCTGTGATCCCTGTCGAACAGACATCAGAGACAGCGGTGTGAGAGATACTGTCATTTCGCAATCAACTCGGCGGTGTGCCCAAGCTGTTGTGACATTTTGCACTTCTAGGCTCCCTTTGTTTGCAGAGCGCTATTCTGTGAAGGGGAAACATGCCGACCAATGGAGCAAAGGGCCAGCCCAAGGGAGTCTGCCCCGTCCATAACAGTGGCCTTCTCACCTGTCACTCAACCGGCTTCTCGCTGAGTGACAGCTCTCCCAGCGTGTGAGGAGTCAGGACTGAGGTGGATGAGTGAGCTCCCTCACAGCTGTTGTTTTACAGGCTGTCTGCGTTCTGCCCCAGGGATCTCATTATAATCCTGCCTGCCAAGGAGACCATTCATCACACACACACACACACACACACACACACACACACACACACACACACACACTCGCAAGCGTGCATGCTCTCTTGCCTGACACATGCACAAACGTACACAAACTTCAAGCACACACACATAAACACACACACACAGATTTACACAATCACACTTGAATGGAATGAACCAATGCGTCTACAGTGTTGAATCACACTCAGCGAGTCACGGACAGCGAGAGACCAAACCACGTAGGAGAGTCCATCTAGTATTTCAGGTCCCTGTTCAGGTGTGTGGGTGTCTTTAACACACCCAGCCCAGAGCTGGCTGCTCACTGCAGCCTTTGAGTTAATGCGGTTCGTGGACCTAAATGGAACCGCATGGATGGCGCGTCCATTGTGTCGCTGCTATCCAAATGAATGGAGTCAGAGGGCAACAATGGACACGTTGCAGCTGCTGCCTTAATGCCCTCATTATGCTGAGACAAAACGGTCTGATTTGCATTCTATTCTCGCCGGACAGTCAATGCAAATGCATAGGTCACATTCAAAAACAAAGTATATGTATTTGTGTTGCGTTTGTTGGTTTGCTATTGTGTGTGTGTGTGTGCGTGTGTTTCTGTGTGTGTGAGGTGGAGAGACAAAATAAAGAGCGATGGAAAGGTGTTTAATAGGTGGCATAGATCGAGACGGCAGGCATGCTGGGAAGGGATTGTCATCATTCATCTCTGTGGAAACAGGTGGGCCATTTACATACCACTGATAAACACACCCAACCACACGCACTAGCAAACACACACTCACATGTTTGCCAAGCGTTGGTCGCTAAAAGGCTATTTTCTTCAGCGTGGTGCAATTTCAAACCGGAGAAACTTTGAGTGATAACTCTTTGCAGTTCAGGTGATTCAAAACACCTGAGATGATATCTATCTTTTGGGATCCGCTCAGAGTGTCCTTGGTGTAATTCTGGCCTGGCGTCTGAACTCCGTCTCTCCATACCCCCCCCCTGTCCATCTCGATGTCTGTTCAATAATTCAGCGGAGTGCTTGCTTTTAGCAAACGGCACCGCACGTCTCTCCTTCGCGTCTGCTTGTGCCACCCAACGCACTGAGAAGTGTGTCAATGTTTTAGTGCTGGCAATCCCTTACCAAGCCATAGGGTCAAGAGCAGGAGTGGACATTAAAATTCATAAAGTAGCGCCCTCAATGCTGGCCCATGGCAGAAGACGTAAACACACAATCTCAGAGTGACATCCAATGACCCGGGGCCAGCACCAACCAGCAGCCTGGGGCGACTGCAGGGCACAGCTTATTCAGGCTATTCCAGACTGGTTTCTGTTGAATGAAAGTACTTCCATAAGAGTAATCAATTAAAGTCCCAACCACTGTTTAAAGTCTATTCAAACAGTATTGACAGTTGATGTCCCAGGTACAAAGCTGTGCTTTTTTTTTGAACAGCTCGGCACAGTTCTGTAGCCAATGTTTCTTCTGTCAGACCATGTAGACCCAAAGTTCAAGTGGGTTTGATTTTAGATTTCTGGCGTATACACCGTTAACCACCAAATGCAGTGCAGTCTCACTGTCAGAAAAGACATTGAAAAACCCTGCACTGATGTGGCCCGAACTAGACGGCTTTTCAGAGTGTTGTCATGTTCAGCTTTAAGTTGGATAACCTTTGTTCTCCCTAGATACTCCGCTATTGATGGCATATCTGTCCTCAGGGCTCTGTTCACAAAAACTTTTACATGGTGATTTTTCAATGGTCATTTGCCTTTCAAATCCCTTTTAGACCACCAGCTCCCCCTACTGAGGGGCCAGGGGAGGCGTGAGGACACTGTGGCTGCTGTCAGCCTGGGCACCCATCAATAACTGGACTTCAACATCCAATAGTGCAATATTATTTGCTATACATTATTACTGTTTTGAAGCATGTCCTTTGGTATTGATGTGCAAAAGCTAGTTATTTCTCACAAGGTTGCAATTATCAAAGGATGACGCCGCGGGTGTGGTGGCATTGGATGAGACTGAACGATGAAGAAATGAGCTTGACGGAGTTCACCACGAGCCCTGTTGATTTGATTTGCCGTGGTGTCTCGGCCATCGCAGTGAGAGGAAGTCAGGGCGACCGCGGCGTAATAAGGTTATGTTCAGACACACTCCTTCGCTGTGATGAATAAGATAAGGACTCGAGTGTGACAGGTGTGTATGCCTGGCAGGCCTACGGGATTAGGGGACTGTCACGCTGCAAATCATTGATTTCTCACGACTCCATGTTTTTCTCTGGATGTATGGGAACAAAACTATAACGTATCATGTGTGAAGACAGTGTTCCTCTTATAACAATGCCTTGAGGCTGATTGCATGGTAAGAAAGGTAGGATTCTGTTGCAGATGAATGTATTTAGCGACGGCGCATTTGATGTAATGAGCAAAGATATAGCACAATGGCGTATGATTGGCAACACGGAATGTTGACACAGACAAATCACGCAGCCAACCCTTGTCTTTTCGAGTGCCGACACTTGCAACTGATTCTTTCATCACTTCACAGTAAGAAAAAAAACATGCAGGCTGACACTCTCATTTGGTACACACACGCAGAGTTCCCGTAATAGGATTTCTTCCACTTTTATATCAATGGCCATTTCTATGTAAATGCCACATTATTCTGCCTTTGTCAGATGTCCTTTGGCTTTGACATTGGCGGATGCCAGGCAACGGCAAAGAGGACATATTTGGTGGTTGATGAGGCCTCCATCACGCTGCATACAAATCGTGGCAGGGCTCAACAAAGAGGCCTTGCTCTGCACTCCTTCTGATCCCGACTTCACTTGGGCAACGCCCGCGAGGGAGCGAGATAAGACAGCTCCGATCCATATTGATGCCAGTGTCAGTTGGGATGGCTCAACCACTGGAAGTTGTTCTCAAACAGTAAGAAATGCATGACTCGGTCAAGCGGCACGCCGAGGCTTTCCCTGGCCGTGAAAGGCTTTTTCCTCAGACACTGTGAGGTGGAACTCAGATGCTGAGCGGGAAGCGAACACTGCCTGTGTGCGTGCAAACAAAATGTTCACGCAGAGGATACAGTAGCATTACTGTTTTGTTTGACAACAACATTCCTTTAGTCAGAGAAAAGTACATAAGTCCAAAAGCAAAAAGAAACCGCCCTTTGTGACAAGAGAGTTCCCACAGAGGTAGGTTTTGAGACCGATGCTAGCCTCCGTATGGTGGGACAGCACATGCGGCTCAGGTCAAGGCTGATGTAGGATCACAGGCAGCGGGGCTGTCTGCTCTGCTGGAGCCCTTCCTCCGGAAAACGCTTCCATGTGCCGCACAAAGCCTTCATGTCTCCGGCCCTTCATGTCTAAGACGTCTATCTCGCTCCGAGAGATGACGGACTGTCTGTCAGAGAGCCAACGCCTCCGCTCCCCGGCGTTCCCTCCCAACTCCGCTTCACGTCCATCTGTCCATCACTTTTCTGTCTTTGCTCTTTAAGGAGAGCAGCGCTTTCCCACCTCTCGGTCCCTGGCGCTCCTAACCTCTCATACCTTTTGTCCTTCCACTGCCATGCTTTTGTCTCTTTGGCATCAGCGACCCGCTCCAAACTCCCTCCTCTCCATCACCTGGACTTAGCTTTACTCGGTCTCTCATCTTCATGACCCCTTAATCACAGCCATTCACACCGCTTTTCTTCTGTGGTCAAGCTAATCGCCAGATACCCCTCTCTTCCCCTCTCTCCCCCCACCCCTTCCTTCATCTCTTTTTCTTCCTCCCTCTTTCTCTGCCTCCTCTCAGTCGCCCTGCCCAGCCCCCTGGTCTCCGAGGCAGAAGGAGAAACTCATTATAGCGGAGGATTAGATCGATCAACATGGGGGGAGCGATGCCCAGTGGAGGCGGACTGGCTGGGCCAAGCAATTTATGCCAACAATGGAGCTCATCTCCGCCCATCACGGCAGCCTCACCGCGGAACAAAACACGCTGCAGTGACTCAAATATGCACATGCACGCACATTTACACTTACACTTACACACACACACACACACGCACGCATCAAAATCTGTGATTTATGGCAAGCACACACTTATCATCTACAAACGCATGCTTTTAACTTTGTGGACACAAGACATGCACTATTGAACACCTATGATACAAAGTCCTTGGACAAACTAGTCAAAAAAGTTGAAGTGTTTACCTGCTACATCTTGACAAATTGCGCAAAGCCCTTATTGGACAATAGACATACTATGAGTAACGGAAAACATTTATTTGATTTCAAGAGCAGAACAGATCTCTCTAAGTAGAAACACATTGAGCCACAATAAAAACAGAAGCTTACATTTGCTCCGTTCTGCTATTGCCCTGGAAACGGGCTAAGGTAAACTGAAACGTATTGGGCTGCTGCTCTGTGGTTTCTCCAGCTTGGCCTCATCTCACTTCAGCACATCCACCCTCCCTATCTTTATTTCCCAGGAGAGTCTGATGAACCGCTCCGCTCCCTTGGCTTCCATTCAATTCAGAACAGCACACGTTAGTACTCAGCACACTGCCCTTCTGAGGGGGCCAGCGCCAAATATGTAAGTGTGTGTGTCTTTGTTAGGGTATGCGTACGCGTGTGTGGAGTAGGGTTAGGGTTAATAGACGGCGAGGCATCAAAGCGGTGAGCATTTGAGCACAGCTTTCCATAAATTAGCTTAACCTTTGTTTTCTGTTTGGTCCCCATTTATGACTCCATATTATTTTTTGGGGAGGGAGGAAGTCCATGCAAATGAGACGGTGTCTAAGCCTGACCTGGTTAGGAGCGATAATGGGCTCATTGTTTACAGCGCGGTGGTATTGTCATACAGGTGGAGGAGAGAGGGGCCGTTGGGCTGAAGCCGCACTGCACACACGTACATTGTCAACAAGGAACCGAGCAAGAGTTTTGAAGAACAGAAATTTCAATTTTTTTTACTGTGAAGATTTCAATATTGTTAGTGGAATAGTAGTAGGAATATTAAAAAAATTAAGCATGATTACATTTATTTTATGGAAGAAGTCTAGGGTTAGTCCTGTTTAAAAGGCAGTCAAAGTTAGTCATACTTTGTTAACTCAACACGAGATGATCTATCATCATCTAAATACCATTAGTCGTTCTTCGTAATGAGCACAAAGCCACCCTGCGTAATTAGGCCCATTAGTAATGCTAATTATGTATCTGAAACACGGCCAACAGACAAGGCCAGCGAGCACGGAGCCCTCGATCTCCCAATGCTAATCACTTTCCCCACACTGCGAGCGCTGTCCTTGGGCGGAGAACGAGCGACGTCCCGCAGGTTCCAGCTCATTCTCTTCTACACAAGGGGGCTAACCACAGCATGTCCTCCCTGAAGCCCTGCACACCCCCCCCACTGAACCTCCCCCTATATGTCGTGGACCTTACTTCCTACATATCCACAGTTCCTACAACGACCTGGGGCTGTTTCTAGTAGGGATTAACACAATATAGTACCAACAACTTCACACACTCACACACGCACACACTGACACACACACACACACACAAGCACACACAAAAATACTACAGAGAGGAGGTGCGGAGAAGAGAGATTGGAGGTAGAATGGGTTTGGACAGCAAAGTAAGAGCAAAGCTTTTTCCCTGCAGCTCTCGAGTTGCTCTGCTTGTATCTGTGCTGATCTAGCCACTTTGAAGTGTGGCGGCTTTGATTTGGCTTGAGATTAAGGTATTTGATCCCCATACACAATGAGTTGGGGAACAGGGGATAGTTTCACCGACATAAAAAGCAAACAAAGAGCATTTGTACTGAGAAACAACTGATGGATCAAGGCAGGTCCTGCCTTTTGTGTGTTTAGTCGTTTCTGGGTAGATCAGGTGCCGCTATGTGTGAATCAAACGGATCTTTGACTAATTAAAAGCAAAAAACATTAAACAATGAGGTGGAATGACACATGTTTGACTGACTCCCCACGCTTGGGTTTACATGGTAAAAGATCTAGAACTTCCTCACGATGTGAAGCAGCTGTGGAAATG
This sequence comes from Galaxias olidus, assembly GCA_026901105.3. NCBI lineage: Eukaryota > Metazoa > Chordata > Actinopteri > Galaxiiformes > Galaxiidae > Galaxias > Galaxias olidus. The sequence goes on along the minus strand of JAPMUY010008347.1, from coordinate 17,650 downwards.
GTCCCGAATCAAGGGTATATAGATAAACTTGAGGCCCACGATGCAAAGACTTGCACGGCAATAACAAAGCATGTTGAAAGAAAACAGGAGGCCAAGGGGCCAATCTCTCCCACTGACACACTCATCACTATTCATCAACACAATGACGCTGATTGACAATCTATAGAGGCTGAGCCACGCACTGGTTCCAAGCACGAAGGACACCCATTATTATTCAGGTCAGCTGCTTGACGAGAAACACCTGGGAGTACGCTGCGGGGATGAAAAAGGAAGACGATGAATTCACTTTCTCTACTCAAGCAACAATAAATGGCGAGTTGTCACCTACTTGACTCTGATCAGTTCCACTGTTCAGTGTGGGGGGAATTCACTATATAGGGAAAGTGCTTTCAACATAACCATATTCAATATACAGTATGTGCAGTTTGAGAACAGAGCGATATAAAGTCATTGATTATGAAAGCTTAGCCAGGGCACAGAGAAAGTTTCGATTTGGCACCTTACTTAAAAAGCTATTACACTGCGGGGAGCCAAGAGGGAGAGAAAAGGAGGGGGGGGCAGTAAAGGAGAGCGCAATAAAGGAGAGAGGGCTCCCGTCCTTTTTCAAAACGCGTACCCCTACAGAGACTATCTATCCAGCTCGTTGCCACCTTTCTCTCTCTCTCTCTGTCTGTTGTTCTCTCTCTCTTCCTCAGTGCCAGCCAAACAGCTGCTGCTCTCCGGGCCCGTCTCCAAACGGATGACTGAGGCTGGCGGGAAATGGTTGTTAATTCCACTTGTTAACGAAGCCGCCCCACCCTCCTCTGTCTCTCTTTCGCCCTCACCTTATGCTGCCACCTATTCCTAGATGGGAGAAAAGTGGGGGAAAAGTGGGGGATAATTAAATCAACAAGAAGACCTGGCAATGATCTTAACATTCAAACATTTGGCTGGCGAGCATCTACTGATGGTGATAATAGCAGAGCTGATTACAGAGTTCAGACATTTTCATTTTTTTTTGCCTTGAATGCGATGGATTTAAAGTGGGTGTCTCTTGGGGGTACAATTGTAACCTTCCACTCCCCAAACCCAGACCCCCCCCCCCCCCCCCCCCCCCCCCCCCCCCCCCCACCCACCCCTTCAGTGCTTGTAAAGACAACAATGTAGACAGGTGGAATCGCCATGCCCTAAGCAACATGGATGCTGTCATTTCTTGAGTTGGCTCATGTGCCTAAAAAAAGGTCCTGGGTATATTATGAGATGATTCTATCAGGGATTCTTATTGATTTCCTGAATAGCGAGACGTGTTCTTACCCACTCACTGATTGAGCAATTTTTGCTGCATTGATTGAGATAGTGAATGGTCTAGAAGGAGCATTCCAGCTGGAACTGCTGCCAAGGTAAAGGATGTTTGTCCATTATTAAGCTGTTGAGAGCCTTGTACACAGTGGGTGGTTTAGCCATTATATGGACTACTAAGGAGAGACCGACAAGTCCTTAATCCTAAAACAAGGATGTCAAGCAGGGATTAAACTCACTCAGCTCTCCTGGGTGGGAGAGGTCTCACGTCTACTGCAAAATCATGTCTGGAGTGAGGCAGCTTGGCCACACCGACTCTGACAGATCCACATGCATACGGTAAACATCTCGTACCTCTCCCAGACCATACATTTGCACCAGTTGCCAGGGAAACAGTTCAATCAAATGAGCTATTCGTATCTCGTAAATAGACTTTTCTTAGTTCTACATTAATACATAGCATTCTAAAGAGAAGATTAAACTGAGCTGAATTGAGGGAAAATGAAGTGCGCACAGTGATTCATAACTTTTCATGTTAAGGTATATGTTCAACAACATAATAGTAAGAAACCACAGCTGAAAAAAATGGAAGTGAACTATCTTTGAGAAGTGACATTGAATCTATACCATGATTAAAATGAGCACAATTGTAGTCATACAGTCATACAATTGTACTTAATTGACTGGAAATATAAATTAACATAAAAAAACTTTACAACTTGTAAATCATATATATCATCCTATACTTGAAGGAACCCATTACCCTCATCAGACAATGTGGCATCCCGTTAACTCTACTCCCATGGTTACTAATGTATCACACCTGCTATGAGCCTAATTCCCCTCAGCAACTTGAGTTTTGACATTCATTCTAAGAGTGACAGATTGCACAGACATTTTGTTTTGAATGGGATGCCAACGTCTGTTTGTGGCTTAATGGTGTATGAGAGGCTCCCTAATAGAGAGGCAAAGATGTCCCTGTCCTATTTAGAGCAAAAGCTGCGTAAACCTCCCTGTATTGCAGAGGTTTTATCTAATCCCTCTGACCCTTGTCTATGATACGCAGTCCATCTTCCTATTCAAACATGGCTGCGTCAACAGCTGCTAGAGCAATGGTACCACGGAACACCTTTTTGTTGGCACACGCAGCCCGACATGCTAATTGACTCGGTATTGTAGCTCCGTGACTCATTACAACGATACCTAGCTGCAGCCAGGCGAGTTGCACGGCTGCCAGAGCAGGCAGAGCGAATCGAAAATAGACAAGCTTTTGCGAGCGCCTGCCAAGCACAGGTGAAACAAGGTGCTTAACACCTCTCCACTCTCCCAATGGTGTCCTGGATCAACATTACAAATGAAAAGTGAAGAAATACCTAAATATGTCAATTTACACAAAATTTAAATTAATATAAAAAAATTGTTAAAAATCTATGCAACACGGTGGCTCGGTGGTTAGCACTGTTGCCTCACAGCAAGAAGGTCCTGGGTTCAATCCCCACCTGACCCAAGGGCCTTTCTGTGTGGAGTTTGCATGTTCTCCCCGTGTTCGCGTGGGTTTCCTCCGGGTACTCCGGTTTCCTCCCACAGTCCAAAAACATGCAGGTTAATTGGTGACTCTAAATTGCCCGTAGGTGTGAATGTGAATGTGAGTGTGATCCTATATGTCGGCCCTGTGATAGACTGGCGACCTGTCCAGGGTGTACCCCGCCTCTCGCCCTGTGTCCGCTGGGATAGGCTCCAGCCCCCCCCGTGACCCTGTACAGGACAAGCGGTAAAGTTAATGGATGGATGGATGTTAAAAATCTTTGAGGAAATTAGTGTTAGTGTTTATATGAACGAGTCTATGTTACACAATCAATATGTTTTAATATTTAATGGTATAATATTATTTATTCTTGTTATTTACTGAGTGCAAATATAGTTTGGGTGTTCCAGAGTCACCTCAGTTGTTATAAATGTTCAAAGAGTGATTTGAAAAAGCATCACACTGGCTTTCAACCTTTGTTTGGAGATGAACAGTCGCAAATATAATCTGATGTTGGTATCACAGTTAGCTGATACGTATACTATTTTATGATAGACAGCATTAGTTGGTAGAGAAAGCGAGATAAAGTGATTGTGAAAGGTAAACAATGATAAAAGAATGTATGGCCTGCCATCTGGTGGAAGATATTTAACATTACAGATTGGTGTAGTCGTCAGATACAGTATATTTCCATGAAAGTGGTCATGCGAATTGAATCTGTTGATAAAAGGAGTTGCGTAAACACATTCTGAAGAATAACACATATAAACCAGTGAACACATATTTATTTAATTAATTTCTTATAAAACCGAAGGATTTTAAAAATAAAACAGGTGCTTCACTTAACTTTCTCAGGGACTCAACTCAAAACTGTTGACAAAAACTGTGTTGATGTAAAAATATCGGGGCATGACAAGTTGAGAACACTGTAATAACCCATTGCAGCTCACAGCGACCATTCAGTTCACTAGTTCCACAGGATAAATACAGCAAGCCGCCAGCAGAGGACAGGTTGAACCCAGGACATGTCCCCGCTACTTTCCCTGCCCCCATCGCTCACACATTCCTCCTGGACTCTTTTTCTGCTTTTCTCTTTACCTAACTCCTCACTAAGCCCTCCTTTTCTCTGATCTGTTCCATACGTGCCACTGAGCTCTTTTTGCCGATTCAACATTTCCAAGCAGGACATTGGACACACACACACTCACACACACACACACACACACACACACACACACACACACACACACACACACACACACACACACACACACACTCTCTCTCTCCAATAAGAACACATACACACAAGACCTTTCTCTCACTCTCGTTCTCTCCTTACCCTATCTTGGCCCGATTTACACTAAAACTGCTTCAAACTGTTCCTGTGAGTAGGAGTGCAGAAATGTGGTGACGTAAGGGGTGGAATGTTTAAAGAAAGAGGGATAAAGTTTGTTTCTCTTTTAAACAAGATTTTAAAATCATGTCATTATGCTACCCAGCAGAACTAAAATCATAACAAGAACACGTTAAAGGTTTGACAACATACTTTTTAGACAATTTCATTTACATATAAACGCACAGCTTTTATCATTGAAAAGTTTTGTTTTTTTGCAGAGCTGCAGAGCTGTGGTCATGTCACGTAGGCATACCAATCCCAAATATCCCTCTCTGTCAAGGGACTTTCTAAATCTGTGCCTGTAACGTTGCAAGACAAACTCACAACAAAACCAGCAACACTGAATGACAGACAATAGTACCTTAGCAATAATGCATAGCAGAAATGTGAATAACTGACCTTACAAAAGTTCACTAACCTCAAGATGATGGTCCAAAGTGCTAAAACAAACTACAATATAATAACTCAGAAGCCATGAGAAGATGAGACCATTTGACAAGCCCGCTCATGTCACTGTACCAAAAGGTAAAGACTTAAAGATGTTCTACAATAGTAGACCCCCTTTTTTTATATGTGCACAATTCTATGTAACTACAACTTCTTCATCATAGTCCAATAGCATTTTATGGCCATTAGAGTCCTGTGACTGGCCCCACACAGCTGGCTCTCGTCCACTGGCCCAGACACAGCTGGTGCTGACGAGACCAGGGCAGGAGAGGAGAGGAGTGGCATGGAGGCAGACACAACAAAAGCTGCATACACATCATCTTATTATTATTATCATAACCATCATCATCATCATCATCATCATCATCATCATCATTATTATCATCGTCCACAGTCCTCTACAGCTGCACAGTTTCTGACATCAAGCAAATGAACATGAAAAAACAAAGAACACCTGATGGTTCTGCAAATACTTTCACGGCCAAAACATAAAAAAGGAAATTTCAGATGGATGACATTTTGTTTTGTTCTTTGGTTTGGAAATATTCTCAGGAATAAACACAGTTGAACTTGCAAGGAATAACCCAAGGACAAAAAGAATATTTACGTTTCTAAAACAGACATAACGGTGTTGTTCTTTTCACAACGTGGATTCCTAGCTACACTTAGGAACACTTTCGGATTGAAATTCAACGTCTCCTTTGTCGCCTGCTGTGAGCCTGTCTGAACCGAAAGGTTTAGAGATTGCATCAGACTGTCTTGGCACGAGAGGAGTGTGAGGCCTAGGCTCTAGTTCTGCTGCGCTCCACACAGCCCTTATGAACTTTACGAATATTTTTCTCAAAACGGGGACACAAAAAAAGTAAAAGCCAAAATCGGTATGAGAATCGGAGTCAGTCCAGAAGTCACAGTCTCATGCTGGTCCTTTCCGGCGTGCGGTCGGACTGGCGTCTGCTACTCGGGCTGCTCGTTGAGCTCCATGTCTGACACCAGGATGTTCTTTTCGGCCTGCTCGGCCGGGGAGGAGCTGGTGCGACTGTAGCGCGCGCCCTCGTAGGACCCCCGGGACGTCCCGCTCTGCCGGCGGTACAAGTAGATTGCTCCGATGATCAACAGTACCAGAAGCAGCCCCGTCACCATGATCAATATCAGGGTGGGAAGGCGGTCTGTCTCCGCTGAGGAAGAAGCAGACAGACAGGCAGGCTGTTATAGGATGCCATCTACGTCATTGCTCTCTTCATTTATCTTTGGAGTCAAACAATAGCGAAGACAATAACACTACTTACAGACTACAGCGGAAGTCTCAGCACCTGCAAAGGATAACATTAAAACCAGAGATGTTAGTGCTTTCTACCATAACTGCGACGTGTAGAACCGTGACTTAGGAGGTTCTGCGTTCGGGTGGGCTTACCACGCGGCCGCTTGCAGATGACTCCGTGGGTGCGGTTCTTGCAGGAGCCGGGCTTCCACAGGCCCGTGTTGCTTTGGATCCAGAAGCAGGTGTTGGGCGACAGCATGCTGAGGTTGGTGTCCTGCACCTCCCAGTTCGTATACTCCACCGCCGCGCTCTCCGGCCACAGGAGACTCCCCCCTAAGAGAAAGGACCATCACAGACTCGGTGCGTCTCCCACACAAGGGCCTCCAAAAGTTTCACTGGAAACGCTTAGCACGTCTCTGTTCAATTTCACATCTATTAATGTCTGAATAGTTGTTGTTGCACGTTAGAATAATTCTCAGCTTGGAAGCACAAACATCTTTCTTTATGCGATGCTAAAATGTATGTTAGCTTCGTGACAGGACATTTATCGCAGCGACTGTACCTTTGGGGTTGAAAGTCATGCCTAGCCAGGCCCCATGCGCCTCCTCCTGGTAGCTCTCGATGTGCTCCGCTACAAAACCATTCTCTGACTCATCTAGGACGGATAGCAGCTGTGCTCCCACTGAGGAGGGAGAAGGAGATTTTTTTAAAAGAGACAGGATCACACAATAATAAATGGAGTAGAAGAGATAAAATGGTGAGAGAAAATGGTCAGAGAAATGCAAGAAGACAAAGAGAAAGCGAACGAGAGACGAGAACGACGCAATGATGGGATACCGTGTGTCACTCTGTGGTGGCGTAACACATTTTTGACTAAGCTCGATGAATCCCGGCTAATTTTAGAGCTATTGATGTATTCGGTCAATGACGCACTTTATATGATGGAGCCAGTGGAAAGTGTTGCAGTCCATAATTGTGAGGGAAAATATTAACCTGTGACATTTAGAGATGAGCTCTGTGTTCTAATTCATTGTAATGAGAGGGTGTAAAGTTTGAGACATTAAATGGTCCGATTTTTTATCTTTTTGAATTAGATTTTCTAAACATCGCAAGTATAGGATAATCTTCGAAAAAATATATTTAAACAAAATCCATTTTAAATAAAAGTACGAATGAGCAGAATTTTCATCTTCAAAAAAACGGTTGTTACTTTATGGCGCTTGTGATGTTCTCGCCAGGGGTTATCCCCCCCCCCCTCGTGTCCCAGCCTTACTTTTGTTGCACGACGTGTGGGCATCTTTCTGCAGCTTGAGGCTCTGCAGGTTGAAGGAGTAGCAGTGGTTCCTGAAGGGCACCCAGGCCCAGCTGTCCAGAGAGTGGGGGCACTGCCCCGGGTAACGCCACTGGTGCTCCACAGGCTTATCTGAACGTCAGATAAAGAGTACAGGGGCTGTCTCATGTCATATACCATACTTTTGTATATTTTAAAGCATTTTTGTCGATACAAAACTTACATCTGCACACAGTGAAACACAAAAGTACCTACATACTGGCTCACACACACACACACACACACACACACACACACACACACACACACACACACACACACACACACACACACACACACACACACACAGAATCACACCTACCTGGATTTATCTGACAGATGGCAGCGTCCATTTTAACATCACAGGAGGTCATGGACCATTGCCCAGTAGTGGTCATGTGACCACACCCAGCGATCTGATTAGGCTCCCCGTCTTTCCAGGCAGTGTAGGTCACCTCCTCCTCACCCAACCAGGTGAAGCGCTTTCCCTAAGGGTGGCACAAAACAAAAAAAACAGACAGACACATAGATTTAGTAGTCGGTTCTTTTCTTTTCCTGTGGAAAAAAAACCTCGTTCAAATGTGGATCAGATGTGAGTTTTGTGGAGCGCACCCCATAGGAGTAGAGGGCGATCCAGGCTGGCACGTGCAGTTTGTTGGCCAGCAGCGTGAGGTAGGCCTGCTGGTAGGGGTCCCGCACCGAGGCCAGCGTGCCGTTCAGAGACTCGCACACGTGCAGCGCCCCCGTCCAGTCCAGGCGCTTCTTCACCGCGCGGTAGGTCACGCCTCCCAGTTCCACGGGGCCAGACAGGGTGTGGGGCAGCAGGGCCGGGGGCGGGGGGAACGTCGGGTCTGCGGGGAGGGATGCACAGCGGCACACACACAAAAAAGCAACAGGCTGGGTCATCTGGCGTGAACACGGCGGGCGGTTACGGTGTGGGGTGGCGTGGGGAAGTCCCTGAGACGCACCTGCATCCCCCTGGCAGATGAAGCCGTGCTGCTCCGTCTCGCAGGGCCGCGAGGCCCACATGCCCGTGTTCTTCTCGGGGTTGCCGTGGACCATGACCACACAGTTGCCCTGGGTAGACACAGTGAGGTCGTCAGAGGGGGGACAATAGAACATTCACCCCGAGATCCATGCCGACACAACAGAGAAGGGTGTCAACACGAAATGAGCCAGAGAGCGGCACAACACAACAGAGATAGAGCTGGCTGGACGCTGTGCATACCGGGGTACTGTTGTACAGCGGCCCACTGTTGTCAAGTGGCTCCCCGGGGGCCCAGTTGGTGTAGCTTAGCAACCCCGGCTGGTCCCACTGGAAGTGGCCTTTTGAGTCGGACGTGAGGCCCGTCCAAATGTCAAAGGTGACATTGCTGGACAGCAGCGTGGTGACTAAGGCTGTGGGGGACGGCATCAAAAATGTCATGGTTCTGTGTGTGTGTGTGTGTGTATGTGTGTGTGTGCGTGTGTGTGTGCGCGTGTGTGTGTGTGTGTGTGTGTGCGTGCATTTTTGTTTCTTTTAAGCATACCTTGGGTCAAGTGGTTGGAGATGACGGCCAAGGATGCTTCAAAACCATCGCACACTTCCTTGGCACCGGACCAGGTTGCCCTTACAGAGTCCTGCTGTCCAAACACCATGTAACACTGCGTGGAAAGCACAGACCAAACATACACATCACTCCATCTCGAGGAGCCAATAGAACAGTAGCTTCATCATAGTGGGGAACGTCCCTCTCTTTCCCTCAACGCCTTTGCAAGCCAAACGTTTTGTCTCTGCGTCTGCTTTGAGTGAGAGGGGCTCGAGAGGTCCCCTCTCATAAATCGGACCGAACGTGGAGCCAGGAAGACTGGGGCTCGGAGCAGGGAGATTGAGGGAGGTGACAGATAAGCCATGCGCGGAGCCCGCGTGCACCTTGTGCTGGTAGAAGGTGAAGCCCTCGGGACACCCTGCCGGGGGCGTGGGGGAGGCGGGGGTGGGAGGGAGGGTTCCTGTTACGTTCACCCTCTTGCAGACGTAAGGCAGGTCCGAGTTGCACTTCTGGTCCGCCCACTTGGCTGTTTGAGAAAGAGAGAAAGAGAGAGTGAGGAAGAGAGAGAGACAGAAAAAATTTGACCACGCGTAACATAAAAACTGCTTGCGCGATGACTAATTATACGACCAACACATACACGTTTACGTGGTATCTATTTTTATGAGTGAACCTGTCATTTCAAATCTTAAAAGATGAACCTACTCCATACTGGGGATTCAGCAAGACGGACAGACCTTTCGCTTACCTTTGCTGACCGATATGGAGACACACCTGCGGTCCCGGCTGACCGGATAGGGCCTCCCGGCGGCCCAGGACACGTAGTTGAGCACAGAGTGGTCGGACCAGCGGAAACGCCCGTCGTTGTCGTAGGTGTGAAGCCCCAACCACCAGTGGTCCCTCTCCGTCTTGAACATCTGCAAGGCCATAAAAGACGCCACTTAAAGCCGGCGACACTGCTAGCTGTACCGCTACCTGATACGGAGTCTAGGAACCGCGGATCCACCACAGCTAAAGTGGCCCTGGGAAGCATCCCATAAGCGAACGTGGGCTTATGTGCGGGTGGTTCTGGGGGGCTACCTGTTGCAGGGTGCCGGTTAGGAAGGCCTCCTCCTCTGCAGAGTGGACGGAGACCAGCGAGGCGGCGGACCAGGAGCAGACTCTCTGGGCCTGCTCCCACGTGGAGCGGAGGTCAAACAGCTTGTACTCCGCCTCCTGGAAGCCCACCCACTCACCGGAGCCTGGAGGGACGTGGTGGGAAAGAGAGACACAAATAAAGGAGTGGAATGGAAGGATGCATAACGTGGACCGGTAGTACAACAAGGGTAGGACAACTGTGCCGTAGAAACGGACGAGAAATAGAGGGGGGGGGGGGGGGGGTCATTGAAAGCGGTGACAGTCCGTCGAGTTCGGCTTTCAGACTGACCTTCAGCTGCGTCTGGTTCCTTCTCTCCCGTTCCTGAAGACACAAAGAGCAAAGGCCTGGGCTCACCACACGTCATGTCACCGTTTCAGACAGCTCATACTGCAACTATTGATCCCCAGTACTCAAGTGGTCGAAAGTCAATGCCACCAACTTCTGCCAAAAAGAGACTCCCTGCAGTGTCTAGCCTCAGTTAGTGTGTGTCTGTGTGTGTCAGCGTTTGTGTCTGCTTGTGTCTGAGTGTGTATGTGTGTGTTTGTGTGTGTCTTAGTGATTGTGAGTGTGACTGTGTGTGTCTGAGTGGGTCTGTGTGTGTCTGCGTGTGTGGTGACCAATGTTTATCCATACCTTTGGGAATCTTGCAGATCCAGTCCAGCACCGAGTCACAGTGCATGGCCTCCCAGGTCATCGTGGCCTGCTCCACTGCAACACACTGGCGGATGTTGTAGTGGTAGCGTCCAAAGTTCTGGTACATGTACTGTGGCGGACAAGATGGCGGGTGTTATGGCGCTGGCGCCAAAAAGCAGTAAGATGCCAAGTTTGATGGCGCTAAAACATAATTAAGCCGGTGCGTAAAAGATCTAGCGTGGTTCGACGTGGTCTGTTCCGGCCGAGGAGCGAGGCGGCGGCTGTATGGAGAGGTCGTGACTCACCGCCAGGCCGTCGCTCCACTTCCAGCTGCCATTGTCCATGGGGTTCCTGCGGTTCAGGCCGATCCAGAACCAGTGCTTATCATGGCCATCGGACTCCCTGCGGAGCACAGCCTCATGGTCACGATTTCACCCCTCTCTCCGTCAAAACCATCATCTTCATCACTACTATTAGCGTCATCAACATTGTGACCGTTGGACGCAATCATCGCATTGGCCATTTCCCTCACACTCATACTCGTTACAACTGTGTCGACCAAAGCTGTCCTGCTCCTCACCCACCCAAAGGCCTCGTGGAGCATCTGCTGGACAAACTGCTCCTCCTCGGGGCCACTGATGCTCAGCAGGTTGGCTCCGTGCCTCTGGCAGAGCAGCTCAGCCTGCAGCCAGGCCGGCTTTAGTGCCTGCTCGGTCGGGTGGAACACCTGGACACATGGAAAGAGTACTTCAGTGGCCGAGCTAACATCTCGTGCACGTGGCTACCAAAACGAAACGGTCGTCACGAAATAGTCGCAGGACATTTCAACAGTTACCACTCAGCAAAGAAGAACGTGTAGTTCATTTCCCAAGCGACACGACTGTGCAGTCGGTACTACAGGCGAACGGTGCAGGCGCGGAGGCATTGTGGCAGAGGTACCTTGTAGCAGTGGCGCAGGTTGCTGCTGCTCTTCCAGTCGCTGGGGCAGGACCCGGTGAGGCTGGGGGTGGGCGGAGGGGCCGGGGGCTCGGGGCTCAGAGAGGCGTCCTGGTTCTGGCGGCAGAGGAACTTGGCCCGCGCCGACGCACACTCCTTCACCTCCCACAGGCCCGTGGCGTGACCCGTGGCCATGGCGACGCAGCCCCCCTTTACCTTCACTGCGGGGTTAAAGCACAGCGTCCTTAAACGAGTCAGCCCAGTGATCAGGCAGAGTGGCTAAACGATGGCGTTACATTGTATTTGTTGTGAACTATATATCATGCACTGCTATGATAACCAAAAACCCATTTGACTGAGGGAGAGAAATAAGGAGACCTGGTTGGTCTCTGTTCCAGTTGGTGTAGGTCACTTGGTCCCCAGTGAGCCAGTGGAAGGCTCCAGGGCTGCCCTGGTCATGTAGGCCGATCCAGAAGGAGTCTGCCAAGCGCCCGAACAGCAGGCTGGTGGCAAAGGCCTGCTCAAACCTACAACAAGACACACACGTAAGTAAAAACAAAACCAAAAAAACCCTACATGAATCAGCATGTGTGTTATCTTTTTGAAATTCTGTGCTGGTGGTGCATAGACCTGTTAGTGATGGTGATGAGGGTGGCTCCACTCTCCCCACAGGCCTTCTTGGCCTCCTCAAAGGTGGTCTGGTCCTCCCCCACCCAGTAGCAGGATGGACTGTGCCACTTCCAGCCCTGGACAAAGAGCAGGGGGGGGGGGGGGGGATGGAAGACAGAGATACACAAAGTATTAACTTGATTCTGGGAAACGTAGGATGAAATGTGAATTCACCAGATGACTCGGCGAGTCATTCAGACAATAAACGTTGCTGAGTTGATGGTTTTTTTTTATGTAGCTCTCTAATCCCAGTCTCTCTCCTGTTCCAACATGCAGCTGCAGACGAGTACAGACCCAGAGGGCAGCTGACACACAAAGGGTTGAGACTGAGAGGCTACAGTCACACTGCAGGCCTTAATGCTCAATTCAGGTTTATGCTCAGATCCGATTTTTTTGTTTGCCTGTTCACATTATTCGTTTTAAATGTGACCAATATCACAGAGCTCGCAGAGCTCAAGTTTCACCGGTAGCCTAATAAAAAGTGGTAGCCTACGTGAACTAGGTTAGGCTTTCTTGACCCGTTGTTGCTATTATTTCTGCAAGGTCTTAGTTTTATGTTTGTTCTGTAAGTTCTATATGTTTGCATAATTATTAAATTAATTATATAAATATTCAAATCTGATTATTCACATTCACAATGAGAGTAGAGCTTAAAGAAGTGGATCGAGGGTGCAGCTGTAAAACTTTTTCTGTAAAATCTTGGGCATTATAACTCTCACGTGCATTTGAATACACTAATTAGAATCATAATGTATAAATAAACCTATGCGATAATATGAAGGCTCAATTGAGCGACTCAAGATTGGATTAAGCTATTTAATTAGAATCGCATTGTATGCGATATATAACAGCTTTCTGTATCTCCAAAATGAGGACTAAGTATTTACACACACAATATGTGAGAGCGGTAAAAGCTTGACATTTCCTGAGGAAACTGTTGACATATTTTCATAAACGTTCACACCCCTAGTTGTGTGGCCGTAATAGAATTGGGCTTCTTTTGAGCTTGTTTTTGAACGGGTAGTTGCTTATTTGTCTCTTAAGATCTGGCAACACTGCTCGAGAGACGTAAAAGTCAGACTGAGGTTGCATTGCAAAAAATCAGACCTGTATCCGATTTAGTAGCACATATGGAAGTGCCCCAAATCCAAATTGAAAAGATTGGATTCCTTGTGATTTGTGCTGTTCACACTGTTATGGAAAAAAACAGACCTGAGTCACATATGAGCAAAAAAATTGGATTTGGGCCACTTTTGCCTGCGGTGTGACCATAGCCAAACTTGCACAACTGCATTTGGCCACAGGAAAGGACAGCCAGACAACCAGCTGCTTAGGCTGGTTGCTCTATTGAGAAACACAATGCTTCGAAATGCTGCTTCAACACACACACAAACACACTCACAAATACACACACACACTCTCACACACACACACACACACACACACACACACACACACACACACACACACACACACACACACACACACACACAGCCTCTCTCTTAATCTCACACAAAGCTAGTTTGAGGTTAATTGTGCTAGAATGAGTCTCAAATTACACGGCCTAATGCCCCTCAATGAGAGACGGAGCAACAGATCGACAGCCTCCTAATCCCAGCAGTGGTGCATGTAGTGTCAGAGGCCAGACTCCTGTAGTGTAAAGAAACTACACGTCCCACAGCTGTGAGCCCCGGGCCACGGCAACTGACCCCAGTCACATGACCACCCAGGCCGTCACTCTCCTGGGAGCTCTAAAGTTACAGTTCACCAGGCCAACGCTGACTAAGGGCCCACATCACACAGCGTCCATTGTGTCCAGACCTGGCAGCTGAATCCTCCCCATCATATCACTTACACTGCAGATCACAACCAGGCAAATGTTTTAAGTGGCATTGGTGCACGTAACAGCTTAAGAAAAAATGGCCTCATACTGAAACATCCCCAATCTACTCTCACACATCTGTCAACATAAGATAATAGTCAATTATGTATGGACATCACCAGCGACATGCGACATCCTCTGAATATAATGAGGGATAATCTCCCCCAGTAAGCAGACCAGGGCAGAGGTAGTCAATGGAAGGAGCTGTGAAATCAGAGAGAGAGATTGATTTACCAGATGTGAAACCTCAGAACTCGGATCAAATTCAAAGGTATGGCAAATGTTCTACAGTAGAACGCATTTTCATACTTTGGAGCTTTGAATTTGCGCCTCGCGCTTTTTCTAGTGGCTCGTCTGAAGAATGCGTGAAAAGTTTGGAAAGAGTTCAGGTGTGAGCTGGCGTTGCCTCTGGATGTCTGTCAGAGCTTCAGGGCTCCAGTAGGAGTGATTTACAGACCAGATAGGGACCAGAGAGAGGGGGTAAGGGGAGGTCAGCTCCTAGAGGGGGTGAGCTCAACTATTCACAACGTGCAGTCAGAACGCCAGTTGCTGACTGTCAGCATCTGGTGTGTGAGCAGCGTGACGCTGTGAGGCCTCAGAATAGAACCATCACGGAGGCCCAGCCAGAGAGAGAGAAAGAAAGAGAGAGAGAGAGAGAGAGAGAGAGAGAGAGAGAGAGAGAGAGAGAGAGAGAGAAAAAATATTTGGAAAAAGCATGACATGATGGATGGCATGGAGAAGGACTGATGGAGGGAAACGCGGATCAGAGAAAGAACAAAGAAAGGGTTTACACTGTAGGTCAGAGAGAGGGGAGGGTAACGAGTGGTGTGTGCTACTTTTTTGCAGTCCTGGTGCTCGGTCTGTCCATCGATCTTCTGGCCGGCTTTCTTACAAATGGAGGGCAGCGTCAGATTACAGGGGCTGTCGTTCCAGCGGCCGTCCTGCACATGTGTAAACACACACACACACACACATACACACATACACACGTACACACACACACACACACACACACACACGCGCGCGCAGACACACACACACAAACAGAGAGAGGGAACAGACACAGCTGCTGAGTATAAACAAGTTGCGCGTCTAGCTGGCAGGGCGAGCACATTGTTGTGAGATGAGAGGATGCCGGCGGCTGGCCGAAAGGTCAAAGGTCCGGTTCGTGAACTCACAGGCCCCCAGATGGTGACGCAGTCCTCCTGGCTGTTGCGGAAGTTGTTGGGCTCAAAGGGGTGCCAGTAGGTGAAGAGGACCGGCGTGTGGTCCGTCCACTGGAAGTCCATCTCCATGTCCCTGTCATGCAGCCCTATCCACAGCTCCTCTACGTCTGCCAGGGCACAGGGAGAAACAGTCCAGTTCACTTTAAGGACAAAACAATGACCTAAGTGACGTTATATAGTGGCAAAACGGTCATTCTCCAATCCATGTTATTGTTACATTGTTGACATGGATTAAATGTTCATTCGTTTTGGTTTGGGGATTTATTTTTGGGATTAAACCACACATAGGGAGACCTTTCTTCAGGTTGCGGATGATAAACTCCAACTCGGGCAGGGTGTGGATGCTGACCAGGTTGGCCTCCAGCTTCTGGCACGTTTTCTGGGCCGTGTCGCAGTCTGTCTTTTCGGAAGTCAGCTTGTAGCAGCCGGCCTGGAAGGCCTGCCAACCCACGTCACACTCGTACTTATCTTCACTGGCCCAGGAGTCTGAGGGAGCACAGACATGAACCACACGCTGTCAGAAATATGCAAACACTTCAAATCACATTATTTTGAGTGCACGGTTGTTTTGTTCTGTGCGTGTCCATGCTAGCTGCACAGAATGAGACTGACCGGTGGTGAATGGGTCCAGCTCGGCGTTGGGTCTCTTCTTGCAAACGTAGGGCAGGGCCACGGAACACTCCCTGTTCTGCCAGCGACCCGACGACTCGGTCCGGATCGCCACGCAGTTCTCCTCCTCGGCGTGGTTAGGATGGTCTAGGTAGAAAATGCATTGTGGGGGAGGAGGGGGGGGGGGGGTCATGATGAAGGGAGACGTGAGTGTGTGCACGGTCGGTGGGAGAGACGCGCTAAGAGGCTGAATCAGTTACTGTGGATGTATGCGTGGCCTCACCAGCCTCCCAGTTGAGGTAATTGAGTGGCGAGGAGTCGGTCCACTGCCAACCCCCGTGGAGGTCCAGGTCATTGAGGCCGATCCACAGAGCAGCACTGTAGCCTGTCAACAAGCCTACAGCACGTACCATAAACACAACATGCTTGATGAGATCATTGTAAAAGGGAATCACGGTTTTCAACTATACACTTATTTGAGGCAAACAGCGAAAGAAGAGTACAAAAAGCACCTATGAATATTTAAGGCATGAACTACTTTAAGAACCAACAGGCTCTAAAGTAAAGAAAAAAACATGTCTCTTTTAGTACAGGATGTCCGTGTGAGTGTGTTTTTATGTCCGTATGTGTGCGCGCGCGCGCGTGTTAGCCCCTGACCATTGATGTAGGTCTGCTCATGCAGCTTGGTGATGCTGAGCAGGTCTGCCCCTTGCTGCCGGCAGCTGATGCGGGCCTCGCTCCACGACAACGTAGCCTGGAAGTTGAATTGGTAACAGCTGTTTGTCACCGTGTCAGTGTCCCAGAACGTCTCGCAGTTATTGCCTGCCAGTAAGGGAAAAGCAGAGAGAAAGGGGGCGAGAGAGTGGAGGAGGAGAGAGAAGTGAGCAGAACGTCGGTAGAGTGGAGTCAATGGCGTGGGATGAGGGACGGCGAATGGAACACGCTGGCAAGGGAAGTGGTGACTCACTTTTGACAGGGCAGAAGCCCCAGCGTTCGTCCTTGCCGTAGTCATGAGTGGTGGCGCACCAAAGGTGGCCGTCCTCGCGGCCGATGCTGGTGCAGCTGTGGAACCACTGGCCGTCGTAGAGGAAGGGCAAGTAGCAGGGCCGGCCTTGAGAGTTGCCCTGGATGGTGTAGATCTCTGGGGGTCAAACGAAATGAAAACACTTCAAATCCCAACATGCAGCCAGATAGAGGCCCTTCTTCCTGTCTCAGCTTAACGTACACCTAAATTAAATGAAATATCTGTTTGCTCAACGGCTAATGTAATCAAACATGTTGTGAAAAACATTGGAGGATATTACAGTTAAAAAATAAAGAAGTTCAAAGTGTGTGTGATTTTTGGAACGGCAAAAGATATTTTCCTTAAAGATCACCAGGAGTAAACAATGAATGAAAATAAACACGGTGAGTGGAAAAACAAACGAGGAAAATCTCAGAAAATCTGCTGTTATTTCAACTAGATCAGAGTCAAAACATCCCTGATATTTTTCTCATTTTCATAGGCCCAATAAGGCTGTATGTGTATCTTACAAAGACACAGGTGCACAGCAAATTAATTACTTATGCTAAAACATTTTGATAAAACCGAGATCACTCTGTTTGTTTTAACACTAGAATAAACACATACTCTCCCTACTTTATAATTAAGTTTTGAAGGGGGAAATTAACTTAATGAAATCAAATATGACCACATAAGCCAGACCAAATGCTTATACGATAACATAGCAGCATGTGCATTCCACTGTGGGGTGGGGTATGAATAAAAGGGCAACAGCGGGCGGTGGCGGGGGG